>OZ026614.1:84750790-85095790 GCA_964020975.1 Hermodice carunculata | reverse complement strand
ATATATATATGTATATAAGTGGTGTTAAACGAAACGCAAAATTAAAAAAACAATGAAAAAAATATATTTTGTTTCAGTTGATACTCTGTATATTTTGATTGTTCGTATTACTTTATATGATGGTTAATGATTTGTAGTGTCGTTCTCTGTTTTTTCATTCTCGTCTGTAAAAGAGGATAATAGTACAGCCAGAAGGCTGTGAGAGCAACCGGTGCTCAGCTGACCTAACAATGGTACATTCTATCATAGTGGAAGGGAAAGAGCCAACCAGATGACGAAAATAGCATCACATGACCGTAGATGGTTCCACGACTGACGCACGGCTTACCCCCAAGCTCGCTATTCTAAACCCAAACTCTTCGCGGAAATTGGTGAGCACTGCTTTATGATCCGTTGTCGTCTGCCACGCAGGCAAAATGGTGAAATTTGAGGAAAATGAAAAAGACCAGATTGTAAATGTTATTCGCGTTAAAAACGACCTAGACTTTCCAGTAAAATATGTAATGCTTATTGACAGTGACGCTACAAATTACGACATCTTACAGAGATATTGAAGCATTAATACCAATCAGTTCTACTTCTGGTTGTCAGCGCAGTGATTTCTTCTGCAGGGTCAAGCCAGGACATATCACTCTTCTCTTCGGAGCATGAAAGGTTATATTTCTTCTGCCGACTTCGCAACCTGTTTTGACCGTGAAAAGGTAAAACATACGTTGAAATATAGCATGTTACTACGATAGAATGGGAATCCCGTCGTTCCACCCTTACTTCGTTCGGGCCGGCCTCCGATGCCCTTTCGTGCAGAGTTTCGGAACTATTCAACTTCAAACATGATTGATGGATTCCCAAATTACCACAAAGTCAAAGTTCGCGGAGACTCGAGTTAACGGGTTTTGAGATAATCGCAGATAGAGATATTTACCCTGGTATTTTTTTTTTACTATCGTGTTAGAAATTAAAAGATATTTTAGAACTCTTGACATAAAAGAGATGCCATTCGGTGGACAAATTCCATAGATACTGAGTGACGGTATATATATTCTAAGAGAACCCAGCCTCCTGTTTTTTTTTTTGAGAAGTCAAAGACAACAAAAATAAACAAAACGATTTCAGTAAAATATAAAAATCACCGAAGAATGGCCTATTTCACAAACTTAGTAGAGACCAGGTAGAGGTATAGTCTCAAGTTACAAGAAAGGTACATATCCATGTACTTACCCTGGAATGACTGTACTGACAATGCTGACATGTACTTTATATGTTCCTTAAGTAAATAAAAATAATTCTAAAACAGGACACCAAAGCAGCGCCACCTAGTGACAGAGGTATGGACTTCGTTGAGGTACATTCACACCAAATTTCATGAGAGCCCACATAGACATTCCTGAGATGGATTGAAAAATACAAAAACACACAAAGACTTTGTAAATATCTTACAAACATACACACACACACACACACACACACACACACACACACACACACACACACACACACACACACACATACATACACACACACACACACATATATATATATATATATATATATAATTATATCTAAGTTTATTATCTCTTTAAGTAAATAAAATTACTGCTAACTATGTCCTTTTATTACCTTATTATTACATCGTTTCAAATATTTTTCAAAAGTCATGAAACGACAACAGGGCTATTTAGTGGACAACCTTTGTAGACACCAGGTCAAGGTACATATCACGAAGTATGAAGAATACTTGAAGACGTGAAAAATGCATAAAAATATACAAAACTTCACCAGAAAAATAATCACATCCACCCCAGTTGACCAAAATAAGGTTTAAGAGTTTCCTGTTTAACCAACTATCAATAAAGAAAGCAAGGCACACTTATACATTTGGGCACAACTAAGCCAATTTATTAATATCAATTAATAAATGGAAACCACCCAAGGTTACTCCCTCCTTGACTCCAGTTGACCAAAATAAGGTTTCAGAGAAGTGTCGAAATGCAATTTTAGAGCAATCTGCCAAACGGGTTTTTTGAGAAGTATTAATTAAACCTGAATGAATAAACGAAAGAATGAATGAGTAGGTAGGTAAGTCAGTATCAAAGTGAATAAATAAAGAAACAAACAAATTAAGTAAAAAGGTGTGGCCTGTTGAATAAATTTTGTGGAGACCCACGCAAGTTGTGTCCCTGTCAACTTTGCAAATGTTGCAGCGACAATGGGAATTCTTGTTGAGTTGTTGTTGGGCGGCGAACATACGAACATCCAACACACTGACAGCAGAGGTTATTTTTTAAAGGTATATTTCAGAGCCCAATTAGATGTCAGTTGATTTGCAAATGGTACTATGAGTCACGTGGACAGGCAGGGTATTTCGTCACAGCCAGTTAACACTCGGACACTTCGACGCTCCACTAAACACAGTTCTGCCGATGAATCTGCTGAAAAAAGGCCTGCAGTGATTCCAAAATTGCGGGCTTCAATCAACGTGAGTGGAATGCAGCTTCAGAATTAAGTGTCGTTACAATTTGTTCTCAGAGGAGCCAAAGGGTCGATTTATTGGTCTACAAATGACCATGTCAATTATGTTTTGTCCCGACCCGATTATGTAAATCAAATGCTTAGACCCGTAAACATAGTCATTATTACAGATCTTTTATATCAGCAGGTAGCCAATCTGCACTTTGGACATTACCGTTGTTTATGGTTTGAGGGCCTCATGGTCTGATACTAGCTCGCTAATGTTGCAGAGAAGATTAAAGTAAATAAACATTCCGTTAATTCAATGGTCTTGCAAAGACATCTGATGATTGAAAGCGAAAATGTAGCCAAATGTTGCAACATGGGCACAAGGAGCCCGAGGGAGGGGAGTAATACAAAGGAATCATTGTAAAATCTAATTTCTTTCGCAACACGACATTTGCATTAGTTAAAGAGAGAGAGAGAGAGAGAGAGAGAGAGAGAGAGAGAGAGAGAGAGAGAGAGAGAGAGAGAGAGAGAGAGAGAGAGAGAGAGAGAGAGAGAGAGAGAGAGAGAGAGAGAGAGAGAGAGAGAGAGAGAGAGAGTTAAAATTGATTTATGTAGGCACACATGAGAATTTAATTGCTTTCGCCCCCGTGCCCCCCGTGCACAGTATTCATAATGCCACACAGGAATGGCACATTTCTGAATTTTCTAGGTAATATCTAGCAATTTTGCCTTATTATATGTCTGTACCTCACTAGTATCATTCGGGTGTTGGAGTTTCGTATCGGCGTTAACTGAATGTTTTACTTTTTAAAGTTTCATTCACTTTTTATGCGAGAAAACGTAGAACACATCTACACGTAGTAATAAGACAACATCAACACGATGAAAACAGCAATCATGAGTGGTCCCCTCTATGCCCGTCAAAATGTATATATAGGCCTTTACCTTTACAACCCGATAATTCGTCCACAAAGTAAAGAAAACTCTTGATATTTCACTGGCCTGATTTGAGACAGACTTTCCCCTGATAGGATCAACGCAAATACTTGTGGTCATTAACAATGTTGCCTGGAGGGATGGCTGACCGATGGACATGAACTATGACCTGTAACTAACGCTAAATTATAGCGTGTACATCATCTGAACTTATTTTGAGGCGTAATTTCCTCTGACCCTGAGGACAAGAGATACCACCGAGTCTCCGATAAGTTACTTTTGACATTATAAGAGGTAGTTTTAATCCGATGGAGTTTTTCCTTCTACGTTTCCGTATGGCACCAAAGCGAATCTGCTCCGCCAAATTTTTGCTTGAGAGTCGTATGGTCAATTAACGCATGTGAAAGTCTGAATTTTCACAAGCCAGCAACTTTCTGAAAAGAATATTTATTGTATGTGCAAAAGCAAAACCCAAACTAACCAAGTTAAGCGTTGGTCTCTCAAGTGAAGGAACATATCTAAACAACCTTGATCTGTCAGCCTGTTATGAAAATCTCTTCAGCATTAAATTGAAGACCGAAAGAATACAGGTAAATTGGACTACATGGGACACTGTGCTAGTTTGGCTTAAGGGAATGTAGTGAGCTTGAAGTACATGGATTTTAAGATTCAACTATTGTTGTTTGCAATGAGATTTCAACCCGGACCCATAATTGAAATCTGCAAACTTGAAAGCCTTCCACCGGTTCCCAAAGGAGGCGAACAAAGAAGAAATTGTTAGCGATGCATGTCGCGTCGGTGAGGTATTAGTTGTATATTCTGTCATTGGAAGAGGACCAAAGATGCATTGAAGAGCCACACAAAGTCAAGCTTTAGTCCTATAAGGTGGGCAAAACCAGCATCATGCTATTAAAACTAAGGTTGCTCTTCCATCCCCCATGCTATTAACAAGGCTAATTTTCATTCTTGTCCAAAGATGCTTCGTCCTCTCTCCTGTAGGTGGTGTACCTCCTACCGGGCCCACATTTAGGTCTTTGTGACACCTATTTCAATGGCAATAGATGCTGCCACGGACTTCTGTCCTCTTGCCCTCTTTGGAAATGTGATACCTATATAGGATCCTTGGTCTTTGCTATGCATAGCCACAGGGGTTTTTTAATGATGGTCACTTTTAGGGGATATACATTGATATAATTAGAAAGCTCTCAAGAGGTTATTATTGGATGACAGGTCCAATATTGTACTGCTAAACGTAATTGAAGGTCCGTATACGTGGGATGGTATGAGAGACACCGATGGATTTCCGGATTTACCAATTGAGGCAGACAGATGTGTAGAGAAATTTTGGTCATCTTAAGTCCCAAGAGCCCTAAGATTCTCAACACAACTAAAACTAGCAATCACCTTCAATAAAAATGCCAAGACTTACATATGAGATTAGTGGAATTAAAATATCTTCAGACACCATTATACATCTTAAGCCATCTTCAATTCCCCAGGCCTGTTAGTATTTTACAATACACTTACTTTCCTCGGGCTGAATGCAATGTATGGGTCCCTGACCTGTTTCTTTTTGTAAAGTTGCTCGATGATTTTGTGAGGGTCAGATGTCACACGAAATTGTAAAACAAGCCGTAGACAAAATTGTGTTATTTCTGGGTTATTTTGAAATCAATCTTTATATATCTTAGCTCAAACTTTGTTATTGAAAAAAAAAACTATCAAAAGTTGATTGAATATTTTAAACCTACAGAAAGAGTATCTTCGGAGCAAGCAAATGCCTGAACATTGGGTACAAATGTGACCAAATGCTTGCAAAAAACTGTATGTCCCTATTTCGACGAAACTGCAAGTTACAAGACAAAAATAAAAGTGTTTGTTAACGCTGGATTCAGACGTGATTTTGCCTGAAGACCCAGAATCTTTCACTTGTTTGATGCCATTATTGTGCAAAATGTAGGCAATATTCTTGTCTCTTCCCCATTTTAATGTGAAAAAGGAGATATGTATTTTATGTTCGGAACGAGCGGGACTCGAACTTGCAACCTTTGGCACCAGTCGCCTAGCTGAAATGGGAAATACACACAGACACACAGACAGACAGACTTACAGACAGACAGACAGACAGACAGACACACACACACATATATATATATATATATATATATATATACTTATTTATTTTGCCTAAACTGATATGGCTGAAAGAAACCTATATTTTACCCATCACACAGATTCATGTACATACATTAAATATGAGGCGAATTGAAATGAATCCATATAATTTATAATTAACCCACACGGAAACGTGAACCAACAGTAATCTTACTTACGTTAGAGATGGAAGAAAATTCTAATTATGGTTCTGTAGGTCATTACGTGCGGTCAAATTGAACAATTGAGTGAAGCAATTGCATTGGCACAATCGAGGAGACAACAATTTGAAGACACTGTTTCGTAATTTAGAAAAAAAAACGTGTCGTAACATGGAAAGGAACTCTACAATGTGGCAAGTGTCCGTCAGGCATGCCAAATCCGAGCTATGACTCAATCGACAGTTATCAATAGGCGTCTAGACATTGTAACATGACACCTTTTTGCAAAAGAATGAAATAACAACATCCGGAAATTAGGATTGTGATAAGAACCAATTAGGAACGATCATTTGCGAATGCTACCGATCACGTGATCAGCAAATACAATACGTCAGCGACACGTAATACATGAGGTAATGTAATAGGTTGTTTTGAAAGGTGACGCAAAGTCAAGAAGTCCTCAGCCAGTTTGAATAATGTTGAGCACAGGAACTTAATTACGTTATTAAAAGAAAGTCTGACATGTAGTTTGAAGTATTTCAACGACCACAGAGAGTTCTTATCGTAAATATCTTGTGACACCTGTGGTAGTTTTATTCCTCAAATGACTGGCGACCAATGGACATCATTAGTACTACAACGGAAACGAGAAGTTGATGCCGGAAAAACGGACCAAGAGGCTTACACAAACGAAGAAATATGCAACGATATACCTTAGTAAATTGCCCTTACGTAAACAACAGTTATAAACAACAACGTGATCAATTTTCCAAGCAATATCTTGTTATTGTCAGTCACCGCTTGCATATGGTTATGATTGATAAATTATTCACATATCTGTACCGGTCGGAAAAAAAACCCCACCTGAAAATGGTAAGTTTCGGGTTGGATTGCCGAAAAACAAACGTACCATTTTAACATTGGGCAGGACACAGTGATCAACTTGGTACCCGTGTTTTTAATTCGTGTCGAGCTCTCGAAGTATATTTGAGTTTGTAATTTTCGACGTATAAAGCTGAAAATGGGTCTTATTTTTTGGCATGAGTGTGTAATCAAGAGAGCATGCTTTTTAAAACTAAAACTCAGATTAGCCTGGATTATAAGGTCTAAAACTGAGCAAAAAATGCATTTAACGTTGAAGCCAATGCTCGAAACCCTACTTTGCTGGCAACATTCACTGATGACCTGGACATTTGACCTTGGATGTTTTAAAGTTTTATGTACCTTAGAAAAATGTGCGTGGTTACAATTAAGCCCAATATATGTAAAATCGCATGAAAACGGACCGAGGTATGGCTAGAGGAAAACGTTCAGATGGCAAATGATTATTGATATTTGGCCTTTGCTTGTCAACTGTAAATTGCAGAAATGTGCATTCTTACAACCCACACATTTTGAGCGAACCATGATTAAATTAGATAAAAATTGACCGCGTTATTGCCACTTATATAAAAACTCGCCAGTTCTTTCGGACCTGTATCCACTATCGGAGCAACCGTCTCCATTGAGAAGGTTGCCCCGATAGTGGACACAGGTCCTCGACACAGTGGAGCGCTTTGCACTAAGTCTATTGCTCGCCCTTATTTCATTGTCTCAGGGCGACTTCACTGTCTGATGCAAAATCCTAATTCTGGGGCCTGCAACTGGTCACTGTTTGTCGTTGTATTTACATTTTCAGGTAATGCTCACTCTTGAAAAGTCCTATTATGTATTGTACATTACATTCATTCCACAAATTAACCTTCCCTTAACACTATTCACACATATATTTTGGATGCTACCTCTTCAAAATACCCAATCGAAGTGGCTGCCATTGTGAAAATAGTGAGTTCCGCACCCAACGCCAATGGTTTGCAAATGAGCATTGGGACGAACTTGCCGAGTTGGGGTGGGAAGAGGGTTATAATATACGAAACCAAAAGTATATATTTTGCAATTATTTCAGAGCATCAATAATGATATATATGCTGTTGCCATCATTCACTTCAATATCTAAATAAAGAGTACTTTTTGAGACTGTCCAGAAATCAATACATTAATTGCGTAATGTTCAAAATGGCGCTCGAGCGTGCCGTGTTGCATTTGGATTTGTAACTAATGATGATAACTGTTTCAGACACAACCAGGGCAGATTAAGGTTCAGATAGTAAGTCTTGTTTTAAAAGTACTTTAACGACCGTTTGCCCAGGTAACTCGGAGAACGGACACCTGGAACCGTGCTGAAAACACGTGGCCACGATTCACTGTGATTTTCCTTTCCCACAATGCATTGCGCCATGTTTAAAAGTGGCACACAACGTGTGTACATGCATGCCTTCATGTTGCATTTGTATTCATAATTAACGATGAAACCTGCTTCAGACACAACCGAGCGGGCAGATTAAATTTAAGATTGTAAGTCATGTTTTAAAAATAAGTTGACGACCGTTTGCTCTGGGAACTCAGAGAACGGACACCTGGAACCTAGCGATACTAGATACCGATACCGCACCCATCGAGGCTATATGCAGCAGCTATGCTTTTTCCCCGGCCCAAGTTGACCGTCCAAACAAGTCGAAATAAAATGCTGTGTTTGAATTGACTTCACTGCAAAATAACGGCCCACGTTGCCCAGCTTTTCTGTTAACCTTGTCTTACAACTTGGTTACGGTTGGAGCATTGTAGCAAAATTTTGCATCCCACTTCTTGAAAAATGATACAGAATTTATCCAAAATAAGTGTTTCTCATGTGAAGAAGTTTATTGAGAAATGTTCCAGGGAATATAAAATTTGCTGCTGCAATTGGACGGCACCGTGGTCTTGCGCGTCAGGTCATTTAACATGGCAAAAGCGCCCGTGCCAAGGAAATCTGGTCGTTTTGACCAGGTGGGGACTGGGGTCGGTAGTTCCAGGTACTACTGTACCATGATGATACCTATTCCCATGCAGAACCTGTCAGGGTATATCAAAGAGAATGAATGTAAGAATATTTTCAAAAATAGGGTGAAATCATTCTTGATGCACGAGATGGGAGTACTGGAGAGGGACCGCTTTATATATTTATATTTTCAGTATCTTAGTGTTATCAGGGATCTGCAATTTATATATATATATAGCAGGTCCCTGAAGTTATTAAAATTGCGCCTTTGGTGCTTATATATATTTATATATTAATTTATTGAAAATTTAGATCAATCTTTTAATTCATAAATAATTAAAGCATTTCAGCTTCAAACCTGTGCAAGCAACTTAATATTTTTCCGATTTCATACTTGCATTTCTGCTTTTTTCATGTTGTGGTCCACCATAGTAATAAGACAAGGCAAGATTCCCGAGGCATTTGGTACTCCCATTTCATGCATCACAGTTTGGTGTGTTTTCAGCAATTATATTGCACCATCCTGGTATATGTGTGCATAAAATATCATCAATCAACATTCAGTGATAAAAGTTAAGTACACTGAGACCTAGTGATTATCTTAATGTATTTTTTCTTCTTGCTTTTGTAGAGAAAGTACACAACTTACTAATTGCGGGGTAATTTATCTGTTAATTAACCCCGAATTTATAAACATAATATGTGTGCAAAAATTCTCTGAAGCCTTACATGTATGGATACGAAAGTTGTCTTATCTTAATTGATAACATGGCGATGTTTTTTTTTTTTTTTTCATTCATTTTTTTTTTTTTACTAATTTTCATCAGATTTTTGTACAATATGAGAGAAAATAGCCAAATCAGTACAATAATGACTAAAATATTGTGATTTCTTCAACCATGTGAAGGGAAGATACTCCAAACTCCCCAGAATGCACCCTTTTGCACGCTCAAATTCGAAATTTTTCGGGGGTGGGGGGTGGGAATGCCCCCAGACCCCCCCCCTCCCCAGCATGCCTTCGGCCCTTTGAGCCGTGTGGGTCACATTTGGGCCACTGAAAAAAATACGAAGTTTTTTTGGCCACTTGGGTCTTTGACTGAGTTTGTAGGACTGGCCTGGGTCGATCAGTGTTTATTAGGGAAGGGCGGCTTAAAAATATTTTTTTTTCTTCTTTTTTCGTTCCATTAATTATAGGGTTCAGCCTTTTTAGTAGGGTCTGTCAGGTTACCAGAACCACACATATATTTTTGTTGGGCCTTGGGTAACTTAAAATTTGTTGAAACATGTTGAAAATGATGTTCTTTACCCTTTTACACATTACCTCTTTTGACGTCAGTTTAATTTGTTACCTGGGCAGAGCCGGAGGCACTTGTGCCTACTTAAAAATCTTCAGATGGCCAAATGACCATGATCTTTGACCTTTAGAGGTCATCTCTAAATGTGCTTTGTTTAGAATTCAAATTGAACTATGCAACAAACCTGACATCATCTAAACCCATCACTAACTTTTTGAGTTACATACCAAAACGTGTTTATCGTAGGTCAGGACGTCCCCAAAATTTGATGAAGGTCACAAATTGAATACACACAATAAAAAGTGTATAAGATGCGGTGCATACGTTGTCCAATAATGTGCCAAGGTCATTGGAAGATCAGTGTGTTGACTTTCCAAATGTTGACAAAAAATAAAACTGAAAGTCTATTTTCAAATATAGGCCAAGGTTACGAATCAATAAGTAGATAAAAAGCGCCAGTACAAAAGTGAGTTCTTGCTCGAGGGAGACGAGCCGTCTTTGAGATTTTACGTGACATTTTTTTTTTTTTGGTGATATTAAAAAAACTGCGTATTTTTTTTCAAATGCCCATATGCAATTGATATGCAAAACTGACAGGGTAAGCTATATTAAGGTGTTTCTGTGGGTGGAGTCCAAAGAGCTCAACGTGGTTTGGAACGCTTCATAATTTTCGGGGGCTGAGCATTGCGGCCTGATAGGAGAAAGTAGGTCAACGTCACTTGTGAAATATCAGAGGCAAAACTTCAGTCCGATTCACTCTGTAATGCAAGGACATCTTTGCCGGCCGTACGATTTCTGTGATTCCGCGCACACAATAATTTAAAAAGTCCCCCCCCCCCGCCACCCAAAATGTTCTTCAAACGGCCATTTGACCTTCAACTTTGACTTTACATGTTACCGTTGACAAAGTGTGACTGAGTGCAGCAGGTTATCCAACCGACCAAGCGGATCTCCACTTACATATAGGTTGAAGTCAGAGTCTGGAGATCTAGACAGGATCGTAGCCAGGGCAAAATGGAAAAATAAAAACTTCCCTGTCTGTTCTTATATGTCATTAGGTTACTAAAAGGATCATTAGGTAGGAAGGCTATCAGAAACAGCTCCACCTACGGAGCATTACGCGGTAGCGATAAAACCAACTGCTCTACATTTCCGCAAGGTCTGAACAAATATAGCCGTAAGTTAGGAGGCAGCAAAAGCATAGCAGAACCAAGGGTCACTGAAAAAGTATAACAGTGTTCACCGGTAAAAATTTATGATGTAGGAGTCATAATGTCAGTCAAAGGTAGCCCCGCCTAACTTGTAAAATAATTATCCGATTTTCATTCAAAGCATATCTTCGAGTCTACGGAAAATCCAGTCGGAAGGGTGCTGAAAAAACTCCAGACAATCTCTTGACAACAATTTTCCCCTCGACACAAGATCACATTACCGTTTGTTTAAAAAATAGTTCCGTAAATCAGATATACCGGGAGAAACCATATAAGAAACCCCATCACTGGTCTGCAAAGCTTTGGAAATCTTAAACAGTAAAAGCACATAGAAATTTAACAAAAGAAAGAGAAAATTTGCAGCACCTCGTCAATCAAATATTTTTGTTGACATTTTTAATTGTACTGTACTATGTGTCTTGTTTTTTATGCACTGTGTGTGTCTCCTTGTACGGGAGAACCACTCGATTTAATTTAGACTTTCTTGTATATACTTTTTATTGGTGATCCAGATAAAATAAATATGTTTAAATCAAATCAAACGTAATCCGACCTGCATACTCAGCTGAATATTAGGACAGCTGGACCACCATTTACAGATATTACCTGAGAAACGGGCAAACAAAGGATGCTGTTTTTCTGTGCTTTCATCACATTTATTTGGTGGATATTTTGCATACGATGTGGCAGCTGGTACTTTGTAATTTATATAATGGGATAAATGATGTTGTTTTGGGTGTATTTATCTGTTTGATTTTATTTGAATGTACATCTTCTCAATAACGGAGAAAGAATGAAGTTTTCATATTAATAAAAAACGATGTAAAATGATGCGGTCGGCAACTCCCGAACTCTCTATGAATTTCATATAAGTACTTATTTGTTTATTTCGTTACTTACTTTGATTTTATTTTTTCAATCATTGATTCACTCGTTCAGCTATTGTACACAAGAATAAGCAGCAAGAAAATATCGACGTACGAGGCTGATGCTGAACGCACGTACATATACGTTTCTGCACCTTAAATTTTGATGTGCACATGACCAGCTAACTAACGTCTTTGTTATGCATGTCAGTCACATCGACTATTTATAATCAATTTTTGAAAAACATAGTTTCTTCCAAGAATCATCGATAATAGATCTCTTGAAGGGAGTCGGTTTACTTGTTTGATCTTAGGAGGATCACTGGTGTAATGCAGCCTTGTATGGCACATTTTGTCTTCTTCTAAACAGTTGGACAACACTGCCCCGTTGCACTCTCTTGTCGGACCACCCTCAAGGCTCGCCGGTCAGCTGCGACCATTTCTTTCTGCCAAATTTCAGAATATTTTCTTGCTTAGATATATTGCCGGTGTATCATTTGGAAATCTACAGCGTTCCCGGCAATGCCATTATATTGCAGTTCCGACACTTGTTGTTTTGTTTTCTTCCATAAAGACTACAAGTTTTCGAAAATTGCACTAGGGCGACCAGTTCCTTTTCAGCTCTGCTGACTTGTCAGTCAGCAGAATAATTGGAATCCGTTTGCCGTCCGTCGTCCGTATGTCGTTATGCATTTTACATTAACGACTTCTCAAAAACCGCCACATGGAATGTTTCGATTTTGCACAAGGATGTTTCCATGGTGGACTTCTACAAAGTTTACAAAGGGGATGCTAATGAAATAGTAATTTTTTTAAATTAATTCTTTAAATTAATTTTTAAATTTTTTTCCTCTCCAGAACCACTCGGCCAATTGCAATGATATTGCACAGAAGGTCACCTGGGGTCACTTAGTTTTTATTTTGGCCACAAAGTGGCGCTGCAATTTTTTTTTTAATGAATTTTTATGTGTTAAGGTTATTTTTTATTTTTTCTCCAGAACAGCTGAACAGAATTGCTTAAGATTTTGTCAGAATATACTGTAGTTCTAGATATTTCCGCGCTCGATTTAATTTCCAGCTTTTCGCGCTACCACTCAAAGTGCGATAGTAAAATGCGCGAAAATAAGTTGCATTGTATTTCTCTACATAGTATGGCATTGGAAAAATTGAGTATGCGCGAAATTAAACACGCACGAAAATTCTAGAACTACAGTAATTTGACCTAAAACAATGGAAGTTTGGGAAAATGATATGGATACGCTAATTTTTGCCAAAGTTATGGGATATAAAACTTTGCAGTCGTAGGTAAGTGTTACCACGGTGTGATATATATGGCTATTGTATTTACATTTTCGACTTCTTTCCAAAAAAACTGTGCTTGGAATGTTTTGATTTTGCATTGGATGTACCCCAGGTGAACCTCTACCAAGTTTGCGAAGGAGGTGAAGATGCTAACTTTTTCTATTTTTTTTTTTTTTTTTTTTTTTTTTTGAAATTTGTTTTTGATTTTTTGAAAAAAAAAATCATCTCAAGAACTACTTGACCAATTGCTTTGATATTACACATACAGTCACCTAGGATCACTCAATTCTCATTTTGGCCACCAGGTAGCGCTGAGTTTTTTTTAATGAATTATATCTAAAAGTTTGCTACCACAGTGTATGTATATAGCTATATAGACCACGGTGCATGTGTTGCAGTACTGTTACATCATATTCTAGTCAACAGAGTCCAGAATCATCATGATCCTCTTGTTTAAAAAAGAAACATGTTATTTGCTACGTGGTAGATTGTACGTTTTGAATAGCATCTTCATTTCGTAGCGTTTATATGTATACATAATATGAAATGCTCCAATCAGTGTCCACTATTTGGAACTCAATGATAACCCCACACAGCCTCCATGACAGAAATATACAAGCGAATTAGAATACTCTTTGCAACAAATCAAATGCTTTCTTTTGTGAAACACACAATCAATGCCTTTCACAAACAAAAATGACAAGCAGTTATCGTTGCAGTCGAAAAGAAATTGTACTTCGACGGGAAGGTAAATAAAAAAGAGTAAAACTAAATGTTGTTGAACTTATATTTATTTTTTATTTCATTGATAAAAGTCATATGTGATGCTGTGTTGCTGTATGGAATCATTTATTTTAAGTGACAAAATAAAAGTTGGTTTTCAGATATTCTGACATAAAAACACTGCTTTGACACCATTCTAAGGCGAAATTTGTGGTAACTCAATATTCATAAAGGATTCAGTGAATGTGGTCTATATTCAAACAACGTAAGCTTTATTCCCGCTAACCGTCCAAAACCGGCTGATGGTCAAATGTCGTCTGCTTCGTTGTTTTGGACTAATTTCAACAGCAGTGAAAAATAATTTTGATGAAAATTGTGAGGCCTATCAGGATAACAGGCCTATGTCAACGGCTTTCCTCGGTGTAGATGGGGCGCCCAGCCCACACTAAGAAAAGATGTTAACCAAATCGTAAATGTTTAATCAAGTTTGTAGCATGGCGAAACTGCCTGACCTGTTTCATATTTAGTAAGAAATCGAATTTTGTCAAACAAGTTTTTCCGGGGCATTGTTCCAGTTCGTTTCCTGCATGCAACACATGAAGCAAACACCAGAGCCTGTTCACAACAACAGATAGACCGAACCAATTTTCAAATTAATAGTATGCGGTGGGCGTGAGATTACATTATAATGTATCTCTGGTCTTTTTGATATATTTTGATATTCCGTGGCATCAGTTAGCACTAGGATACACAAACTCCATTTATCTCAAATGTAGTACTTTTCAAACATGTAATAACTTTGCTGGCTTTACACATTCAAGTGAAACGCTAGTACTGAATAATGTAGAATGTGTACAATGACAAGAGGGCTGTGTGAACAGCCCGTGCTCAGCTGACCTATAATTATTCCCCCCCAAAATAATCCTAACCTGTGCTGAGTTTCAGTTTCAGCTCCATCTTCAACTAAGCTAAGATGACCAGACCAATGCTGAGCTGAACTAAAACATTGAACTTTATGGATATCATCGATCCACGTACTTAACCTAATGACCTAGTTTTACTAAGAAATTCATTTGAGACCCGATGCATACATACATACATATACATATATATGTGTATGTGTCTGTGATGTATGTACATTTCCATGCACAATGTCAAACGCAAATAGTAAATGGATATCACTGTGACACAGACATGTGACCTAATGACACAATGTTTATATATAACATGCATGTTAGTCCTCGTCCACATGTGTGTGAAGTACCAAGCATCAAAATTAAAACACGGGAAAGCTATAGCCCAGAGGTAAACAGTTTATGGATATCACTTTGACCCAGATATATGACCTAATGACCTAGTGTCATTGCATGTCATATTCCTTAGGCCCGACATTTTGTCATGTGAGGTTTTTTGTCACACGTCAAAGTACCATACAATTTTACCATATAAATGAACAGTGCATGGATATACCACTATGATCCAGTAAGTTAAACTACTGAGCGAGTTTCAGTTCTGATATGCCTGTGTGAGGTTTTGTGATACAAAGTCAAAGAAGAAGCAAAATATAGCTATAGCTTACAGTGACCAGAAGTTGATGTAATGACATCGTAATATGTAATATAATTTATTTATTTAACGTTGCACAATTTCATTACAAATCAGAAAATGGCAGCAACAGTGAGCAATGCCGATACACAGAATAGGCTGGGCTAGGCTGGGACTGGAGAAGAGAGAAGAGAATAATTGGACCGTAACCATTTGGAAAACGTGCTAGGAATATACCCAATGTACATTCTAACAAAGTTTAAGGAGGTGTATGTGACGGGTTTTGAATAGATGTGGAAGATGTAAATCCTGGATGGATGACAGATGGACTGATAGGCGGATCGGCAATAGGCAAAAGGTGATAACAAAAGCTGAGTTGACTGACGAGTCAGCTGAGCTGAAAACCATATTTATGCAGAATAGAAGTCAAGATCATGTGTTCGAAATTTCACATAATTACTCTTCATGTGCAGACATTACATCATAGTAGCCGTTGCCAAAACACATCTTCACATTAAGCACCCAATTTAAATGTTCCCTAACCTGCGATACCGAATAAAACATGAAAGAGTGTCACGTATTCTCACAAAATATCGGACAAAAAGGCACAAAATATTGCATTTTCGCTCAGAGTAATAGTTTATATATTGCTGAGAATTCAATGCAACATACATTCACCATTTATCTCTGTCCGATCGATGTATTATTTCGGCAGATGAGAGACAAATCCTGGATTTCTCAATTGATTTAAACGCCTTTTGTGCTATTTTCCCTCTCAAACAAGCGATTTGATGCGAATGCAATTTGTTGACATATATTCTTGAAGAATCAGTTCAGTTGATTTCAAATCATTTCTACAAACATATTGCCAGGAAGTCCGTCTGGAAAACGCTAATAGGATGAACAACTTAGGTTGAAGCACTAGAACAGAAGCACTAGATGGCGGCACGCACTGGAGTGTTCGGCTAGCATATCCCATTGTCCAAACCTTTTATCGATTTTTGTTGGGTGTTCATAACCCAGCATAATACGAAGAAATTGTCAAGTCGATACTTAAGCAAGATTGTTCTGCGTTATTCTCACTCTATCTCTTTCAGCAAAATTACAAATAATTCGAGTCAATTTATCCTAACTCAGTTGTTTCTTCATTTGTCGAATGATTCAAAGTAGCGCAAGCCCTTGTCGGTTTTTCCTTTTGCAAATAAAACAATAGTTTTCATTTTTGCATCACCTTTGAACTCAAAATGACATGTGCACTGCACAAAAATCATTTCTACAAACATTAAAACTAAAGTACCCTGAATCTAATAAAATATTCTGCATTAACATGGCAGTGACGTGAGCATAGTATCGTATCTGGAGTATCAAGACAGATTCTACTGTCTGTGTGTCTGCACAATGTCCTAAGTATAATACAAAAAAAAAACAAACAAACAAACTCATAGTATTTCTTTTCCCCCTTTCTTTGTCATTTGGCTAATTTTCGACTGCAAAGTTTCGTTCCAAACTATCACACGTGTAACACGAATCGCTTTCAAAATTTGAACGGCAAAACCATACGTTCACTTTAACAGATACATAATATTGCGACCTATACCGTAAATTCTACTACTTGTTTCATGCCTACACAAGGAACAAGTGTGTCATCAGCTAACCTACAGCACGTCAAAAATAAAGTCATGTGACACCATTGGTTGAAATTGAGGGCTAAATTCAACAAAATATTGCTGTTCGTTTGATTTTTTTAGTAACAGCGCATTGAATAGTAGCATCGCAATATCATTTTTTAAAAAATGCCTAAAAGCACACTGCCCAGGGGCCTTTCTGTATAACGCATGACCCCTGCTACGAAGCAGGACTACTGAAACCGAGACACGGCATATGTTCATTTTCAGCCAATATGAGCGTAAACCTGTACGCAATTTAACGCCATTTTAGACAGCAGTTGTACACATGGATGTTTGTCCCGCATCCTGTCAAATAAATTGGCACGTTGGACAGTGGGTTAAAAGGTAACAAAAAGGTCTAAAAATAGCACATGCAGGTCCATGTTTGGTTTTGCACGGCTTGTCTTCAGGTTGAAGCAGTGACATTATGGTTTCTATGACTACAGTGTGTCACACAGGTTACCTGGACCTGGCACGATGCTATTGAAGGAGATGCAATCTAAACATGACAATTTCCTTGCCTGATGAGAGCCCTGTAATCAGAGGTTCCTTAGGTCAATCCACTGCATAAAATCAAAAGCTATTTGAATGCCATGTATATGTGGCAGTAGTACCTCTCAATATATTTAAGAGGAATGTATTAAAAGCTGCACAAACTCTGAACTATACTGACATATATTTGAAACTTTCGTGCTAGTGCAATATATCTTACGAGTTTTGTAGTGGTGCAACTGAGATTCACCGATACTCTCATCTTCAGTATGTAGAGTAAGACTCCCTATGTGCAGTATATGCCATTGTCATTCATATTTACAGGCACCCGCCCGTTAAAACAACAGATTGGTTTCTAGGCTGAATGCGCCAACTGATGATAAAAATGAGTGTGCAACTGCCATTGGAAACGTTCTGTACAAAAGATGTTAGCATACTGACACAATACAACGTCCATAAGCATGGTGAGACCATTTGTTGTGTCCTTAAAATTGATTAATATTGAGACATATTATCCATGTGTTCTATGTACTACTGTTGGCTTCCACGTCGGTCTGTGTTTCTGTGGGCCCTGCCGGTTCATTTTCCAAAAGAGTCAAGATCTCCTGCGTTAAATTCGCTATGGCAGGGTTATTTTGTGCCAAAAGGGCTAGATTAAATGCTAATTCAGTCATCTGCTCTTCCGGATTTTCCGTTTCACTTTCAGAATTTTGTTCTACATCCTCTGCCATTGTTTGTTGACATTCCGACGACATGACCTCTGAACTTTCGCTGTCCCCTGATTGGTCATGTTCTGAGGAAGGGCTGACACAACCAACAATGGTTATCTGTGGTTGGTCAGCGCAGTGTCGAGAATGAGGCTGTTCTTCCATCTCACACTCTAAATTAGTCCTATGATCTTCATCACTATCTTGTACGCCGAAATCTTCAATGATCTTATCAAAATCCAACTGTTGTTGCCTTTCCCAAAGATGATGGCGTAATCCAGTGATCAGGCCATCTTCCTCAGGAATTTTCTCTACGTCGACGAGGTATCTGATTGCTTCTTCGGAACAGTCCCGAAAACCAGCCAAAACTATCCCAGCTTGGTCCATTGCGGCGAAGTTTTGGTACGCAATGTTCATCGCTGGAATCGAAGGACAAATCTGCGGATTTGAAGGTCGATTCTCATCTGGAAATACACAAATTTATCCACATATAAGAAAGATATAAAGAAATTCAAACATAAAATATGAGGCTCGTTTCTTTTGATCCTCTGACATAGCAATTCTGGAGATCTAGTTTATAACTAGAAAAGATTTGCTGTGAAGCAAATCTGTCCTGATGCCTTCAAAATGAGAACAGTTTGAAATGCTAAACCTTGCCATTCTTCAAAATAATCTAAATTTTGTGTATCAGCCTAATTTGCACAAATCAAAATGTTACAACTTTGGTTCTTGGTTCGCTTGATGTGGCCATGTCATAAAATTATAAACTGAAGTTTGAATGACACCACTATCTATAATAGTTTTGAAGCTATTCAAGACTTTAATTTTGTGTATTTGCCTAATTTGCATAAGTTAAAAGACTACAACTTTGGTTAATTGTTCATTGGGTGCGCTTATGTCAC
This sequence comes from Hermodice carunculata, assembly GCA_964020975.1. Taxonomy (NCBI): domain Eukaryota; kingdom Metazoa; phylum Annelida; class Polychaeta; order Eunicida; family Amphinomidae; genus Hermodice; species Hermodice carunculata. Next base: position 85,076,515 of record OZ026614.1, on the reverse strand, counting down.
AAATCTACAAATTGAAGTAGGAATGCCGCCTTCACGTGTAATAGTTTTGAAGTTATTCAAGATTTCAATTTGGTGAATTCATTTTATTTGCATGTAGGTTACAATCCTACAACTTTGGATCATGGTTTATTTGATGTGGCTATGTCAGAAACCCATAAATTGAAGTTGGAATGGCACCTCTATCTATAATAGTTTTGAAGCTATTCAGGATTTGAATTTGGTGAATTCTTCTTATTTGCATGTAGATTAAAATCCTACAACTTTGGATCATGGTTCGTTGGATGCGGCTCTGTCAGAAGCCCATAAATCGAAGTTGGAATGGCACCTCTATCTTTCATTGTGTTGAAGCTATTCAAGATTTAAATTTTGCATATTCACCTAATTTGCGTAACTTAAAATCCTACAACTTTGGTTCATGGTTCATTGGATGCGGCTTTGCCACAAACCTATAAATTAAAGTTGGAATGACATCTCTATGTATAATAAGTATTAGTTTGGAGGTATTCAACTTTTAACATCGTCAATGCCCCTAATTAGCATAATAGAACATTCTACAACTCCCATTTGCTGTCCATTATATTGATATAGGTATCACGAACCTATAAATGCACATTGAAATTTTGTGTGTATCTGCAATAGATTGGAAGATATGGAGCTTTTAAAATTTCAGTTGCCCCTAATTTGCATTATATTAAACAGCATAACTGTTCCAAATGATATGCACAATTTCACTGGTAGGTCAGTCAACATGGGAAGTTTGGTGGTTTTCGGAATAAAATAGTGTCTGAGAAAAACTCCGGACAAATTTGGTCGTAAAGAAGCAAGAAAGAAAGATTTCTTGGAAAAACAAAATGCCTAGTTCGCACCCAGAAATAATTGTCGCTAACTTATTAAAGGAAAATGGCTCTTTGATTTTAGTCTCAAAAAGAAATTGTATTTCATTTCTCACATCACACTAATACAATTTTCGTTAGCGACATATTACGAGCCTTCTGTGGCGTCTTTTCCTTTGACTATGAAAAAAGGCTCTAGGCTAGTCTGGGGTTACCCATGTTTTCTTTTCAGCAGTTACCAGAGTACTCAGTCGTCTCTAACTAGACACAAACATGGCCTATCCCTTCCCCTTATCTCAGCCGTGTACATCTACTTTGGATACCCCTTTTACGCTTGTATAGCTATTTTCCTTGATTATACGTTGATGGAAGGGTTATCAGAAGTCTTGTCTCAATACATGGCTACTCTCCTCTTGTGATTTATAGCTTTTGAATGCCACTTGTGTCTTTTTGATTGTCACAATAAAACAAAAAATCAGCCAAGCTGTCTCCTTAAATACTTAAAAAGTGTGTGGGTACTTTGATAGATAAGAATTAAAGTCAAAGAGCACTGCGGAACAATGACTCATTTATTTGCATTTCCTGTCGAAGTTTATTTCAGCTGACTGTCACAAAAGTTGTGATTAATTTCGACACACTTATTTTTTCAACGAAAAGAGACTTTAATTTCAAATTGGCTTTTATGACATTTAAAACAACAACATCAACAACAAAAATGTTGATCCATGTGATGCAAATGATAAAGCGCAAAATGACTTACTTACGGGTGCAATATGTAAGAAAATATGCGCTGAGATCCTAAATCTCTTGCCTGCAAAGCAGACCAAGTCCCGTGTTAGACAAAATGCCCACCTTGGGTCTGCTTTGGAGGCAACTCAATCTATTTTCAAAGTTAAATTTAGGGGGTGTTGAAGTAGGTCACCAGAGATTTTAAGATTATGAAGATAACACAACACCGCCAGGAGATTTACGCCGGTATATACTATTTTTGCGTGCCTTCAGGCAAATTAAAACCCCATAACGCGACGGTTTATCAATACACCTTTGAACGAAGTGAGTGCAATTGAGGTACTGACGTCTAACACTTTTCAGTTGTTGAAGTATGAATATTGTCGGGGTGATAGTTGTTGGGCTGTGTCCTACAGTGAAAAGATACGTTCACTTCAAAGAACAGTATGCATCAAAGATTTGTTACATCGAAAGGTAAACCCCCAGGTTAATATTTCTAGATCCTGAATGGGAATTTCATCAATGGTCTCATTTTAAACTTGTGCTTTACAAAATGCTTCAAGGTCAGTGAGCTTTACATTTGCCACCTGCATGCAACGTTTAGACTTTTTATCCGTGAGTTTAGGTTGAATAAACCCAAATTACGCTACGTTAAAAAAATTTAAAAAAACGGTATAACCGAATATTGAGTGTGAGGTTTGATCATGAAAAGCACTATATACGGTATGTTTCAAAATACAAAAGGAAAGTCTCTCTCTCTCTCTCTCTCTCTCTCTCTCTCTCTCTCTCTCTCTCTCTCTCTCTCTCTCTCTCTCTCTCTCTCTCTCTCTCTCTCTCTCTCTCTCTCTCTCTCTCTCTCTCTCTCTCTCTCTCTCTCTCTCTCTCTCTCTCTCTCTCTCTCTCTCTCTTTCTCTTTCTCTCTCTATACTTGCTTCAATACCTAGATATGAGTTTATTGTAACTCGTGTGACGTACGTTTATTGCCAGCACGATCATTACCACTAAATGACACAGAAATAGGCAATAGTCCTTTCTTTTGGACACACTTGATTGAATCTTCCTTTATTAAAATTTCATAAAGACCAAGGATGTAACCAATGCTCAAAGACGTATATATTTTAAAATGTGCATCATATGAACACCTGCCGCATGTTGAATTCAATGCTCACTTCCACTTTTCTATAACGATCATAATTTTATAATTTCAATACCTGTGAAATAAATGTATACATTTTAATGTGAGCACAACGGTTGAACAAGCTTACCGGGCAAAATGATGCAGACAAAGTAACCCGTAATCTGCTATTGTAGGAGTTACGGGAGGTTTTTATACTCAAAACCGAGTGGACAAAGCCATTAAGCTGAATGCTTCGGCTCCAGGCATTTGACCCCGGGGCCACAGTATGAATGACACATCCAATTCTGGGGTTGGAGGGGTCAATGTAGGCATGCATCGTTTATCAACTATCCATATGGTTCAAGCAACACGTAGAGTTAACCATGGACACTTCATTCTAATTTCGCTCCACTTATTCTGGAAGAAAGCAATGAAAACTATCATTATATGTTTCGATTTAGCTCGCACAAGGCCCTGAGTGACATAGAACCATTCTGGGCTTCTTTAATATCTGTTATAGTTGTCTGACCCCTGACAATTACGCAGATTTTCCATTCAAGCCGCATGCCAGTTCCCTATTTTTGCTACATGTACAATACCGCTGTCATTGCCTCCTTTTTGACAAATTTATGTCCTGTGATTCTTGAGCCGACGAGTTTGGAACACCATATGTTTGTAAGTCATACGATTGGTCCGGAGAATAGATCTAATAGCCTGCTTGTTTCATGTATCATAGAAGGTCACACTAGGATATTAAGCCCCCCCCCCCCGAAAAAAATATAAACGTATTTTTTTCTATTTCTTTAATTTTTTTTTTTTGGGGGGGGGGGGTAAGTGATAAATATGTAGAAATAAGACGATTTATAAGTAAAGGAAAGATGAGGCAAATTTACGCTAAATATTACAACTAAGCACCAACAAAATTACAATTAAATGAACAATAAAAAAATGATGGATAAAACGAAATAAAAGAAATTGGTCATAGTTTGTATGAAAAAAATTATACAACGAGCACCTTAGTTAATAAAACCCAAAAGCGATAATCAATGCTCGAATTTAAATGCCCGGTATAAGAAGTGATCTGCCTTCGCTTACAGTACATCCAAGATACCATTATCACGCCCTGTGACATTACAGACAACATGAATCTTATCAAAGGCTCTCAGAAATTCAACCGAAAAGGAGCAAATAAGATTAGACAGTGTCGTACCAACCTTTCTCCCTATGTGGTATATCCATTAACCCGAAATGACTGATTCACCTGATCGTTAATATGATTGGCCATATGACGGTAGCACAAACACCTTTCTGGCATGCCACCAGCTTACATCTGCCACTGACTGATAACATCTACGCTATGTTGTTTGACCTCTGTTGTTACTGAATTGCGATAGCAAATATTGGTGTCATTTCCCACATAGGTGACCTACAACGGTATAATCTGAGCACTCCAGCTATAGCACTCATCGTTGTGACCAAAACAGCGTACAAATGTCAAAGATGACACATGCCGCACCGCCGGATACGCGTGTCTCTCAATTTTCCTGTGGAAGACATCCGATAATAATAATAAAATGTCGTATTCTTACAAAGAAAAGGGGAAAAAAACTTTGAGCAGCAACCGCACGCGAGTGGGAAGCCAACCGCTGATGTTTACATTAAAAGAAAAAAAAGAAAAGAATTAAGAAACTAAATTTTATTCTTTGTGGGATATCTCATTGCTGATGATGTAGGAATGATAGGTATTCTGTATACGCCAGGTATTTGCGGGTTGTGCTTGTCATGCGGCATACTTCAATACTCTACAGTTATCCCAGGAGTTTGTCCTCGTATGTGTCCGGTAAAGTATCAATCTGTGTTTACCAGGTACATACCACAGACCATAGGAAGATACACTCGCTTGTTTCCTTAACCGGCACATGAAAGACTGCTCAGTTCGAGGGGTTTTTTATCCACTTAAGTTTTACCGTGGCGGGTGACAGGTCACGTGCGGTAACATCCTGCCGTCTTATCAATAATACAATTTCTACTTGCTGTAAAATTATGCTCGTTGAAGAAACAGATGCAGAGTCACCTTGCTTGAACTTTTTGACGACATTATTATAAATCGTTTACACTGTACACTAAATGCAAGCTTAAAGACGTCTTATTAGTCTATTGAACAAATCCTGCTTTAAAACCTCGGGTGATGCTACACATCAGACCAGAAAAATTGGGATGACAACATTACTTCAACCGCGTTTTTTTTTTTTTAACAACAGCCTACTGCAGTGCTCAGGCAACAAATTAAACTGACATCAAATGAGGTAATGTGTAAAAGGAGAAAGAACATCCAATTTGAACATGTTTCAACAAATGTCCAAGTTACCTAAGGCCTAAGAAATATATATTTGTAGTTCCCGCAACCCAACCGACCCTACTGAAAAGGCCCAAGTCTAAATAAATTTTATGAAACATGCAAAAGAATAGTTAATAGCCGACCCTTTCCTGATAAAATTAATCAACCCTGGCTCAAAGATTTAATCGAGAAAGTGGCCGTCGTGTGCCGTTATTTTGCAGTGAAGTCAACTCAGGCACAGCATTTTATTTCCTCTTGTTTGGAGGGTTTTAACTTTACTTGGACTGGGGAAACAGCATAGTAGCATAGCCAGTGTTGTTCGGTGATCTTTATCGCAATATTTCGTGAGGTTCCACGTGCCCGTTTTCCAAGTTACCAGGGCAAACGCTCATTAAAGTACTTTTAAAACATGACTTACTATCATAACTTTAATATGCCTGCTCGTTAGTATATGAAGCAATTATCATCTTTAGTTACAAATCCAAATGCAACACAATACCTTGAGCCGGAAAATCATGCACGTTGGTGAGGGCCATCTTGAACATGGCGCAATGCATTGCGGGACAGTCGCACAAAAATACATTTGATTTGGATATCAAAGTGAATCGCGGCCACAACATATATCATATCATTATTGATGCTCTGAAATATTTGCAAAATATATGCTTTTGGTTCCATATATTATACTCAGATCGTCCAAATACTATCCTTATTTACAAACCATTGGGTGCGGAATCCACAAGTTTCAAAATGGCAGCCAAGCCCGTGGGTTAGTCCTGATTGGATATTTTGAAGAGGTAATATTCAAAATATATGTGTGATTAGTGTTAGCAGAATGTTAATTTGTCGAATGAATGTAATTTGAAAAATATACAATGGGACTTTTTCAGTGTGAGCATTTCCTAAATGTAAATAAAATACCTTAAAGTAACCAGTTGTTGGCGGCGGTGGGCCCAAGAATAGGTATATATTGTATCAGACACTGAAGTCGCCCCCAGGCTATGAATTAAGTAGCAGCACTGGGCACAGGAGTCTAGAGCCTCCACCCAGTCAAAGTTGGATTGTAGTGGAGAAGGTTGCCCCGATAGCGGATACAGCTCGGAAAGTACCGGCGGGTTTTTATATAATTGGTAAATAAAATACATGAATTAAGAGATGCAGTAGGGCATGCATTTGCAGAAGTAAATGGCTTTGAAAAAGATGGCAGGAATGTTACTAACTCCGGGCACGAAAGTTATACAGAAACGCAGGCGCATAAGATTATACAGATATATCCGGACTACTTGGTTGGTCAGCTGGTTGGTTCGTTTGTTTGCCTGCTTGCTGTGTTGTTTATTTATTTTTACTGTGCATGGTTGAACTTCATAAAACATCGAACCATTGAAGGTACTTGTTCCCTAACCGTGCTTGTAGCAAGTGTCATTCTCTGAGAAGAGAATGATAAATATGAACTTTCTTCTCTTAAAATGTTCTTATACGTTATCTGCTTATTTCTTTATTACCAACCATTTGTTTTTTTTTCAGGCTAAGCCGTTTGCATTCTGTTTTGTATCTTTCAGTGTCAAGTTTTGACTGAGTCAACAGTTTTTGCCGGCGTGCTTTAGGCGACATGTGCCATATCGAAGCCATTGTCCTGGATAATTCTTATGGTCCGTATTCCCTTAAGGAAACTCAAGGCAAGCTGGTACTTCAATGAAAGGTCGAGGTAGAAAAAATTGAATCTGGCATCGTTATGTCAGTTCAGAGTACCTCAATTGACAATGAAAAAGTTAAACTATCCATCTGCTTGAGGCTTCTTAATAGCTCACCTGTGATAAAAAAGGGACACAGAATCCGTTTGTATACCTACCCTTCCCAACCTCCCACGAAAGTGATGAGTTTGCAATTAACTTTATTAAGTCCAGTGCTTCAGCGGGTAAATGATTATAGGCAGAGAGTTTGGTCTTCTTGACATTAGTCATACTGTGCACGAGTGTATTGTCTGTCTTGTCAGTATTGCAATGAACCAATGGAATTGCATACAATGTGATCCGTGTATGGAAACTGTCCAGTACTTTTGAGCAGGCAATGACAGAAAGGGGTAAAGGAGAGGTGGTTCCAGTACGCTGATTCAGGTGCAAATTTTGCCCCAATAGAAAGTACGCAAAATCAGGAAATTAAGAAAGAACGGCGGATATGAAGTGCAGAAAACACAGGGGCTTCCAGAAGGCAAAAGCACGGTGTATAAAAATATCTAATACGCCAGCACGGAGAACCCCGACACTCGCCTCACGCTACATGGCACACCATTAATTAGCATGGTCACCAAACTTGATTACCTGGATGTTCTCCATATAAAATTCCAGTTGCACACAGTTCAACGAGAAAATTGGGATCTGATGTCCCCGAACTTGTTCTCACCAATTCTCTGGCTGAAACTTTATTGACAATTCATTGTAATAACATTCTCATGATTAATTAAAAAAAAGCTTGTTCTTTCCGCATGATTTAGATCAATGGCCGTTTCCTGTTTCAATCATCCCGAAAATATTTCCTATTGAATGTGGGCTTTCCAATTTCTGACTCTCCATTTTTCTAAATTTGAAAGCATTCCCCCACTTTGTCGTCGTTAAACTCAGTAGGCGGTTTTGCCCCTAATTTTATGAAATGACTAAATTGTGCATCTTTTGTGGGCAGCTATCCCTCTTAACATCATGTTTTGATCCTCAAGTTCATGGTATTATCATTTTGTCCGCATCTGCATATTCATCGACTAAAATGCCAATTAATTTATGACATTAATTTCCCGCCACAAAGCACGGGGCTCCCGTTTTATCAATCAAGGAGGATACACGGGCATATCTGTCATAGACAAGGCATATCCTTTGTCAAAGTTAATGTCTTTTACTGAAATTTAAGTTTGCAAATAGCAAAGTCCTATTCATCTAGTGCTTCCTAAATTGGTTACAAAAACAAATTTCCATTTGCCTGTACTAAGTATTCTCTATTTCCAAGCTATACTAGTAAACATCTGTGTTCACCCCCGGCAGGAATTTTCATCATTGAGATCCAGAATTCACATGTACCTATTATTTCCCAATGTTTGTTCTCAAGTTTATTTGTTATTATTTTATTCATCCTTCCTGTTGTTGACTTATATGGTTTTCTATAATTTCTATGTGTTTGTATACATTTTTGAGTTTCTGTTTCACCTTATTTTTGAAGAGGGGGTAGATTCCGGTATGGGTAAAAATAGATTTAAATTCCAAACAATATTTGAGTTTCAAAGGGTTAAAACTTAACTTTTTTTTGCTAGACCTTAGACTGCACCGCGGAATGTTGTTCACCTGGACCAAAATTAGAACGGCAGATTTCGTAAAAGACTAAACGCATGCTGGTAGTTGAATTAAAAACAATTAAAGGAAAGCACAATATGGAATCAATAAATTTCAGAATATTTCCCGTGACGAGCGACTCTTAGGTCAACAGGGTCTGTGTGCTTGCGAAGACTGCACTTAAAGCGCTGGTCAACTGTCGTTAGGACACATGCAGCATCTTGACATTTGGCCACAGCTTGACCCATGAGCCCTTGATTATTATCTAAGCATGAAGTAGCATCATGGCACACCGTACATACAACTCAAAGTTAAAAGCTCACACTTGAAGCAACCAATGTGCAGCCAAATTGTTGCGGTAGATGTGAAATCTCGAGCCAATCATTTTTACCGCTCAGTACGGCATGATGAAGATGACTACATCACCATCTGATTTTCCAAAGGCAACTAAATGCACATACAGAGTTTTATGGAGTTGCCTTTTGGTACTGTGCATGGATCATCTGCATGTGTTGTCAGGTTTTCTGGCCTTCTTGTGACACTGTAGTGTCTCTGTGCTGTTGTCACCGCCACGTAAAAGGGTTATAATCATATGCGTGCGACATTGAGTTCTATGTATAAGCCTGGAGTTTTCATCAAAATCTTCCATCTCCATGCGGGTTTGTTTTGAAGACTGGACTTAAAACATGCGTGCAGGCACTGTCCACACAACTGACAACGCCAATGTGGATATTTTATCTATAGGCACTTGACATGAACCGTTGCTTGCTGTACACTAAGCGCATAATGCCATTGATGGCATAGGTACAATCTTTCTAAATACAGGCCTTTAAACATGTATATATGAAGTGCGTACTTTTGACTACGTTCGCCACCAAGAATTTACCGTACGGTATATTTTCAGCTGAACCATATGGTTTTGAAAGCGCTTGTTCGGAATGTGAGGGGACGTCTTGACGACCATCGCCATCTCCTCAAATAGATTAGCTTTAATTTGTTGCTATTTATCCCATTTCTCCCATCCAAAAAGCCCGCATATACGAGTTCAGATCTTACCAGCGTCAATTCTGTTATTTGTCGACTCCGCAGTACAGAAGGCCTCGAAATATTTATCAGCATTCATGGAAAGACGTTCCCATAGGCGCCATTTTGGAAACATTACATTATTCAGCTATATGCTTTGAATATCGATCGTCACAAATGTTTTGTCTAGTTGCGTTAAAATAAACAGTTTCCAACGCATTATATCGGCATCAGCTGCAGCTACGCTCGACGTTTTCGGCCCCCCAACTTAATATGTCAGCTGCCAGATTGAACAACTGTCCATTCTTGCGTATGTGAAGCCAGGTAAAATTGTCGTCTGCTGAGACTCAAGTCTTTCATTACATCACGACCAACGTCTGTGCATCTTTGCGGTTTTAGTTGTGAATTGACAACACGTGCTTGCGTTGTCTGAGCTATTGTTACGGGACGTTAGCACCTGGAGGGTTATCATAAACAAGACTAAATAACGGGGAGTCGTGCAGGCCAACCCGTTGGCTATAAATGGGCTATCTATCATGTCCGATAGACTTTAACATCGAATAACTGTTTCACTTTACAAAGTGAATCCTCAAAATTATTTGATGCAAATGGCGGCACAATGTATAATTTTGCAAGAAATAGGCTAGGGTTGTTTAATAATAACAATAATGATAATCCATGAAGAAAACTGTACCAAACGGAACCCCAGCCTTTGGGAAAGGCAACAGATGGCCTTCTCAGTGGTGAAGTAGGCCCATCATGACATCTATTGTCTACCTCAAAGCAATAGTAGAAGTTTGGTGACCTTTGCATAAAGTGCATTTCCTGTGAGGGCACAGTCAATTCTCTCCCAAGGCACCAAACACCCTGCATCTTTTGCACACTTCCATGAATACAGAACTCACAAATGCAAGCTTATGTTACCAACAGCTTATACACAGCATATAGAGATGACACATACCCATTTCTGTGACTGTAAGAGAATACAGTTGTATTGGGCAAAGCAAAGTGTTCAATGGAATATTAATCAGTGTGCATCTATGTGAGAGAGAGAGAGAGAGAGAGAGAGAGAGAGAGAGAGAGAGAGAGAGAGAGAGAGAGAGAGAGAGAGAGAGAGAGAGAGAGAGAGAGAGAGAGAGAGAGAGAGAGAGAGAGAGAGAGAGAGAGAGAGAGAGAGAGAGAGAGAGAGAGAGACCGGTGATGATTTTTTCTTGAAGGATATCTTTGATTGGATGTCCTGACACTGTGCACCTGAATCCGAAGACATTTTAGAAAGTAAAACACCTGGACCAATCAATACTGAACAAAATTCGTGGCGTAGGATCATGCTATCACAGGACTGGTGCATTTGCAACTTAGAATTGTCAACATATTGTAAATCGTAAATATTTAGAATTGTCCACTTCTACCTTTATATGTCATTGACTATTGTGTATCCAATGAGCATGGAATAACATCTTTCAACTCCTGAGCAAAGGACGAGATATTAAAAGGTTCACAGCAATCATCCTATTTCTCATATTCTTATTATTCAACCTTTTGCACATGCCTTGCTACGCTTTCCAATTTAGATGCTGATTCCCTTTGCCACAAATTTCGGCCTTTGCTGAGCATTAACCTCGGAACGACCTACTTCATCCGGCATTTAGAAACACTAAAAGAGCAGGAAATACGAAGCATTTATTAAAAACATATCAACGCCGAGAGACAGCTAATCACAGAAGCGCTTTTATGATAATAGAACCTGACGACACACAAAAAATAAGCAAACTGCACGCATTTCTTACAGTACATGTAATGTCCACCCTCTGTCTCTTCTGGTGTTTAGAGAAGCTATTAATTGTTCAATGGGGCCAGTTTGGAACTGAGGAATGGCATAAACATAAATCTTTTTCACAAATGGATTGATAAACACTATAAAATGTGGTTTGGAGCTTTGAAGTAACAATTTTTCATTATTTTTTTGTGAAAAACAAAACAAAACAAAACAAAAAACAAAAAAAAACAAACAAAAAAAACAACAAAAAAGAAAAACAAAAACAAAAAAAACAACAAAAAACAAAAAAAAAACCAAAAAAACCAAAAAAACCAAAAAAAACAACAACAACAACAACAAAAAAAAAAAAAAAAAAAAAAAACCAAAACAAAAAAACCCCCACAAAAATCAAAAACAAAATACCCACACAAACTTCAACCAATGAAAATCAAGGAAAACTATGCGCACGTATTTAAAATATTATCTTTGATTTGACCCATGATATGTTTTTTTTTTTTAGTTTTCAAAATTTGACCATATGGTTAAAATTTCTGAATCTTTTATGAATACAATGACTTCTACAGCTTTAGAGATATATATTTCCTCATGTGATATTTGTGGAGAAAACCAATGGGCAATGTTCGAAATACATCTTGGTCAGATCAAAATAGCATGGTCTTTGCTGCCTGTTTTTTGGTTGGTATTAGGGGATAAACCATGTCCCTTAGCGTCAGTCTTTCCATCAATTCGCGGATTAGGATTGACAAATCCCCACAACGCTGACTTTCACACAGCTTATAGCACAAGATACAGTTATGATGTTTAGAATTTGAATCAAAGAAAAATGTAATAAGCTCGTCTGTTTAATACGTATTGACTTTAAGATAAAACAAACAAAGAGATAAACAAACAAACAGACAAACAAACCACTTTTCGCAGCTATAGCTACAGCCATAGCTTTAGCTTTGGCAACCATCTTTTTGAGAGATTTTTGTAAACCGTTGCCCGCCCCCCCCCCCCCCCGTGATGTCTGGTGAATTGTAGAATTTTTTGGTTGTTTTGAATTTTTTGTTTTGTATATTTTTTGTTTTATTAAGTTTTTGTTAATTAATTTATTTTCCGGCTTACTCGCACTATCGGGTCATGTGAGTATGGTAGTTGCGATAAAACTCTCCGGTGTTTCGCCGGCAGGTGGCCCACAAATTTCTTGAATTATATTTTAGAGAGAACTTGGTATCATTGTAGCACATACCAGTAATGCAGAGCTATGCAGAGAAAACAAGGTATGGAATCCCTAGGTTACACCGCCAACTTGCAGTTCACTGGCCCATTCACAGGCAATCCTAGCACACAAAGTCGATGCAAGAAGCCGTGACGGTTAATTGATGACGCATGTCCTTATAGCGTGTAAGTGTGCCGACATTATGCCTGACACACGCAGCATCTCCCAGTAAGTGAACAAGTCTGCATTCTTTTGACGGCCAGCCATGGGCACTAGCACTCAAAAGTACAAAGGGCAGCGCAATTTTCCCCTCCTAGGCTACAGCACACGTACAAAATACTCACCTCTGTCTTGTTTATACAATAAACAGAACTTTCCGCCAGACTGAACCATTACATACGCCCATGACGTTCCGACATTTTGTTCTCACTTTCTCTCCCCCTCTTTTTTTTCGTATACATTGTCAAATCATTGGGGATAGAATCAAAAAAGAGGTGCCCGGGGTCATTGAGTTCGTGAAACTCTCGTTTACTTTTGGTCGTACATGTAATTGTACACATAAAATATTTCAAAATTACTGGTTCAGATATCCCAAGGTGTGTTCAAAAGCAAGCAGCGTGAACAAAAAAGATTATTATTGAGGTATTGAAGACTTCCGTGCGTAACATTGGGCCAGGCTTGAATTCGTCCTGTTGGTCATTTCTTTTAAGGCATACCGAGGACCCATGTCAATTCTGAAGACTCGTCCTTCGTAGTTTTGCTTGCTTTCTCTGCCAGCACGTTACTGAACTGTAGGCCCCATTACTTTAAAAGAGTGAGCCTTTCTACTATTCCCAAAGGAACATGTGCTCAGCAAAGCATTTCAATAGAAGGTCTTGTACACCCGGAGATGTTATCAACATAATTCTGTACACGTATTTTATCACTGCTCTCATTGAGATTGAAATTTATACGTTACAATTTTGCAATGAACCCCTGACAAAGTGATCTTGGCAGTAGACACAGCGGGAGAAGGAAATTACATCCCCTTTAGTCGGCGTCTCTACAGGGCACCATCTATATTGCACGAGCCATGTTCAGAGGAACACGGACAATACTCGCTTTAGTTATAATTTAGAATTAAGTTAAAATGAAGGCCATACGCTTCCGGTCCTAAAATTCGTCACAGTTTTGCCATGCTGGAAAAACCTGCAACTGTCTCTGATGAAAATTGTGTGCTTTGCAAAAGAACAATATACTAATATGAATAAAATGGACACATTCACAGACTGAAAGATATATACATTACAATTTTGCAATGAGCCCCTGACATAGTCTAGACTACTTATGTTGGCGCTTGCATAAAAACTCTTTTTATGAAGGTTGATAATATGTAAGCTTCATCTGAAATAATGCATCACTGGTAACATTTGGGAAAAGTTCTAAATGCAGTCACATAATAAAAAGTAAAGTACATTTATTCATAAGCCCTCACCTGACTTGCTTGCATGAACAGCCTGACCTCCTTACCCCCCCCCCCCAAGCTTGCGCTTGAAAACCACCAAAGTAAATTAATTCAGGGTAAATATTTTTCTCTTACGTCATAAACACTTGTTAATAAGTCTCACAATAGGAAATGCTCAATCCCTACACATTTCACAGTATATTGTAATATGGGACAGAAACAGCTCTTTCTCGTGGTTTTCTTATAATCCCAACTATAATTTGATCTTCTTCAAAAGTAAAATACTTAAATGGACACTTCAGAGCAGCATACAGAGAGACAGTGTGTGGTGTTCCATTGCATCTGTTGATTTCTCTTTCTTTTCCCATTGATTTTTAATTTGTCTGAAGAAAACACAATTTAAGTAATACAAAACACCTTTAATTCATTCCATGTTACACTGGTAAAGGTCTTTGTCACTGGTGTTTGCATTGTCAGACAATATAAAAATCACTGAATTTAGACTACTTTTGTTGGTACTTGCATAAAAACTCTTTTTATGAACATTAATAAAACGCAAGCTTCATCTGGAATAAAAATATTTCTGAAGGACTATCAGGAATTGTTACGGAATGAATTGCACGATGGAAGATTAACCACACGCAGATAAATAATGCAGCACTGGTAACATTTGGAAAAAGTTCTAAATACAGGCACACAATAAAAAATAAAGAACATTTATTCATAATTAAATACTTTCTGACATTGAACTATAAATAGCATCCAAGCCACGCCAGCGTGTATGTTTTGCCTCACTGTACTGCAGGCTTTTGTCATTGGGCACCCAGGTCTAAAACGATGGTCAACATGTTTGAAGTTGCCGCTTGTTATGTTGATGCTATTGTTCTAAATTGTTTAAAGATACATATGCTCGGTGAAGCACAAGTCTAAATGAAACAGGTGTGGCTTCTACACCTGTTCAGCAAAACTACCAGCAACGCATGGTAATCTAGAAAGGGGGTGGGGGTGAGAATTACCAGTGCGCTGGTACAGTTAACACTTTTGGCCCCGTAAAACGTACGGAAAATACGAAAAAATAGAAATAACAGCTATTACGAAAAACGGAAAATAAAGGGGTTTCCATTATGCAAATATGGTAAATAAAAATGCACTGTACACGGGTGCGAAAAAAACCCCTTTACCTCCTCTAATCTAGCTAATGCTAAAATATGACCACTAGCTGCTTCCCGTGCACCTAATGCCAAGTTTACATAACCTAAAGACCTTCAACGAAGCCTTACTAAAAACACTTGGAGCATACGCAGGTACTTCAAATCCAACCTTGATATGTTAATTCGAACTTTAGTAACTCCGCTTTGTTTACAAACCAAACTTTGGGATAGAGTTAATATCGGATCAAGAGTACGTTGACTTCGTGATTTCACGTTGGTGGCGGGTGTAAATATTAGACCCTTGATTATGGGTAGTTCTCAATCAACTATCATTATACCATGAATATCTAGGATTTAATCGGAGCACGAGAATGTGGTGAAGTGTTTCCTCTACCATGTACTTTGATAGGTTTTCAAGTGTTGATAATTTCGTTGAGTATTTACTTGTGAGAGGGAAGGATTTTCCGCGCAAGAACATGATGTACCTGTCATATCGTAATAGACAGGACTTAGGCTGTCGGTAAACATCATTGTTTTCAAGGTATGGTATTTTCCGATGCTGATCCTCTGAGAAGGACACTGCATCCGGGGCAACAGAGCCTAGTAACGTAGGAGTTTTCTATTGGTATTCAGTTATTCCATGCAGAAGCCCTGTCCCTTGACATACGGCTGGCGCAAGCAACATAACAAATGAAACCAATTTACAATGCTCAAAGGACAACATAAATGACTTACAAAACAAGACGAACAACTAGCAAAAAACTTTCTTTTCGTACTTTGGTAACTTTCAAGTTTACAAATGGGAAGTATGCATATTAACTGGGATCCTGTGCTGCCACCTGGGCTGGAGCAAGGAACTTGACAGGAAGGAGGGGAGATTCATGTATCAAGCAATGCCATATAAGCTTCTTTGATAAAAGTAATAAATTGAGAAAGCAAAAAGCTTAAGAGAAGTCATTTACTCAGTTGTACAAAATGCAAGATGCTGAATGTATTTAGAATATTTCACTTGTTTGTTCCAAGAAAGTGTTATTTCTAGATGGTTAAGTAACATAACAGGTTCCAGTGCCCTCATCATGGTGGAGACACATCTCCATTATACTCCCTATGCTTGAATCACACACACACACACACACACACACACACACACACACACACACACACACACACACACACACGCACGCACGCACGCACACACACACACACGCACGCACACGCACGCACGCACGCACGCACACACACACACATATATGTATATATATATATATAAACTATATCTGTTTCACTGCATTTTTCCACTATAAGTTCATTTGAAAATCTCAGGCCAAGGGTAGTCAAACTTTGGTATCTGTCCATAATACTTTAATATGCAATAAATAAGGACGAAGAAGCGATTAAAGAAACAACGATCACAATTCAAAGTTAGGACGGACACCATATGGTATAGGAAATTCCTAGGGCGAAGATAGGTCAATATGTACATGACGTATTTACCCTTAATACTTAACCGCATTGTATTCCAGGACCTCAAGCCAAAGGCAATATCTAAGTAGATCTGGTCTTAAGCAAAATGATATTTTTGTAATTTAACAAGATGGCTTAGATCACCAACAGTGAAAAGCTAGCCAGTCGCTAAATGGGTTGTCAAGAGACATGGTGCACTCATGTATTTTTATGACATCAATAGCAGTGTACTTGTCAGCATAATAGGGATGGCATCCTTTTACACGCAACTGGCCATGTTGAATGTTCACAAATACGCCATTACGAAATATGATGTAGCATGGGGGTTGACGCAGTATATCCTTGCCAAACTTCATTTTTGTAAAGTCTTGAAGGGCGCCAGCAGGTAGAGGGGAGAGAACTATGTATGCAGTGTGCTCACAGCAGGTTACAATCGCTCCAAAATACATTGTACGTGCTGCATCCAACCAAGCAAAAAAGACCGATGGTCTTTGAAGTTACCCGAGTATCATATTTCAGATGTCTATTGGTAATCTTGCTCCTAAATCTGCCCCGTGCACCAGACACTTCGGTCTAGTTTTTTATGGTCTAGTCACCCCTAAAATACAGATAACATTTTAGTGGGGGTCGTCGAAAGAGAGTGGGTCATATTACATGCAAGAAACGAAAGGTCATGAAGCAGACTCGACCCCCAATAAGATAATGTCTTACGTCCTCATTCATTGCAGATGGTCTATTGAGAAATATGGTCTGAAATACACCGCTCATACGCCAAATGACACACAGGGGCAATACGTAAAACATAAATACGCCATTGTTATGAAATGTAAGAGAACAGATGCCAATGTTCGATACAAATAAAACATGGGGACCAATTTTTCCCATTCCTTTCTGTATGTTTTACATCTGCCTTTGATGGTCATTGAATGGATCCGTAAATAAGTTTAGCCTGCAGCTTTGTCAGAGTTAGTTTGCGTTGTATAAGCGAAGTAAAAGTCATATTAAAGAACTGCATTCACATGGACCCTCAATCAAATTGGAATTATATCTCATTAAGGGCTCCAGATTTGATGACAACATATACATTCTGTGCTACGTTTTGTCTGTATTAGTCTAATTATTGCCTTCAAGCAAGGGTCAAAGACTCCGAATCTTGAAAGAAGAAAACTCCACCCGTCCGGGACGGAAATTAAATTAACAGCAAGACAGAAAGTGCCAGGGTCCACCAAACAAAAATAACAGTGTCGAGCAAACAAAAGTGAAAACTAGCATTCAACTAACTGCTCATTTAGCAAAGTAAATGGCCACCTACCCACAAAAGGAGTCGATTCGTGATCGTTACTAAATATGAAATAAGCCACCGGACAGAGATATCTTTGTTCAGGAAAATAACCCATATTAACATTCCGGTTTGCAGATAACTTACAAGTTGTGTTTGCCCCATGTTACAATTATTTTATAGAACCAATAAATTTTTCTCCAATGTGGGGTATTACTTTTCGTACAAGAACCACTACATTTGTCCCCAATGTCGGCAGGGATCCCCACCAGTGAATGTTTCCTTCTCGTTATTTATGGCACGGACAGATCTGTTTATATATTTGAGTTTCAGATTATTTTCGCCACTTTTGGGGGGGGGGGGGCGGTTGAGCAATGTGAATGCCTTGGTCAGCCACCTCTGAGTGATGGTAAGAACTGTCAGCAACAATGTACGAATAGAAAGGTTTTGGCTACGCAAACCTTTGTCCCCTAACCAAATGAAGATGGAATTTCATTGTCGCTACTGTTAACACCTCGTCACGTCCTAATAATGTCCTTATCCACCGGTGCTATTGCCTGATAAACGAGGCGCTCGAGCCTGACATATTAACAACCCTTTTACATCTTAATTACCAAGAAGTTGACAAACTTTGAAAAGCTCTGGATTTGTCAAAGGGCCACCGCAATGGTTTTATATTAATGGCAGAAACTGCGTAAATGTAGCCCCGTCAAAGAAGATGTGCCAGACCCGTTGAGGTGGCATTCACAAGTTGTATAGGTCAGGGCAGCGATATCTAAAGGGGCACAGAACTCTACCCTCTATACAGGTCCTTGGATAGAAAACCATAACCCTCGTACTAACCCGCGCGAGTAATGAAACAGTAGAACGATTTCTCAATAGGGAATGCTATTGTGCTAAAACAGCCTGTGTCAATCGCAATAGCTAATATGTCACGTTTAATCATACGACTTGGAGCAGGGTAACGTATTAATTACCAGTTGGGAAGGGGGATTTGTATGGTCCAATTGAAATGAAAGAAAGACAGAAGACGCATCATGGTGTACTCTGCTAGATGTAGCAGCATCTCCCACCCCAGAGATGCCTCACAGGTGTCACAGTCTCTGACTGTGCGTGCGATCATAAACCTGAGACACAAAGCAGGGAAGCCTCTAATGCATGTGTTATAATTCGTTTTTGAATGAATCGTGCTGGGCTCGTAAAGCAAAATGAATAAAAATATGTTTTAACCTAAGCTAACAAATGTTACTTCGGAAAATTCACAAGTGTAAATTTACTTCCTTAAGTTTGACAGCTTAAAATTACACACAAAGAGCAGCGATTGTTATGTTTACAGTATTTCATGGGTAGTATATATGTAATACTGTGAACCACTGTCTGCTGAAAAAATAACAGAGAAGTAAATAGCTATTGGATGGCTAAATGGTTGGATGCCTTTGAAAAAGTGTTCTGCCTCTTTGTGCATCCTTCGTGCAACAGTAAATTATCACAGACAGATGTATGGATAGATAGATAGATAGATAGATAGATAGATAGATAGATAGATAGATAGAGAGATAGATAGATAGATAGATAGATAGATAGATGACACTATAGGTATAGGTGGATAGACAAGTATAAAAGACAGTCTGTCCGATGAGTCACATGCGCAATAAAAAAATATCAGGCTTTGTCGATTATCACCTGTACCTTTCTTCTACAGTCTGTCCACCTATTATATTAATATTTTTATAAGGTAGAACAGGCAAAAACTAAATTTGTCAGTCATAAGACACATGGAATTGCTGTCAAAGTTAGTTTGTGCCCTGTCAATTCTATACGTGAAAATAAACGACTAAACGTTTGAATGACACTTGATTTCTAACAGTGTAGAACACCGATCAGGTCCTAAAAAATCTCAATACTTTAGCATCCGATGCTTTGATACATCCCTCAGCAAACCAAGCAAAACATGGAACCAGGAGGTGAGCAATTCTTTCTGTTGCTCTATCCTTCGTACGTATCAATTATACGATGAACTATGGATGTATACGCTCGAGGACGCAATTTCTATACACTGATATCAATACTTCTTTTATTTTTTATGTCTGTGTTCATGTTTACAGTATTTTATGCCAGCAATGTAAAAATTGCCTTGTATGGTATGAAATAGTGGTCCGCTACATTAACTTTAAATGTCACATAATTGCCCCAAATCAGTATACCTACCATGTCTGTATGTAGAGTGAGCCATGTAAAAGTGTATTCTACTTTGTATACATATGACCCGAGGTGGTTTAGTATTATAATGGGGAAAATCTGATATGGGCAGACTTTGGCGTCTTTTTGTAGAATATAAACCTGTTTCTGGACTCCAGCCTTTGACCGTTTCATATTGGAGTTCTTATGGCTCAAAATTTACGCATGGTTACCAAATACGTTTTAAAACGTTGTACAAACGTGACATAGGGAGAGGCTTTTGTCGTCATCCTGTTGAACTTTAATAAAATTTTATCTGTGTGCTCGTATTTCTTTTCATCCAGACATTCTGTTACTGAAGCTGTGATCCTGATCCCATTTGAGTTCTCTCGCATCCTAAGAATCGTCAAACAATTGATGTTCTTGTGTTCCTGGCGTGTAATTTTAATTACATATACCTACATGTATATGTCTAACTTGGTTGCGATCTCGTGTATATTCTGCTGAAGGAATTCCGTGACAACTCACAGTTGAACGTCATCGCACCCAGTGCTCTCAAGCAGATTGCATGTCAATCTCTGATCATGTCATTGTCATGCTATTGTCACGTAAAAAGTTGACAGTGAAGAACTCATTATGAGATTCCATGCCACAAAAACTGTCCTTTCTGATTCTTTGTATAGATACGGCAGTACAGGCGGACAGTTTGTAATGACCATTAAAAGCCCATTCACAACCACATTCTTTTCCATTCAAAACCCCCTGCCATTTCGTTTTCTTCGTTTGACCTTTCACCTTATTCTTCCCATCATCCTTTGCATACCTTGGTGGGAAGTTTGAAATCTTAGTCACCGAAAGTTTGCAACTTGATTTTAACAGGCGTAGTATCGAGCACAGATTCGATGGATTCTACATGGATTAAATGTACTTACCCATCTTGTTTGGTGGAGTTACCTGGTATCACTGAGATATCTTGGCAATAGGTAAGCAATTTATATTGTTTCATCTGCTGAGTATAACGTGTTAATTACCTGGCCTTTTTAGGCTTATACCACTTGATTGAATTTGTTCTGACCACGCGTGTATGCTTCATAAAGCATGCCACTTAGAACGTCTGGAGTATAAATATCTAGTGACACAATGAATCTATTAGAAAATACTTCTGTTGCTGTGGACGATGTAATTTAGATCCCGGGCAAGTAAACATCAGGTCTAATTGTTCGGAAATACTTGTTCCGATTATCAATGGTGTCAAAGTTGATCTAGAGCCTACTTCACAGTGAAGAATTGATTTGATGATATTAACTTGTGCAGCAATTAACATGTCTCGTGTCTTAATTTGGAGCACAATTTTATACAAGCAGATATCTTGGCATTCTTGCACAGGTGGCTTGCCCACACTCTAAGTATTACTGTTCGGAACTACTGGACAACGTCTGTCCAAAACATACATTACACTGACCAGGCCACCGCTGGCTCCGCAAGGGTACACGTAGATGACCTTGGCTTAATCATGTCGTTATTTCTGAATAAACCCGGCCATTGGTTTTGAAATGCGACAATTGGTTGCCGACACCATTCACCCTAATGATCACCGCATACCCTCTGGCGTTGACCCTCCACGGGTGGTTTCATACACTTGGGTTTATTTAATAATAGATTGAAGCAGGGCATGCTACTGCCCCTTGCACAGCCTCGGTTTCAGTCAAAACAGCGATGCAAAGTCATTCCAAGTTTTACGCCTGAGAATCGCAAACACAGATAGGAAAGTTGTCAGAAAATAAAAGGCACAGAAATGTTTGCAGGGATGAAATCATTTTGTGCCAGTTCATTCTAACTCGCAGGAGCAGGTCTAATGTTGTCGCTTCCTGAACGCCACCCCTGAACGACCAGATGAACACTTATATTTTTAATAACTGGACGAATATAGGTTTTATTGTTGCTCACGTAAGTTTCAACACCCAACCCAGTCAAGCATAAATTTAGAGACATGTTTTTAAGAAAATTATAGTTCGAAAAATATAACAATTTTGAGAAAAGTAAATTCGAAACGTATGAGCAATGCACTGGGTTACATCTGACCTTGGCAATTTCGTTCATATCACATGACAGTACACAATTAGTAGCTACTTGGGACCTTCCTCAATACTTATGTGCATCAAAAGATGCTAATTGGACCCTCCATGGCAGTCCGTGTATGATTGGGTATTAAATTGTCGGTTCGCTTTCCACCTGCTTTGAGAGGGAAAGTCAGCTTTCTTGTTCTTCTATTTAATCCAGGTCAGCAAGGTCTACATTTTGAGTACTCTATGGAGCAAAATGCTCGCTCAAACTTTATGTTAAAGTGTATAATAGAGTCACAAACTGACTGAGGAGATCAAAAGCTTTTGCAAACAGATAAAAAAAAAGGGGAAAATGCGTTGCTTAGCTGTCATATGTCAATGCTTTTTTTCATCAAAACACTGATAAATGTATCCGGCCCTTTTAAAAATACTGGTCAAACAACTTGCCGATGTCATGAACATCGTATCATTTTCAGATAGAAGCTACGATTTGGTGGCCGATAAACTGTCTATAGGTATGGGCCATTTCACAACGTCCACTTGTAGCGTTATCTACATGCTAATATATCCTTTGTTCAACCATTAAGAGAAACGTTCTGATATTGTAATAATTCTTGATTACTCTCTTTTAACCCTTTCACTTTTGACTGTACATTGTTTCCCTGAGGTGTGGGTAAGTTTCTCACTTTCATGTAAATTTATATATTTTATTTGGTTCTATTTGCCTTCGGATTTAACATTCAAGGCCATGCCCCATTTTTTCTATGTCTGCTTTCTGAAACTTGTTATTACTGTTGCAAAATTCCTGGACAAGGAATTAAAGTCCAACGACATTCTGAAGTATTTCGTTGTAGTTTGTGGCAATCATCCTTCAGTCTTAGCATGTAATTAATAGTACACATTTTCATGCCCCTTTTAAAAACGCCAGGTTGATTTATGGCCCGACACTTTGTGCTAGTTCTGGACAGATGCACGAGTACAAGGCATTGTGGGTTAACCATTTGTTTGCGCTTCATTAATAATAATATAACACAAGTTTAACGTTTTCGTTCCTTTCGCACTATGTCACCAATGCTCTTATAAAAACTGTCATACGACATCCTCGCCATCAGCCTGAGATTGTATGAATCATTCTCTAACATGTCGACACACAGTGATAATTTCAACGGAAGTTCAAACCATGACAATATATGTCCCTAAAAAAGAGCTATTCTCACCAGATTATTCTCAGCAAGACCATAGAAAACTAGAAAAGAAAGATTTGTTTGAAAGCAAATCTGTCTGTGTGTGCGAAAAATTTGCACAATTACAAAATTTGCAGTGTTGCAACACTTACAATTTGAGTCCAACATGAATAAAATTGGATTGAAAGTGACCAAATTATGGCCAGATGAAATATTTAAAAGGCAAAATGACCTTGGCCCTTAGAGGTCAAATGTAAATTAAAACTATCTGGATATCAGAAGAAATTAGAATTTGCCTGTAAAAAGTATTCTTTATTTCCAAAATATCAGCAACATCCCGCCTGCTCACATAGACAAGTGCCCATATGTAGCTACAATTTGTGTCTAACACGATCAAAATTGGTCGATAATTGGCCGAGTTACGGCTGGATGAAAATTTCAAACAATAAAATGACCTTGACCTTTGACCTCTGGAGGTCCTATATACATTACAAAAATGTGCAGTGTTACAATATATACAATTTGAGCTCAACATGATTAAAATTGGATGAAAATTGACCGAGTTATGTCTGGATGAATATTTCAAAGGTCCGAATGACCTTCACCTTTGTCCTTTAGAGGTGACATGTGAATTAAAAAAATGTGCAGTGTTACAATATCTACAATTTGGGTCCAACATCATCAAAATCGGATGAATATATTTTGGAAGCCAGAAGCAATTGATTTTTTTAATTGCCCTAATTTGCATAATTTTCAAAATCTTGACTGTTCAGAACGATATGCAAAACTTCACTGCAGGTGCTATAGCCATGCAAAGTTAGAAGTTTCTAGCTTGCACGCTGTCTGAGTTTAAGACGACACAAAAATCTGGCGGAAAGAAAGATAGGAAAGAAAGAAAGAAAGAATATTGGGTAAAACAATCTGTCTCTGTTCACACACAGAGATAAAGAGAAGACACTGAGGCTCACACTTTACATTTCCCAGGCCTTTACAGCCGCAGCGGTTGGGGTATCTTTGCTGCTGATATGTAGCCACTGGCACTCATGGTCCCCTGTTACGATCCTAGATTTCAGACCGGGCAGAGACAGGTTAGTCCACCATTCTGTGCCCATTTAACTTGTGACAAGAAACTCATTCATACTGGGACCCAACACGTTTACTTGCAACAGTTTGCAGAACTTTTCTAATGCATTTGAAGTTTTGAACGCAATTTATCATCAATGTTTCAGAATATCACAACGTAGATTCAATGAATATTGTCCACAAAAGGCACTGACATACCAGACAGGTTTGCAGTTGGCCTCCACAGGTTGCCAATATTGAAGCTGCATGAAATATCCAAATTCTCGTGACACCGGATTTCCTTTGTTTGCTCCATCGGTGTCCACCAGTACGCAGTCCTTTAACCCAGGTAACTTAACACAGTTGCACCGAATAATAAACTCATACAACCTTTTTCCCACCTAAAAAGATTAAACTACACTAGCGTGGTTTTTGAAAAGGTGGCCATATTACCCTTGAACAATATTGAAGGGTCGGTCTCAGACAGAACAAATGTTCATTGTTGTGTATTTGAGGATTTTAAATGTGTAACAAAATCACCACAAAATCTTGATGGGTAGGGATCAGCTCATAAGAATGGGATGCCTATTAAATTTCAGACAGTCAAGTAGTCAAGATGCTTTCTACCATTAAACATACGGGAACTCTTTGTGATAATCCGGGCTCTTCGAGACTTGAGTAGAATATCTCGCATGAAGGATCAATTTAAAGATTAAACCTAATGTTTGCATCAAGATCTTTCAAATGTGACCGACCCGATGAGTACTGTCTGTATCACTAAGACAGACCGCTCCTTGAGAGGGAACGGTCGTTAAGCTGCAACAATAATTGGTATTGACATCAAAGCGTAAAATGTTTCAAGAAGTAACTTAAAATTTCTTTGCATGCATTCAAACGAAAAGCCAATTACGCAAGGTCAACAGGAGACCATAGCCAGGTACAAATTAAAGGATAAAACATCCAAGCGAAGACTTGTCATATTCTCTTTTTTCCTCTACAGAAGATAAAGGTCGGTCTCAAAATATGCAAGACAACTCCAAAATACTAAAGACCTCCCTGCCACTGAGCATAATAACAACACAGAGACACTTCTTGGTAGGTCCCCAAGGGTCTTAAGTCTGATTCTTGTGATCTGATATCAGGCCTCAAGGGATGACAAGCACATACCAATTGTGATTTAGTATATTTCTCACTCCAAGATGATAATTTTTATCAGTTTTTGCAAACGCGAAATTGGAAGCTTGGAATAGCTAAAGCCTGATCTACTGTAAACTTCACGCATGTTGATCAACCAAGATCAGGGAACAGATAATGTATTTCGTAATCTCCTTTGGACATTTTAGCTTTTAAAATGAATCGGTTGATTTTGATTTTTTTCCCTCCATTTTATGCACATAAATAATAGACTATTCCTTGAAGCACATCTTGCACATCTGACCACAACTGATACGATATTTAGGTTACAAATTAGTACCCTATTGTCCCTTTGGGCCCTCAGGGGTGGCCAGTATATCGATATTGAGACGTTATCGGCTAAAGTAAAAGTGTACAGCCCGGCATTGGAACTATGTTACATATTCTTTAAAAAATCTTCTAGCTAGAGAGCCATGGAAAAACTTCAGAGCTCGCTACAGCAGTACTTGATCGTCACAGGGACACTACGGTTACTTGATCCTTGATTTTGATCATGTTGTCAACCAATTTGGATTTGAAAGAATCCAAGGTAATTAAACAAGTTGTTTATCAGACACCCCCCCGTTAAGATCCCATTTCTATTTTCACCCAAGACGGTGTATCTGTGTCGTTTTGTTAAATAGCCGAACATTTAAGAGTTAAACGACACATTGGCCTCGCCAAGTGCACTTGGAGAAAGGACATTCTGTTTATTTTGGGACTAAGGTAGTAAATAAGTAGCCTACGGTATTGTCACGTCCCAATTAAAATGTTTTTGAAAGTCCATTCCCCAGGGGTTCCATTCTGATGGGCAAAAAGACTGTTTTGGACCATTGCTATTTGCATGGTGCTAAAATACAGGTTGAATCAACAAAGCTTAGAAAGAGAAACACATGTAGTAAACAAAAAGAACATTTTCAAATATCACGAAGCATGTCTGTTTGTGTCTGACTCTACCTAAAGGATAACATAAGCACACGTCCACTTCCTATCTGGATAAAGGGAGGACCAGAGTAGATAATACGGCACATTTATCAGCAAAAAAGTCCATCCACATTTGAAGGCAAAATACGTTCATAATGTCCTCAGATTACTCTGTCTGACACTCAAGTGCCATATCCACCATGTGTGCTTCAACAGTCAATCGAATAACCTGCATCTCTGCATTAGTTATATTTAATTGACAAAACAAGTGATTATGTTGAAGATTAGTTAATTGACTAACTTGGTTCTTTAATTAAAATTGGAAATACATTACTGAAAAAAAAAATCTATTGCTTCTTTTCATCAAACATCCGAAAATTCTGCTTATTCACATCCAATATTTTAATCTGTTGCCTCCTTATGATCCGAAATTTGAATATGTTGCTTACCTTCAGTTAATCTGCTGTTTCTCTTTACTCAACACAATAATCTGTTGCCTCTTTACATTTGACAGTTGAATCTGTTGCTTTCGTTCATTTAACCTTTGAATATGAAGCTTCTTTTTGTGCAACACTTGAATAAGTTACTTCTTTTTATACAACACTTAAATCTGCTGTTTCTTATTGAAGCATATGGTCGAACTTAAAAAAAAATCAATGAAAGAGCAGACATTCCAATTTATACAAATAACAAGAAATCCTTAAACCTTTCTTCCTTGATTAAAACTTAGTTTATGCGATGAAAATATGTGGACTTATTTTGTCATGCGGTCCAACAAAAAATCTACACATTGTACACAATAAGCTTTGGTAACATTTTTTCAACAATTGTGTAAAAATGTTCACCTACCAAGAAAATTATGCTAGGCCAGCAAATTTGCAGTTAAATCGGGAAATAAAAGTGTAATAGCCTCAGAATTCGACCTCACTCTTATGTAATTTATGTGAAAATAAATTAGCTAGTTGTAAACTTCTTTAGCCAAATGAATGAAACATTAGCATTTGGCTAATTGGCTAATGGACCAGCAGTCCCTGATTATGTAATGATTGAAGCGGGCGACGTTTAATATTTGGGTGCGTCTGGTTGGTTTCTTAGAAATGGGGTTGAAGTGGATGACCGTCCAATTATTTAATATTACTGAACAGCGGAGATTAAGCGTTCGCATGAACGTTTGAAAGATGAAGAAAAAGAAAGATAGAAAGAAATGAATCAAAATACGATCCTGTTTTTGTGCAAATAGATAAGACTTAGACTCACATTGCTGTACAGTCCAACTCATAATGTACATGTTGCATACAATAAGGTTTGGTGTTATGTTTAAACAGTGGTTTTAATCATTTTCGCATCAGGCGTCTGCATTTAAGTGGGGTGGGGGTGGGGTGACTTTCAGGTTCTCATTTCTTTCTGTTGCATTGATTTCTTTTTCAGAGACCGTTTCTAATAATAAACACATCAGACATCAAGAGTCTGTTTAATTTCAAGTATTGGCCACAACCATTCTACGAGTGCAAATGCATTGCAATGTTAGGAAGGTCACGTATAATTCGTAAATTCGAGACGTAAATGAAGCATGAACAAAAGGTCAAGCCGATGGTAATCGACGATAAGAACACCAAGACCATACCACTACTCAACAAGTATGCGATGCGTAACGCCACGACTTCCAAGTAGTCAATTTGTCTGACAGTAGTGTACGTGTGTGCCTTGTAGTACCTTTATTTGCTGTGTCAACACCGAACGTGGTAATAATCTTGCAGCATACTGTGTCTACACACTTTTCAATCATAAATTTCTGCCACCATAAGTTTTCAACTTCTGTTTCGTCGATGCCCCCCAACATGATATTAAATACATCTGTTCGTTTTAGGCTCTAAAAGACTGCACTCTACAACACATTAGGTCTTTGATGCCAGATCGAACAGTCGCTTTATCTGTGTACTTTTCTTAAAGGACCCTTCATATTTATAGACGTGTTGTGTTATAAAGTGCATTTGGACTCTTGTACGACAAATATCTGCGGTGAATGGATCATAATAAAGCTATGAATTTATAGCTTTACATTGGTGAATAACAGTAAGTGAACCAAGGTGTGCTTTGAAATTGCTTATTTGAAGTAAGACGGCGCTAGCATTAACTTTATGGTGTATGAATACACTTTCCCATGTGCTCCAAGCGGTCGTCTGACGCCTTCCATTCATGGGAGCAGAACAAGCTAACACCAAGCTACTTTTTATACTTTCTTGGTCAAACTTTATACATTATATGAAGTAACCTTCACTTTTTATCCCCAGAACCGTCAATAATGATTCAGCTGAAATGGAGAAGGAATCCTTATCAAAGGCAAGGTGATTGGCCAGCGCCCTCGGATTGCAGTGAAATATCACATGACATACAAAAACCACTGATCCATATTGCTTCCTACGCTCTCTCTCTTTCTCTTATCACTTTCTCTTCTTGTTGTTCAAACCATAGGGTCCTCCTACTGACAATCTTAGTAACTCGGAGAGGTATAATAAGCATTTTATATCCCCATCTTACACAAGTGCCCGAAGGAAGTTGAACACATTATGTAAGATTGAAAGAAAGGTGATTTCCTGTAAAGGTTTTTCATAAGTAACAGGAGCAATAGAAATAAACCTTACATGTTGTTAAAGTGAAGCTACAGATAACAGGGATAAAACACACATGAATCACGTTGGGTTGCAATCAATCTCAGGTTAAGACTTAAGCTCACTATTCATAATTCATTGCAAAATAATGACTTGCTTCGTAAATTCACGTAACTCCTCCGCAAAGTCAGGTTATTCAGTATTTCTAAATACACATACTGTGAAAGTCTAATGGGCATTATAAGGTTATTTTACTTTACAAAATGAACGTAGCATCCAGATTACAATCGTCAATTGATGCATAAATGGACATTGAATGATTTCATCATAGAGGTCATGCTAGGTCCATGATTTCATGTTCTTCTTTCATGTGACTTTATAATCACCAAAACTCGTAGTCCAGTTGATTTATATGCAACAAGCGGAACTCGCTCATACGCAAAAACCAAGCCTTGTAAATATACTAAAAGGGAAATACCACATCTCAGAGGCCGGCCTAGGAGACGATGTTATTAATGGAGCACTTCTGGACCTTTAAACCGCGTTTCCTTCATACCTGGAAAGAAACACCACATTCCTTCCATTTTTCGCCGAGGGGCTAATCTCTATGGTAGTCTGTTATACTTTGATGTGCAAAATATCTGTACAATAGCCACTAATGTCGTCTCACGGAGCTTCACTGCAAGACATAGGTACCCTGGCTAAGATAACGAGGTAAAGTGTATACGACTGTGAAGCTCACACTGTAAGTTGTAGCAATGTACAAGGAAGGAAGTCTTGCTTGATTGATCACACGACGTCAAGGTCCCAATTTCTTGCACCAAATGGTTTACCATACAACAACAAAGATAGCTCTGCGAAACTGAGCCGAAACCGTTCAAGAGAATGTTCCTCCGAACAATCGAGGTATTTCTAAACTTACACATGAGTGTAACAGAGATGAGAGATATACAATTTATTTGTGGAGACATTCAAGATGTGTCTGTGACACCATGTGCTAAACTAGGGTGAAAGGATGTAGCAATAAAGCAACAGCGATATTTGTAATAGTAGCTTCGACTTACCTGCCACGACCAGTAGCATATTGATCATAGGAAGAGTTCCCATCAAAGAAAAGTATTCAGGCAAGAAAAGTCATGAATGAAGGGTAAAATATATAATCCACAATGACACGTTGAGCGACCAGCGCTACTGTGTTGTCCCTCCAAAGCACAGGTGAATGGCACACTGCGCTGGGTCGTAGCCACACTGAAGCCTTTTAAACCACTTTCATTCTAATGAGCACTTATGGGCGTGTCTTCTGTCATACGGTCTACTTCGGACTCATTCATATCTCTTTGATTGGTCGAGGGCCAGTCGAAGGTTAGAGGTCAAAGGGGAACCACTACATTCAAGTTTCACAGGCCAAAGTGGGCTCCATCACTCTCTTCATTCGTTAATTATAGACTTAGTTGCTATCAGAAGTATGGTAGCCGCGATTTGGAAGAATTTGTAATTGGAAGCGTTAGTGTATATTACCACCGGTATACCATACTCGTGCTTACAACAATTTCAAATTTCCCCACTGCTCAGCCATTTTCTTTTATGATCCATATACCCAGCATCTAAACCATCACATAGGTTCAAGCAAGGGTAATAGTTTACCTTCATTCAGGTTTCCCCACACCTGCTTAAGGTGCCAAGGTCTGTGTTTCTAACTTTGACGAGTCGTCGCGATTGCGTAAACAAGGACAAGAATATTACCTTCTTAGCATGTTGTATATCGACAGCTTACCGAAATCTTCATTGGAATGACTGTTCAAAACTATATGTATTCCCTTCTTAGAAATCATGAGCAATATAAAGACAGCAAAAATAAGATCAGTGGCGGTATGTTTGAGCAAATCACCATCGGTTTGTTTCACCTTCACGTGATTGAACAATTTGCCGGCAAAGATGTCGGGTACCACATTGAGTCATAGCACTCCTTAATTTTGAGTACTTTAGACAAGGAAGACATCGAGTTATTTATGAATATGTTAAAGGCGTCTTTACCCGTAAGTATGAAAAACACTTTTAGTATCGTTGGGCTTTGTTGATTTTTTAATTTGCAATTGTGAAATATGATATTCTTGTCCAGAAATCAACGGCAGAAGTACCTCAAGAGGTTGCGTGCAAAATCATCTACTATTTCTAAAACTTAAAACTCTGAACAAACAAAATCAAGGCATTGTCTCTGAACAAGAAGGCTAAATATGGATATTTAGCCTTCTTGCTTTGAAGTAATTGGCTAGAAATCATGTTACACTTCCAAGAGAGGTTGTTTGAAATTAGTGCTTACGTATGTCACAATAAACACAACCGCAAAAGATCAAGCAAATGAGAGTTGTCAGACATAATCAAGGTACATTGTTAACTCCCAAAGAATCCAAGAAACCATACAGAAAGCCGAGGTCTTATATGTATGATCAAAAGGATACTCACACGAGCCGCATGTAAACCATACGAAAGACGAGTATTGGGGAAAGTGTGACTGCAAATAGCGAGAGCTTTACCTGACTTTTACAGATCACATAATAACAATGAATCCAGCACAAAAGATCAGCGCATTACGGGCCGTGAAATGTTTCCCAATTAACATTCAGCAGAGCCATAATTACTATCTTTGCGTTTGAAGTTGCTTCCCTTTGACTGGTCCGGCCTTGACTTTCAATTGTCAGTGGATCTACATTGATATCTTGAACAGACAATAGCTTATTCCTATGGTAGTAATTAGTGAAATGTCTATATTTCTAGGCATATAGGGGTAGTGCTACTCAAGAAATTCACACCGCTAAAGCACTTAGGATAAAAAAGAAAGTCCAAGCGTTGCCGACAGGCTCTTGCATGGAATGACTCCCGCCTAGGAAGATGTCTTGTCCTTTAGTTGTAAAGTACTGTTTTACTTACGCCCTTTCACAGAAACTTGCGAGCGCAAATAGGAAATGCTTTGAGAATGCATAATTGGCTCATCGATCCCTATGTTTCAAGTTCATGCCCATACAATTTGCGAAGGGTCGTGCAATGCACCTTATCTCAAAAGCGCGGCAACGAGGTGTCAAAGGCCTTACAAGCTGTACTGAAGCACTTCTAATTTCGTGTCTGCTCCCGACGGCCGTACTTTGCCGTGCTGCTTGTAAGTAAGCAGTTTGCACTACTGCCTATGTTCTTTGGTTGGCGAAACATGATAAGCCTGGTCCAGCGTTATTCATTTGTTTTGGTCGCGACAAGTGCGGATGTCGTTGACTTGACACCCGGGGCCAAAAACACCTGTTTCATACAATGCCAAGTTTACGCTTTGGTCAAAGTAGGCACTCGGAAGCTGATGGTACTGACAATTTAGGTATATCAACAAAATCACTCGGTGGCGCCACCATACTCAAAATTAATGCCTGTCGAAAGCCCGCGTTTTGCGCCTGACATCTTTCCTTCATTGCCGTTGTGTGTATGTTGAGAACTCGTGGTTGAGAACTGGAACAGGCTCCGATACATGACAATGTGCAATGAGTATCAACACCAGCACATAATTACAATTTTGAAAATCAATTATTTGCATCACTGAATCTGACAACAGTCGTCATTTTTCGGGGTTTTTTTGTTTTTTGGTTTTTGTTTTTGTTTTGTTTTTTGTTTTGCTGTAATTTCTCTTTACTTTCCCAATATTTATTACGCTGTCCACCACACCATTAAAGATGCCAGAACGATAGCTTTGTAGCATACTAAGCTGTAAAACATCTCATTGATCAAATGCAGCTTGCTGTTAAAAGGCAAGGAATCAATTTTGGATTTTTATAGTGATTCAAAGGTAAACGACGTGTCTCAAAATGAGACGACAAAGGGTTAAAAACGTCAAACGTTGACCCTCCTCAATCATACAGCCAACAACGAGAAGTGAATTCGGATGTCGTCTGCTCGATCTTTTTGCTTCACTATTGGGCAATAGATCAAACGTTTTGAAATAAATTTTCACTGGCAATAAACAGAATAATGTAGCATGATCGACAACTCAATCTTAATATTATATATCACACCGGAATTACACCTTTCTCTGAAGAGGAGGATGCGCCCCAGATGCTTCGTAACAAATGACCACCTAACACTCACACGAACGACTTACGTGCGCAGCAGTTTTATTTCTACCTTTAATCTTTGGCGAACACAACATGGTTGACTCTTACGAAATTACATCTTTATATTGTGCGGTGTAGAATCTATCAGTTTAATTTCAAATGAGCACCAGTCGGGTGTTATCTACGACATTAAATGAAAATTGAGCTTATGTCAAAAAGCGCGGCCTCGAACAGATCCCAATGAGAGTTCCCACAGTCAGAAGTTCTGAATCGACTTGGCAGATGCCTCGTTGAACACTTAATACAACTAAAACTTAAAAGTATTCATGTTCTATCAATGAGATCGAGCACTTTGCACCGCACCATCCTCTTCAAACTAACACTTTCCGGGAAAGAGAGAGCCATGGCATGATTTACGGTTACTGGTCGGATGAATTGAACCTATTGTCTGAATATGAATATATTATATCTACCAAATGTTCCTGATTAAATTTAGCATATACTGCAATCTGGCGCTATATTATGTTAGCATGAATTAAAAAAAAGAACTGCTGGAGTTGCTAAACGTTAAAATATGTGTGTGCAAGTGCGTAAGATTTTTGTGAGAACATTGGACTGATAAAACGGGAATTTTGAATTCTAAAAGCAGTTGCAAAATCGCAATAACATGCCCCCTCTCCCATTTTGGGGAGGGGGGGGGAGTATGGACACCCCTGTCAGCGACAATATTCGCTGAGTGACTTTTCAAAATTCGCTTTTTTAGAAAAAAATCTACATTTTGCGGCAATATTTCCCCTACAAAGTTTCATATTTCGGCCTGCTTGGCCCGAAATATTAAGGCCGCAGGACTAACATTTTCTCCAAGAAGCAATATCTCTACCCATTTAAAAAAAAAAGACATTTTTTTTCCAAAAACACACCAATAATTAAGCCTGATATTTATAGCTTAATACTGAAAGGTGCCTACTTGTGTAGTACGTGATGGGCATCATTGAAAATTACCCCGTTGGAAGGGTGGGTTGAAGAAGGCAAAAGCCATACGCCCCTGCATAAAAATCTCTGTCAGTTACCCACACTCCTTCGCCTGGGACCATTACGCTTGGGGGGGGGGGGGGGCAACACTTTTGTTTATTGTTTTCTATAGTAGCGGATGAGGAAGTTCACAATTGAAAGTAACTGATGAGTTTTGCACTAGTAGGGGTGTTTTTTTCACCCACAGTTTACGGATTAAAATATCCCACTTCCTCTCATATTTTAAAAATAACACGAAGTAAATGTTTCGTATGTCTTATCTTTAGCCGTGATAGCTCAAGAAGATTCTTCATTGCCACCAACGCTACAGGGTAAATACTAAGTTGACAGGTTTTTGCCCTGCCTGGGGTAAGTTTGAGGTAGAAGGGCTCCGATGAAAACGGGGCACTGTTTGGCCGGATCCCCGTCGAGATTTTCATAAAGTCTTTGCACCTTAATGACAGAGTCGGTGGATGATAATAATGAGACTGTGACAGGACTGACCAATACATCACTTGGGGCTCTATGAGATTCCTCACACCTTCAGCCCGCCCGCCTGCGTGATATTACAACCTCGTCCCACTTGGCTGACTCTACGTTGCTTATGAAATTACGGGTAAAGCGATACTCTTGTGCAGTGCAAAGATACCGCGATTGTTCACATTTGGTGGACTAGCGACTATGTCAGCCAATACCTAATGATATTTGTACTAGTGCTTGGTCCCATTTATACAAACGCCAAAAAGTTCAGTCCGGGATATCTGTGCTTTTGGCACTTTGCAATAGTACCCATACCTTTAAAATAAAGGTGGCAATTGCACCAGACGGGATTAACCTCCGTTTGGCCTGAAGTCTGACAGCTTGGCACTTTGGACATAAGGAGCATGGACTTACCAGGTGTATCAATTCACTTGGCCACCCAACTGGGCATTCTTTGGCGTCGTGTATTTCTGGACAAGTACTGACATATTTTGGGCCATTTTGACGTATTTTCCTTACTAATTGGCACGGGATAGCTTATAGTTGGAACGTACATGAAATAACCATTTGTGCAACTTTTGAGGCAGAATTAGGTTCAATCATTATACTCATTCTATATAGAATTTGTAATCCAGCTGAATGTCATGACCATACATATGTCTGTTTAGATGAAGTTTCTGCCATAAGACAAAAAGTGGAATATACTAAGCAGGATCACCTGTGTAGCAGAGTTCGGTGATAACATCTCCAAGTCAAAAGCTGTCCATCCGTTTTGCAATAACGCAGAAGTTGCATCATTAGATTGAGCTTGGTAATCGGTTCTGTGTGTGTGTGTGTGTGTGTGTGTGTGTGTGTGTGTGCGTGTGTGTGTGTGTGTTTGGGAGGGGGGGGGGGGGCAAGAACCAAAGCAGTCTGTCTGTAGCTACGTTTTTTGCCCCTTACCACCACCATCAACGTCACCACCGCCATCATCATTTTGCAACCAGCTCAAGTATTACAGCTACATAGTCCACCTCAGCTTGTAGAGAACTGAATCAGCTTTATAAGCAGTTTCGTTGCCTGTCGTTTGCCCTAAAATATGGCTACCTCTCTCATCTGCCCCCCTGCCCTAGTGGACGGTTGTTGTGGTTCGAAAGGGGACCATCGTTCCCGGTCAAAGAAGCCAGTGCTCTTGACTTCTGATAGGGAGGCAAGTCGTCCGTGCACAAGGGTCTCACAAACAGCAGGCAAGTAGGAATTTTTGTTGAGTATATAGAAGAAGAAGAAGAAGAAGAAGAAGAAGAAGAAGAAGAAGAAGAAGAAGAAGAAGAAGAAGAAGAAGAAGAGGAAAAAGGAGGAGGAGGAGGAGGAGGAGGAGGAGGAGGAGGAGGAGAAGTAGAAAAGGAAGACGAAGAAGGATGATGAGGAGAAAGAGAATGAGAAGAAAAAGAAGTAAAATAGTAGTAGTAGTAGTAGTAGTAGAAGAAGAAGAAGAAGAAGAAGAAGAAGAAGAAGAAGAAGAAGAAGAAGAAGAAGAAGAAGATTTATGTTAAAACCCTCGAATTCGTGGGAACGAGTACATATGAGCAAATATGGGTAGAAGTCAATTTGTTCACCGCAAACAAATTTTCTTCTGAAGCGACATGGAACAATTCAAGTTTCCCACTTAATCAGATCTAAATAAACAAGAACAAAATTTTTCCCACAGATACCTCGATTGTGGGCAAGATAAAGCAAATGCGAATAGAGATCATTTATAGCTTCCAGAAAAGATGTCATCTGTATACACATGCATTCCTGCATTTCCCACGAACTAACATGAATCTTGCGTGACGATACCTCTGATAGAACAGAAATACCATGATAGAACAGAAATACAATAGAAACTACTATATACGCCTCATCTCCTAAAAGAACTAAATAGAGTATGAGTAAATTGATTTTTCATATATTTCTTTGCTACAGAAAATAGACTAACAAGGTAATGCATTGGGGGGGGGGGGTCTTTCGACATATTTTGTAAATTTCAGTTGTGAAACTTCTTTACTACTAGCTGTTTTAACGACACTGACAGCTTTCATGATAACCTAAATGACAAAAGATTGGTTTGTTACCATCGGAAGTAAGATCATAGAGATGGAAAATTGTTCCATCGAGGATAACACATCTTTCTTTATTCATCTTTTTATCGTAGCATCTAATGGTTTGACCCCTGCTTTCAGGTCAAATCTACATCATCGGCTTCTTCCTGTTTCATTGTTTGTGAATCGTCGTATTGTTTCCACTTAGAACACATCCTTACACGTGACTTGGGCAACAGGAAATGAGCTTGAGCATGGTGTTGCCTCCATGGTATTTCTGTTCTTTTATATGTTTATGTTAATATTCCTTCCTTCCTTCATTTATTAATGTATGTATGCATGTATTTCTATATGTGTTGCTGGACGTGATAAACATTTGTGTTATGCCTCACTATCTGATACATTCCATTCCACAGCAAGGTCAACTGGTGTGGCAAGACAGATTTTACGACATGACTTCATACGAATCACACCCCTAAAGAAGGTAAGCGGAACCTAATTGCGACTGGGCGGATCGCATATAGCCATTGGACAGTACCTCAAGGTTCTTTGAGCCACAACGAGACTGACCTTTGCTTGGTAATAATGGTTCGATCATACTGATGACAATATAATGTGATACCTGATTCGATTTCTTGGTTGCAGTCTGAGCTCGTTTCACAAAAAGCTCGGGCTATATCTGTTGTAGTGTCAGTAATCACATAATCGTCATCATTAATCAAAACACTATAATACCTAACTTAGTTACCTAAGTATCTTTCGCTAAATCACATTTACATTACTGTCATCAGCATTAACGATGATGACGACCAAATCTAAAGCTTTACGGTTGCAAATATCTTTGATGTAGATCAGACTGATGCTTAAGATTTTTTGGGGAAAATGAAGGAACGCGTGGGGTCCTACTTCTCAGCCATGTAATAAATTTGTCACGAGTTCTTTACCTGTAAACCGGAATGGACCACTTAGAATCTCGTAACGACTCTTGGAGATGGACAGATTAGTAAAATGATAGGAGAGTGTTACTGTACTACCAGATATGCATACTTTCTTTCTGCCATTTTAGTGTCGTTGGGACTCAAAATGTCAACATAGTGTCGCAAGACATTTCTCCTTACAAATCTTATGTTGACAAGCAACGGTTTATGACTGGATGGGGGTCAAAGATCTCTTGTGGAACAGCTTTCAGATAGCATCTTTCGGTCAATACATATGGACTCTGCGAGAAGAAAACCATTGGCCGTAACACCTTTTACGCGATTTAAGTGTTTAAATGGCCATGTGAAATTGATTTGTTCCGAATACCCTTGACATTGTAATTAATGTCAGCTTCTAAGCGTAAATAAATTCATTGGTAGACCTTCTTTGACGATTTCACGGCTTCCTCTGCATTGTGGCCACTGATTGTGTACAATTAAGACTTATCTGGCCTCAACACTTCAAGTGCAGACACAAAGGCCTTGATGGACATGAGGTAAAGGGACTTTTGCTCTACCCTAAAGGGTGTATGTGATATCGATAATTGGGGGGCCAAAAGCAGGGGAAATCGTCATGAAGTTCTTTTTACAGAAAGCGCATCACGCTTGGGAGAACTGCTTAACCCTCACTCTGAATTCTCTGGTTTCTTGTTAAGAACAGACGCTTAAGCACCCGAGATAGATAATTCACATGAATACAAGCACCTTACTATAAGAAAAGGCCACCGGAAATGTTAACAGCAAGCGTAGCAAGACACAGTGCTTAGCATTGGGGCAAATGCGAATACAGAAATCTTTCCTGAGTTAGGCAAGTGAAGTGCCAGGTTAGTTTGCATGTCCTCGTGTATGTCAAGTTGAACTTGGTCGCAAACGGACAAATACAATGGACAGGATAGACCTTCAATTAGAATATCTCTACATACAAAATCACATTAGAAAAATCTCAAAATGGAATAATGGTAATCATTTTACAAAGTAACGCATGCGTATTTTCGCGGTTTTTTTTTTAGTTAGTACAAGGAAGTTCGAGTGACTGACCATACCTTTTCAAGCACACGCCATGAATGTTTACTAACATGTGTCGACCATTGAAATTAATTCGCTGTGTCCCAGAGGTAGACCAAGAATTCCACAATATGTAACTTATTTGTAGCTGTAAACTGGTGGCATGACTATTTCGTCTCAGTTTTTGCCACTGACAAAAATGCAGTTAGGGCAGCTTATGAATGGGCATCCAAAAGAGGGTAGGCCAACAAACCATGGACTGGTAGAAGACGCCACTGATCAAAAGGGACTAACTCACATTTTCTGAGCAATAAGATTTCTCACTGATAAAATGCAAGGTTTTACAGGGGCATAATGCGCATGTTATGTTTACAATAAGCTTGCGGGTGATTGACAGTGACCCTCCCCAATTCTGTGATGTGACCGTGTTGCTGTGCCTTTTCCCATGATATGCCATGCGGCCAATCCACGTATACGTGCGCCAAACTGGATAGTAAGGCTGTTCCATCCATCATGTATCTTAAGGATGGAACGGTTGCAACGAGCTCTTCCAGTATCACTCACGATGACGCATATCTGCAGGTTATTAGAATACAGGATAACTTATGTTTCCGGAATAGCTGGGGCAAAGACTAGCAATAACAAGACTGAATTGCACCTACAAATGCGTTTTATTTTAATTTGTTTACAGCATTTTGTGAGGGCTAAGATGATGTGCTTAACTTTAAAAGTAAAGGCAAATAATGTAATTTCCGGAACCGGTTTAAATGACATCGATTGCTATGGTTCTACCACCAGAATTAGTTTATTCCTCGCATCTGTAAGGAACTATCACTGTCACTAGGGCAGCAACTTATTTACGTATTTTGCAACCAGCCCTTTAGACAGCTATGGTCAAATGGAGCAGAATCAATTCTGCAACTACTCAGTAGGCGTACTTATATTATAGGCATTCTTTAATATGTGTGTGGGATGGACAGACTGGGACTTAATGAAGTGCGCATAATGTGGGCTTATGCATGCAGTGAACTGTGTTTTAAATCCGATAAGAGACCCTGGATGCCAGTTTACTTTCGGAGATTAACTGTTCACAGATATAGCATAAAATAATGCTAAACTAGGGAAAGGGGAAGATTTTATATTTTCGTTTTGTTTACTTAAAGCTGTGGGTGAAAATCGTAATATGATGAATTTGTGAATAAATTTACTTCACTTGTGCAAATGAATGTTGTTTATTTCAGAGAATATACTTTGTTTTCAGACTGTTTAGATCTACAAATTCTTCGTATCCAAGATTTTACTCGTCACAGTTATTTTCAATGGATAATAGTCTGTTTAAGCAGTCATTGAACGCACATCTCTTATTTTCGGGCTTGATTATTCTCTACCAATTGCGGCACAATTTATCAGAAACGTCTCTGTGAAGGGCAGTGTTAAAAAGATGGGTACTTGTCACTAGATTGTTCTCTCAATGTTACAAAGAAAATTCCGCGTTTCATTTTGACATTCGAATACGCATGCAAAGAACTGTGTTAAGGTACATGTTCTTTGTGTTTCCAAGTCTGAAATGTGTTAGAAGAATAAAAAAGGGAAGGACGAGAAGAAAGGCAACGTCTTTGTAAGTCAAGACGGCTCAAGACACGAGTATCCAAATGCATCAGTTGGCGTCCCCTTCAAAACAAAACAAAGCAAAGAGTTCTGCATTGTTGTGCTACCTGCAAATGTACAATACCTTTACCTGGTTTGCGAATTAAATTTAACAGAGTACAGTTCCTTTTCTGCTTGAAACTCGCCTCTTTAATCTCATGGTTGTAACAACGGAAGCTTCCACTTACATCAAGAAATTGTGTGATGATAAGTTTCTTTAGAAAATGAATTTAACAACAAAATGCATTCAACATGCTCTGATGAACGCACGACGGAAAATGAGAAAAGCTGTCAAAGAGAGATGTCAACACATGATGAGCGTATATTGTGTGCCTTAATGTACTTCAAGTTGTTACTCTTATAATTATAATCAGAATCACCTTTGTATCTGACAGTGACACTAAATATTGACAATCAAAACACATCTGTATAGGTATTCTGGCTGGGAATGGTACGCGTTAAATAACATGTGTAAGCAACATAACATTAGCAGTAATCGTGGAGTGGCTGACACTTATTGTCATGTATCATTTAACATTGAAGACTATAAGGGCCGCAATATCGGTGATACGAAATTTTCCCAATTGAAAAAAAAAAAAAAAAAAAAAAATACCGAGGCTGTTTCATCTCCGAGTGCTTTCCATTTGGATTAATTCTCATTTCCCAGTCATGTGTTACAGAATTTCATTTGACACATTAAGACCTTCTTGGTGCCCAGACACATATTATTATGAAATGAATAACATCTTCTTCTTCTTCTTCTTCTTCTTCTTCTTCTTCTTCTTCTTCTTCTTCTTCTTCTTCTTCTTCTTCTTCTTCTTCTTCTTCTTCTTCTTCTTCTTCTTCTTCTTCTTCTTCTTCTTCTTCTTCTTCTTCTTCTTCTTCTTCTTCTTCTTCTTCCTCCTCCTCCTCCTCCTCCTCCTCCTCCTCCTCCTCCTCCTCCTCCTCTTCTTCTTCTTCTTCTTCTTCTTCTTCTTCTTCTTCTTCTTCTTCTTCTTCTCCTCCTTCTCTTTCTTCTTCTTCTTCCTTTTCTATTTACAATACGCATGTTTTTATTCCTTGGTGTCTGCCGCTTTTATATTTGTCTGTTTCTTTGGCCAAATTATTTGCACTGAGCCCCTGCCGAGTTTGGTGAGTGCTACCCTATGATCCATTCTATATCATCTTAATAATTTCAGTTGGTTGAGTGCTGTGATCCCTTCTCATATCATCTAGATAAGTTTCAAAGTTTGATATGTGAAATTTCCCTTAATTTGACCCACTTGTGCTATTCCAACAATTGATATTTGTTTTTATGTCCACCAGTTCTTCTTGTCTGGAATTGGAACGCACATCCATTCCAATCTCCTTACAAATCACGTTGACAAAGTTTAACAATGAAGTGTTTCCTTGGTCACTGAATTTCCCAAACTATGTCTTGGGTTCCTTCAACAGTTCATTGCCTGAATCGTACAGGTGTTTTAACGCTTTCAGTGCCAAGTGCGACAATCGTGTAAATACTTAAGATGAGCTGCTCTCAATTATAATAAGGATGCTAGACTCTTATTTTTTGTGAAAAGACCCCTCAGTCAACTACCAGAATGCCTGTAGTTCCAGAGAATATGGTGGTCCGGGTTAACAGCTCTCCTCACCGCCCAAGGGGCAACGAGGAAAGATGTTGATTCAGT
Source organism: Hermodice carunculata (assembly GCA_964020975.1). Classification (NCBI taxonomy): domain Eukaryota; kingdom Metazoa; phylum Annelida; class Polychaeta; order Eunicida; family Amphinomidae; genus Hermodice; species Hermodice carunculata. Next base: position 85,034,717 of record OZ026614.1, on the reverse strand, counting down.
CAAAAAGTTGGTACGGAAAGAGGTGAGTGTTTTTGTCATACTAGATATCCCGTTATGGCTGCATTGGTGCTTTACTAACTGATCAAATTTACAAAGGCTTGTGGATTTTGTGTTTCAAACTGACTATGTCTGATGCAAGTTTTCAAGCCACAGTTCGTCTTGTTTCCTCCCAATTTTCAGTATCAGTTCGAAGTTTCAGACCTTACAAGCATATGATTTTTTGTTTACTTTTCAAACAAGTTTGAAGTTGTTTAATACATGTCTTCTCTGGTTTCCATTATATTTCTGGCCACATAAATTAGCAGAAAATTAAATCCACAGGCTGTCCCTTTGCGATTGGACAGTCATATGGAAAACGTAGAAGATACTAAGAATGACGCGCAATTAGTTGATAGGGTTTCAGCTTTCCTCTACGCACACTGAATAAAATAGCTCACTCAGTTATATATATATATATATATATATATATATATATATATATATATATATATATATATATATATATATATATATATATATATATATATATAGATATATATGGCATTTCGATGAAGACTCATTGGCCTGTTAACATCTTCACGTTGTCACAATGCAGAAGATAGATTCCAAGTTTGTAATATTGCAGGGAAGGGATGCTTTATGTCACTTTGTACGAGATTTTGGAGTTTTATTGAACAAGTTGTGAAACTGGCATTGTTTAGTGCCGTACAGCCTTAAGGAAGGTTTACATCGGTACCTTTCCGGTTGCCAATTAAGCATTGTATACCCTATTTATACATATATCGCAATGGAAATATGTTTCGTAATATGTGGATCTTTTAATTGGCATCAGGCTGTGTCTGCAGTATTATTGGGCCACCCACGAGAATTACAACAAAGGCGTCGCGATTATTATCGCTAAATACCGAGATGGGTGTCTGCAAATCGACATGAGTAGGTGAAAACAACGAGTGTTGAAGATAATGAGCACGGTCTCATCTCTGTCATCGGCATAGCGGAAGTGACACCCACAATTTTCACTCGATTACTTTTCACAGGCGAACTTGTGGAGTCACAGCTGTGACAAAGGGCTTGTAATTTAGCCGTTTACTTCTGTCAAAGCATCATAATTAGACTAAAACTTGAGATGTTAGGTAAAATGTTCCAATGATTTTTTCGTAGCCCAAAACTGTCTGGCAAATCATTTAATAGTCCCCAGAGGGGTGGATGACGATAACTCACTGTAACCTTCAGAGCACTTTATTTACAACAAGGCACCATAAACCATTAACAAGCTGACAATAACACTTCCTATTAGGAATGTGTTTGGGTGCGGACACGTATTTAAAATGACTACACAGTGTGTATAACATTACTTCAGTGTCAATACATATCCTTATTTAGCTCTACATAGTTTAGCAAAAGATCGAATAACGAAAACTGCGGAATAAACTTTGTTTGTCTGTCCGCTTGCCTGTTTATTTTCTGATTCTGAATGCTTCCCTGTCGGAAGGAAGTGGCTTTGCAGGTAAGGTCTCAACGTTTGAAGTAAAGAATGCTGAGTCAAAACATCACTGAACGATTTTAAGGCAATAACGTATAAAGGTTAACTGAATGATTGGCCAGTCGTGTTACGCAGTAGTCCGCATTGTATGCAATCAGATATGTTTAATGTAGTGCAATAAGACAAGATCGAGTTTTGTGTAAGTTTTTGAAAGCAATCAGGGCAAAAACTTCCTGACTGAATTTGGAAAAGTGGCAAATATTTGCTTTATCTATGTCCCTAAGAAAACAAAACTACCGCAAAGTTACGGAGTCTCATGCTGCCCCCCCCAAAAAAAATACGAAGTTAAATGTACCATGCCACATCAGATTTACAATGTTCTTTATTGCCTAATTTGCAAAGTGAATGCAAAGCTGTTGCATAAGAACCATTACACTTAAAGGGACGACATATGTGATTTATTATTTTCGACGTTCTAAGACCCAAATATCTAGAATCTCCAACACTGCACCATTATTGAAGACCTGTGCTATCCACCATGGCCACCATTCATTGAAGAGTGGATGCATACCCAACTCCATATTCACTGGGTGCAATCAGGCATGATGACCAACAAAAATAGAAAAAAAAAAAAAAAAAGTCAAATTTTCATTTCTAACCGACAGAGGGCAGGCCATGCTTGGCCATTTAATGATGTCCTCCGTAAAAAGCAGCCAAGCCATTCTGGAGAGTGAACATTATAAATGATCAGATATCCAACAAAAATGCCTGGTCATTTTTATCACCATTGATTACAATGACCCACTAGGTAATTGTAAAACACACGAATATATGTAAATTGCAATCAGGTTGTTTCAGAATTTAAGCGATAACACTGTGTTTGTTCTAAATCTAAATCGTATGTGGTGTATTGTTTGCAGTGCAGTTAGTCACTAGACATAAGATTACTTTGTTCTGGCGTTGTCAAAATGCTCCACACCACAGACGGTATTAATATGTACCACCAATAACATTTCTACAGCTGGGCGACACAAAATCTGCAAAAATACACGCCTATCGTTGCCCAAAATCTGTTGCATGCTTCCCATCTTTCAATTTCATATGCCCACTTCCATTATTGGGAAATGTTTACTCGCCTATTAAATGGTGTTACTTACTCTGTTATTGAGTTCTTTTAAATTAGGCAGATGTGCCCAATATTAGTCACGTGTGCCGGTTTATTGAATTCCATGTACACATAAAGGTTTCCGTCGTAAGCAAACCCTGCATGTGGTCTGGTCAATACAAAACCTTAGTTAGAATGACCCCTTATTGTCGTATTAATCCACTGAGTTACAACCACCGTAATGACATTTTGGCCGCACGGACTTCAAACAGTAGTCAATGCTGGTAATTGCGTTTGACAACTGCATCTGACTTTTACTCCACAATCCGCACTACTATCTGCCTATGGTTCGCATCTGTGATGGCTCATTGGTGCCATCCTAATGTTACTTTTTATCTCGTGATTACGAGTTACTATCTCGTAATTACGAGACATGTCGTAATTATGAGATACTATCTCGTAATAAAGAGATAGTTATCTCGTAATTACGAGATGATATCTAGTAATTACGAGATAGTAACTCGTAATTACGAGATAAAAACCAACATTAGGCTCGCATCAATGAGCCACCATAGGCGTCCCCTCGCAGCGGTCAAGGAAAAGGTGTGTAAGTTTGTTACGCGTTACTATCTGGTAATTATGAGATGATATTTCGTAATTACGAGATATCATCTCGTAATTAGGAGATAGTAATGTCATAATTACGAGATAGCTATCTCGCAACCACGAGATAAAAAAATAACATTAGGGTTGGTTTGGACGTACAGTTGCCTCAGTAGGGGCAACGGAGTGAACAAGTATACGTTATTTACTGACATTATGGTGCATATATATCATCTCTTTTGCCATTTATGCATATATATATGTATATATATATATACATATATATATATATGGTACTTCTCAAAAAAGGCCAAAATTAATAATACCAAACGAAACTGAAAGCCCATAGATCTTATTGCATTAGTGTTCAATAGCAAAAAAAAAAAAAAAAAAAAAAAAAAAAAAAAGAAAAAAAAAAAAGAAAAGAAAAAAAAAAGAAAAAAAAGTATGAACGTATGCATTATCCTACAAGTACCCGAATTCAAAATTTTCGTCCAAATAAGTGATAAGCAATATAACCACATATTGATGACTTCTGTTTGACCCTTCAGCAAGGTGCATTTTGACAAATTTTAGAAATCTAATGACGGTTTGGCGCCAATAAATAGCAAAATCGCACAAAACTGCTGAAAAAATATAGTGCCAAATCCTGAACAAATATATGTGGGGGGGGGGGGCTCAAAAGTGTCCCCTGTAATCACGAAGCAATTGACCGAGCGCTTTCAGAGATTTTTCAAGATTTTGCCCAAAAAATCCACACCAAGACACCATAAAAAATCCAAATCACTGGAGCGTGACCATTTGAAGAAATAAGTATAGACCCACCCAGCGTAACGCCTACCATATTTGAAGTTGATCTGGCCAAACGGTTTTTTAGAATAGACTTATGTAGTAATCAATATGAATGTACTCCGCACAAGTACCGGAAGTTAAAAATTCCTTACAAATCCAGAATAGGGTATATACCGACGACGTGAAAATCTTTGTGTGACCCTTCCACGAGATATACTTCGACCAAGTTTCAGCACAATCGGAGTGACGCTTCTGGGGAGGTTAATTAGAGCAAAAACAAAAAACCAAAAAAACAAAACAAAAAACAAAACACACAAAAAAAAAAAACAAAAAACAAAAACAAAAAACAAAAACAAAAACAAAAAACCCACCCCCCCCAAAAAAGCCCGCAAACAAAAACACCCCCCCCCCGTCCCTACAAATTGTAAAAGGATGAAAAATAAATGCAGCGCCACCTGTTGAAGAAATTAAGATCTGGGGGTAGTAGAAGTGTGACTATGCAAATACAAATCAATTGGCTCAGTGGTTTTAGAGATTTGTCAAGAAATGCACTTTTTTCCCAAAAAATTTCCAAATCAACAAGGCATGACGATTTGAATAAAGTTGGAACCTCGAAAAGATACATCCCCACCAATTTTGAAGTGGATCTGGCTAATGGTTTTGGAGAGGACTTTGACATTGTGAATTGGGCTGGACGGACGGACTACGGACCATCCCATAAGTGTAGCTGAGTGACAAGTTAGGTTTGCTAAGAAACCTGTCACAGTCCAGACAAGGAAAGAAATATTGTCATAATTTACCACAAGAATATGTCCTGTGTCCTGCCTCGCTGCACCAACAAAACTGTCATTTTACAAAGAATTAACAATCACATTCAGTTGCTTTCACGTCAGGAAAAAAGTTCAATAAAAGCTGTACCTCAAATAAAGGTATACTGATTCAATAGTGTCTACAACTAAACGGCACGAAGATACACCATGGACATTTCTTCGGGATGGTTGGGTTATTACAAATTTAAACTGTCTGTTATAAATAAACGTTTTAAAGTAAACATACCATTGAAGGTCAGGACCTGAAAATCACGATGGGATTATGAACTTTCAGCTATTCTTGTGCAAAGAAACAGATGTGCGACAAAAATGTAGAAATATGCTTTGGTACAAAGATTTTAAACCATGCAATCTGTTCAGGAAGTCCACTAAGTTATGAGAAAACCCTGTTCATCAACGTGTTGTTAACGCGCGGCTAAACAGAATTTCGGAGAGTAAAACCTAATATATATAGGACATATTATTTTCAGGATGTTTAGGAATTTCCTTTTATTGGTCAAACTTCATATTATCAACATTTAAATACAATTTTTGTCAAACCGCTATTTTTTGCCGATGTTATAGATTTTTACCTTTGCTATCCCTGAGCTTGTGACTATTTCAATTAAATAACTTTACTGAAGAATATGATCTTTATATTATATTTGACATGAAGACTTGTTGCAACTGTGCAAGCTCCCTTTGCAATTCGTATAAATGATGCTTCGACATTAATGCCTGTATTTAATTTCTTTTAAATTATAAGTACTTCAATCTTAAAATGGAAGTACGCCATATCCTAAATCTACATTTCCATTCAGATAGCCCAAGAAAATAGGTCAAAAGGTTGAACGTTGATGGGTTGTAAGCAGTTATGATATTGAACCTGAACGTCGAAGGGCATCAGATTGCTAGGCTGAGACGAGGGGAGTATCGATTTATTTCTTTATAACGTAGAAACAATACGAAATTCTACAACAAAAACAAATATATTATAAGTAACTACCTTTTATCTTTATAGAGTCCCTTTGAAAGTGTCTTCAATTTAATTTCACAACAAACAAATGTCGAAATCCAGAGATAACGTTGTATGCGTTGGTGCTTGACTTGTTTGTGATTTAAGTTGCCAGAAAGGAGCCTGATTTTAATGAGCTTCCAAAACGACCAGTTACAACCATTCTAGCAGTTCAGAGAGTTGACCTGCTTCCCGTACCCGCCTGTATTGGTTGTAACTGCTTGTTTATGAGGCTTATTTAATACACCAGTCTAACAAATATCACCCAATCCCAGAAATATTTCTGTATGAAAGACTGCCTAAATTGTAAAAGACATCAATTTGATAAAGTCTTGAAACCTCGTCTTACAGAACACTTTAAGGTTGTGTTGAGAAACAAGTCCACGTAATTTTGAGTGATACCTTGAAGCAACACTTATACAGCATGTTGAGTAACACTTTTAGGGCGTCTTAAGTAACAATTTAGGTCGTCTTTAGGAACACTTTAAGGTCGTCTTGGGAAACAAATTTACGTCCCATCGACGAATACTCTTATGACATATTCAATAAGGATTTTTGCTCGTGTTGAGCAACACTTTAAGGGCGTGTTGAGTAACACTTTAAGGGCGTGTTGAGTAACATTTTTAAGACGTGTTGAACAATTTTACGGCATGTTGAGTAACAGTTTTAGGTCGTATTGAACACTTTGATGGCATGCGAAGTAATACTTTTAGCTCGTGTTGAGCACCTCTTCAAGGACGCGTTGTGTTACACTTTTATGGCGTGTTGAGTAACACTTTTAAGTCGTGTTGAGTAACACTTTGAGTGGTGTTGAGCAACACTTTCAGGTCGTATTGAGTAATAGTTTTTGAGCGTGTTGGGTAACATTTTATGGGCGTATAGTGTAACACTTTTAAGTCGTGTTGAGTGACGCTGTAGGTAGTGTTGAGTAACGCCGTAAGATTATGCTAGGCTTTCATTCAGTTGCTGGACCAAACATGTACTGTGAATACTGTGAATAGGACAGGTCACAATTACCAATTATCTGTGTATTCAGCCTAATACAGAATCCAATACACATAATTCTTCAGGGTTAGAAATGTGTATTCCCATTGGATTGCATGTTAAATAAACCTCAAATTAAAAGACTATTTTTAAAGCTGCAAGAATAAAATCTACATGAACATTTCAGCTATGTAAATAATTTTACCACACAAATTTTGCTGTTTCTGCAACGAGTGGTTTTAAAGTTATCAAGCTGTAAATTACAGTGAAAAGTAATGGGAATACGCAACTCTAGCCCTAAGTGACTGAAACGTCCTCTGGAGGAGAGCAGTAGAAGCTTCTGATCTTGCTCTCCCCTATTGCACTTCTGATCACTAAATTAGATTGTCTATCTGTATGTGTATGTGTACTTAAAACCTACACTTCACTCTACGTAAAATAAACACAAGGTAACATACGTGCCGCAGGTAGAATCGAGATCAAGTTGCCCATCACGTGGACATGTAACCGTAAAGGCAATCATGAAAAAATAATCACAATCCCCCCTCCCCCAATGTATAATTTTGGTCATTTTTTCTGGGAAAATGAGCCAAACCGGACAGTATGGCTTGCTAAAAGAGCTAAAATAGAGGCAGTTTGGAACCTTTTAACTTAAGAAGACAATCTGGCAAAAATGGTCATGTTGCATTCGATGAATAGGACTCATCTTTAACTCTTTCATTGCCAAAGTCGATTTGCTCTTAATTGAAAAAGCGATGCTAGATTCACATTCTTTGCAAACCGAACTTCCCTTCAGCAACCAGTATGCCAAAAGTTGCAGATAGCATCAAAATAGCCAAGATCAACGGCTTTCCTCGCCGGTCCTCGGACGCAGTACGTTCAGTCAAAAACTTGACGATGAAAGAGTTAACAGAAAATAACACGAAGTGAATTATAAATAATCTTTCAGTGCGTCTGTAACATCGTATTCTTAATTTCTGTGATAAGGAATATGAATGCAAATCACTAAATGGTGCTATTAGGCAGTCCAAACAAGGCTGTGCTCCTTGTAGGTCAATTGGCTACATCTACTTTGGTTCAGCTTGAAGATTCTGGTCATACATGTGTCTCGTATGACAATTCCCTCTTGGTTATGTATTTTGCAATTGGTGACTCATCACTTTGCTTTACAATTTGGGTCAGTTTGTGGCTACTCTATGTGAAAACCTTTTGTCATGTGACCAAGAAGCGTAATAGTCTTTCCAATTTGTTCTTTACAAATTTTCGCCGCGTTATAAGGGACTTTATGTTACATGTATGAGCAACGTTAATTTGAATAAAAGAAAATAAAACTACTACCACTAGAACAATGTTAAAGGTCCTAAAACTATAAAAGCTTTGCTGGAGTATAATTTGAACGCTGTCGTACAAATCTTAAGAAATGTCCAGCTGAAAAACTGAAAGGAAATACGTGCTTTGATTGCACGCTGAACAACTTCTTGAAACTTTTTTTAATCATATTTACAATGTATTCTTCCTGTGTCCTACATTTCATATCATCCACTTCACAAGAAAACACCTTCTGTCATATATTTTGTCCACGCGAACAATATCCAACCTTTGAGGTCACATCCCGACAGAATGACATCTGCAAGTCAAGGGGCAAGCAGACTGTTCACGGAAACTTGAGCCTACTAATCCCCCTTTCCTTCTTGTGTTCCCTGACATAAGGGCCCTACAACGGGAAGGGTACCAGAAAAAGTGTAAAAAAGGTCCCTGGGAATATATCTACGGGATTTAGACTACCTTATATGTCAGCTTTTCTTGACATATCGTCGCACGCTCTTGCCGAGGAATTAGTACAGAAACGTAATATTCTTTTACAAACCGTGGTCCAAATCTGGTAGAAACATGTTGTCTACCTTTGCTTCACTTTCCCATATCTTAGGTTCTGAGGTTAGTGTACTGGTTGCTTAATAATTTCAAGACAAGCACAATATAATGTTAGAACATATGAATTTATGATTACACACGCAGTGGAGCGTTTAAGCTAACTCGAGAATTATCCATGCGAAAATAAATTTCAAGTGATTCAATTAAAATGTTCAATCAGACAAAGCTTCTCAATGAGTAGGAGTCATATCGAGCATAAAATACGAATTGCGCGTTTTTTCCCGAGAGTGGGTTGGAGTTTTTCCTTGAGTACTGAATCGTTTATTTGCTTTCATCTATGCCAGACACAGTCAATTTATGCCTTAAAGAGAAACCAACGTTGCCGACATCTCATGAAAACCTTTCGCTGCGTAATATCCCCCCCCCAAGAAACCCCTGAGCAATAAAACTATCTGACAGTTTATACTCTGCCTTTTTTGTCCTTGTACTGTATCTCTGCTTAAACAATACACATGTGAAGGTAAATGACAAAGTAACATTTTGGAGAGTTGTTTGTCAGATTAGGACAGTATGACTCTGCAAGTTTCACTTTTTGTTTTACGTCTCCATTAACCAAGACATCCTCCTGGGCAGGCAAAACTCCGTGTTTTTTCCACCTGTGAAAAGTCAAGATGAATTGAACCTAACTGTTTAATATCCCAATTTATTTTGTACTCTTTATGTTGCCTGCGAGTCAAATTAAATTAACTTTCACACAAAAAGTCAATAAAATCCTCTCGGTGATGTTTAATCTCGATATCCACATCTTTTCATCCCGCTCAATCTGTTGCACATAAGATTCTCAAAATATCTACCTCATATTATTGGTGTTCTCGTTGATCATGTACCTATGCCTTCAATTATATGCAATTTTAATAGTTACTGTTGAATAAAGATGACTCTTATGCCCATGTAATATGTGCCAATTGTGGTTCCTGTCCCAATAAATGTATATATATATATATATATATATATATATATATATATATATATATATATATGCACATGAGAGCTTAAAAAGAGTAGCTTGAGACAATAAAGACAAACATAAACGCACGGATTATCATGCCGATTTTCATAAATGGTAAGAGCGTTACAATCAAACTCTCGCAATTAAAAAGAAAGTGACGCACCGATGGATATTTCCCGGTCAAAAAATATGTCTGGTTATAAAACTTTAAAGCCCCAGCATCTAAATTTTCAAGACATGGAGCTCGTGATACTTTAGATCAAATGTTTATAGATATAGACAGATGGGCTGGGGACAAGGAAGAGCACCCGGTAGCGGCGGAGAGTGAAGTAGATATTGTCTCTTCGAGCATAGTTTTGACATAAGAATAGCAGTTTAGCTTTCTTAATTACAGCATACTGGGGAAGCAACAATGAATCTCATAGTGCCCTTCTATGCAGGGCGCGCAGTTCTACTGCAAAACGTGCTGAAAGCCTCTGAGGTGCTTGACCATCTGACACGGAAAAGGACATAAACAATGACAACTCTTTGACAGGCAATGCCAAATACATAAATAGTACTCTTTACCTAGTTTCTGTACCATTTGACTGGTTCACGTCATTTCCCGACCAGGATCCACGGATTATTGCAGCACACTGTAAGATATCTTCTACGATCTTTGGTGCATTTCCATATCTCCTGTATCATCCACGTGGATTTGGAAATTGCTGTTTGCACACTGCAAACTTATTATGGAATGTTACGCTTTCGATATACTACAATGCCTCCCCCACACCTCTGATAAGTGACTTTTAGCATAGGGCAGCAATCTGATTTCGGCTTAAAACGACGCAGTGTTCTCTATCAAAAGAAGGAGGTTTGACTGGAGGCATTCTTTATCACGGGGACGAGATAGCACCGTTACTTTCTGCCTTTAGCTACCTGTTTCCGGCGTTTTGTGCCCCCAGGGTAAAATGAGACACGGTGATTCCTGGTACTTCTATAGGACTTTGTACGGTGATCCACTTCAAAGGCCACAGCCGTTACATTGAAAGCTGCAAGACTTGCATTAAGGAAAACAGCAAGAAGTAGACATTGCCAAAGATTTGAGCAAAAAAACAGGAATAAAAAGATTAGCGATGAAAAAACCGCTAGCAGAGGCACAGAACTTATACAGAATCCGAAGAATGCATTGTGGGATGCTAAAAGATATGAGATGTTACGTTTTGATACACTCTGGCCTGAAGCAGTTTTTATTTGTGCTACTTTACCCCCAACCTTGAGGGGGTGCCACGGCTTTCTAAGCCTGTACTGTTAAAGGAAACAAGCAGGACTGAGATGCCTTGATAACTGTCCGGCTGTCGGAACCCCATCATTCCTGCGGCCAAAGAATTAAACCATGCTGTTCTTTTGTGAGCGATAATCCGCAGGTTGATTCATGACTGAAGGCCCCAGGCAGAACCGCCACATTTAGTCTCAATATGTCCATCCAAACATCAAGTTTTGGTGGCCTCCTGTCGATTTACTCAAAAAGGCCACATGATGTCAACTATTTCATAAAATGCCAAACATAACATAGATGTGCCAACTGGACTTTCACTCCTTGTTGCATTTCAGAACTGGTCAGCAGAATATTAAAACATGATTGCGCTGCACGTACATATGAAATGGACCCACATTTTATTTGCACCTGTTGACCCCCACTGATATCCAGAGGGGGTGTAAATTTTAGTGAAGGTGCCAATGCAAAACTCACTTTTTTGAAGATGAGCTGTCTTGCATACATATTTTAATATATACCAAAAACAACGAATAAATAAATAAATAAATAAATAAAATAAATAAATTACCTCATTTTCGACGCACAAATTCGAAGAATGCATTGCACTTAATACAAGAAAAGAGAGCAGGTACATTAAATTCCATGATATAAAAACAGTTTCCCCCATCTGTCAAATAAACTGTTACTGATTGCACAATTAACTTACATATATGTTTTTACATATATTTTTCACACTATTTACCATTAGTTCTATTTAACACCGTTTAATGTACTGACCCTTAATTATCATTTGACTTTTATACATATGAGAAGCTTTTCAAAGACTTATTAGAAATGCTTTAGTGCAAACAGGGGCACATTCTGTCAACAGTAAAGTCGACACGTTTCCCAAAATCCCTGCCTTTTTTTGAACCATTAAAAGCGAATATCGTGCATGAAATAACGTGCTAAGGCGCCACGTAACTTGAGTGAACTTGTCATCGTTTCGAATCTTATCACTCGGAGACTGCATATATAATAAATCTTATTATTCAGCCCTTTTCTGTCTGACCGGAAGATGATTGAATCAGCCTCTGGCTTTCCAATGAAATTACTTACATCTAGCGCAAGATAACAATTCCTTTCCAGCAATGAGTCGGCGTACCAGTTTTGTTCCAACTTTAAATACATGTGGCAGTTAAATTTCAGTATACTAGTACTTGGATCAAAGAGTGGTCAATGAAGGGCAACTCTAAGTTATCACCAGAGCAGATTCCTATGTGACTGAAAGTTGCAAGGTTTTCTTATGAAAGGTCAAAACATGGTTGCCTAAGCATAGATAAGATCAGACTCTACTTGTATGCTTACCCAACAAGCTGCTTATTCCACTTGGGCAAAACGTGCACACAAGCGTATCTCGTTATGTGTATATAAGTAGTATATTTTCTCTAGAATTAGAAGAAATTAATCTCTAATTGACAAAAAGCATTTCAATGTAATACCCAAACGGAACAAAGTTAAATATTTACTTTATAGGTGTTTGTCTTAAGTGTCCTACTACCAACTCAACCAGCTATATAGTTTCATCGCTATAGCAGAACTTTGTTATCTGAATAATAATGCTCCAGCTTTACATATGGACACCACCGATCTTTAATTAAAAACTCACCACATTCATATCATTTGAAAAGTACTGTTTAGTTAAGTTGTCGCCCGTTATATTTCTTCTTTCTTTCCGACGAGCTAGGAAACCATTCAGCAGAACTGAAGAAGTACAGATTTTCGCAAAACATAAAATGTGAAGAATGAGATGACTTTTGGAACACAGTAAATGTAACTGTTCCCCGCCGAAGGTGAACGGTGTGCTACTTACTCCCTGGTGCAAACGGGCTGGCTGACACTTTACAAAGTTTGATATTTTCGGACTCCTATTTTGAACCTTGGTCTGTCGAGCATGCTTTGACTGCTCTTTTAACCAAAGCCCTTTTTTTAACAGTGATTGCATGTATATTGTATTTTTCTCCCTTGTGGAGGTTTTAATTAATAAATAATGATAATGATGATGATGATGATAATAGTAATAATAAATAAATAGATAGATAGATAGATAGATAGATAGATAGATAGATAGATAGATAAATAGATAGATAAATAAATAAATAAATAAATAAATAAATAAATAAATAAATAAATAAATAAATAAATAAATAAATAAATAAATAAATAAATAAATAAATAAATAAATAAAACATCAATTTTCAAAGCTCTTGAGAGTTTCAGACTTGTACATACTAGTACTAAAATCACGTGATTTTATTCCCCCGTGGTGTCTTTCACCATGTGTTGAGTCCAAGTTCGCACATTTGCTAGGATGGACAAAGGCCAAACAATACTACTCTCCGCCACCTCTTCGTCACCCTGAAGGCAAAGGTGGCATTCAACAGAAGTGACCATTTAGGCTCTTATTCTTTACTAATTGACTGTGCTTTACTGCTGGTCCTCGTTTGAATTGTTACAATTACTTTCATGAGCAACTTTGTGTAATAACAATGCAAGCTGACTTTGTCGGCTTGTTCGCAAAATGTAAAGCCACAGGAGCTTTTGTTGGATGCTGATTACAAAATGCAACAAAATAGTCTGGGACTTTTGAATGTTTGTCATCAAATAAAGGCTCAAGTGCTTCCGATCACATTTCAACAATTCGCAGGGTGGTTTATTCCCTTGGATTAATATATGTAGGCAGACATTTTCCCAAATGGACTACAACCAAGGAGTATAGCTGTACTATACACCGCAGAGACAACAGTCAACTTCGGGGAAATTGTCCCCTTTTTCCTGATCAACTTACATAAAAATCAATTGCAGTCCCATGTAAATATTGATGATATTCTACACAAATAACATGCCTTCGCACGACAAATTGAAAGAGGCCACACACTAATGAAGAACTAAATCCCATAGCAATTTAGTTGCTGGTCAAATAACAGGAAAAAATGTACAACGGATGGAAGTTCAATCAATCAATCAATCAATCAATCAATCAATCAATCAATCAATCAATCAATCAATCAATCAATCAGTCAATCAATCAATCAATCAATCAGTCAATCAATCAATCAATCAATCAATCAATCAATCAATCAATGAAAAATACTGAATGACATAAATGTTGGAAAGTACACATAGAAAACTGACATGAGGTTATTTAACGTGTTTGTTTGGCAAAATATGAAAGGGCGAGTGAATAATTACCAAAAAAGTCGTTTGTGTTTGTATAGTATATATGCACTAAAAAGGAGAAAATTACTAAAAAGAGTAATACGTACTTGTTTAGCACAACATGTAAGTTAAAGTAAAGCATGTCAAGAAAATACATATTTTTTGTTTGTTTGTTCAGCAAACTTTATGGAGGTAGTTGGACACTGAATGGTCAAAAAATCCTTTGCGTCTGTCTAAAAAAATGATGCACGGGAATATGGGAAATTACCAAGGAAAGGACTTGGTTTTGTTTGTATGGCAAATATGTACGGCCATGCGGGAAATGATCGAAAAAAAATGTCGTCTGCTCCTCAGTAAATACGTGCACGAGAAAGTAAAGAATGACCATAATAGTCCTTTCTGCGCGTATCACCAAATACGCACGGAAATGCGGAGACCTACCTACAAAGGGTTTTTTTTTCTTCGTTCATCTGGTAAAATACGCGTGGACCAATATGACAGAGAAACAAAAATTCTGGATCGACCAAAAAAGGGACAACCCAACGTAAGACACAGGTAAATAGACTTTTCCAAAATATGCTTTTGAAGTAAAAATGAAATTCAAAATAATAGTTTTTTGTTTTTTTTTCAAGTTGCTAATCACTTGAAACCACAAAAGTGAATTAGTTGTCGTCGATGCTTAATCTAATCTTTCGTGACTATAGGTTTATGAATTATGATCTGTTAAGTTAAAAACTTTGTTCGGAAGGCCCTGTGTGTCATAATGTTAAGCACACAAATGCTTCGGCGATATTGTTGTTCTCTGACCATTAATGCGTTTGACCAAATGACAGTTCATCTGTCATGTAACAACTTCAAACGCCGTATCAAATGGTCAAGTTGGATCCGTGGAAACACAGTATTACTTATTTCAAAATATATTCCTTTACTGGCGTCAATGCATTTCAGAACATTCGCTGCCAAATGCATAGTTCACGCATTCTTCAATGCCTACTTAAATTTCTACAATAATAGTAATTGTGCTTACTTTACATGTCAATCAAGATTTCTGGTTGACCTTTCTGTGCGTGACATTGATTTGATTGTCCATATTTTCAAAACTAAAGTTGAAATTTTCACACGGTTAAGATGGCAGTCAGACAGAATTACAAAAACACAATACTAAACGCATAAATTGTATACCTGTCTTTATATTAATATCAGCACCTGTCTCTTCACTTGCAGTTAATATTAGCAAAAAGTAACATGACATCAAAGGGAAATCTAGATTTGTAGTCGGAGGTTCAGGTTACTCACCAAATTGTTGAACTTGACTCTGCATCACGACTTTACTAACAAACATATGTAAGGGTCCCTCTCTCTCTCGTTATAATCCGGGTATAATAATTTCTTGCTCAACCGTGGCAAAAGACGAAAATGAAGTTGTGAGATACAGTATACAGCAAAATATCATATCCTTTACCCCCAAAACGTGATTTTTCTCCCTAATGCATATCCATTTACGCTTACCGTAGGTTTTTACATGTATATACCCTTTACCTGTTGAAGGGTTTACATCCGGTTGGTCCCTGTGTAACAGACGAGAGTAAACCCGACCGCTATTTTGAGAAGTGTTCCATTCAATTAGATTACTTCGCTCTTTTATTCAGCCAGACTACAAGAACGTGTCCGCCTTTAGGGGAGTAACTTGCTCGGCAAAATGTGGGTTTACTTACACATGTGAGGACATTTTTTTTCATTATTTTGCATCGTAATATGGAAAAACGTTGACGTCGGTCTGGACAATAAACGCTGCAGCCGATAAACGGTTATTTATACGACACGAACATAGGGTGTATGGCAGGAAGTTTTTACCATTGCAAGGGCACCATTTCAATCCCATCAGACCGTTTTAACTGCAGATTGTTCCATACAATATTGCACATAAAAACACCTGGACGAGCTTTTCATCATCACAGAAGATATATAACTATATAAAAGTTCGTGACAGCACCTTATGAAATAGGCGGATAAAATTACCATAATAATAACTTTCAAGCATCATCCAATAAAATAAACGAGTTTTTGTCAGTGTAATGGAACAATTTTCATGCACTATTATCAAATGGGAGGTGGCCAAAACACGAAAGAAATGTCACACGAGTTTTTTCTGTGCAACTACACATACCACAGGTTAAGGTATGTTACCGTAACTTTACCTAATTTTGCTGCATTTTTTTTTGTTTGCTTCGCTCGTGAAAATAGAAACACCGTGAAATAGTATTTTTATATAGGTTTAAGAGTACCTATGTCTAAAATAATGAAATTAAACTTCTGGTGAAATGCCTTAAATAATGATAAAAATAAAAAAATATACATATGAATATAAGTATGCTTTATATGTCCGTAGGGTTGCCGGTTTTCTGCACTGGGAGGTCCACAAGTGTATGCAGGTGTGCCTGAATTGAGATGCTTCAAAGTTTCCTCAGCTTGACATGATGCAGGTCCTCAAGATAATGCTACCACACAGTTGAACAAAGCTGTGACGTTGTACTGATGTGTAGAAAATGCACGCACGTGCACGCCCTCCAGCGTGCAATCATGTGTGCAGGAATGTGCACGCTCATACACAGCCATTTTAGTGCAACCTCCGCCCCCCCCCCCCCCAAAAAATGAAGATCAGTTGCTGTAATATACTATTATTACAGCTGACTTATATTGCCAAGTTATAAACTATTTTAATAAGTGATATAAAAAGTGGTAACTGTAAGTAATTATTATGTCCAGAAATATATTTGGTAAATGCCGAAATACAGGACCTCTTTCTCCTTCTCTCTGCCCACACCAATCCAAATAGACCCACAGACGCGCGCGCGCGCGTGTGTGTGTACGTGAAAAGAGCTGAGTGAAATCAAACTAAAGGGCCGTCTAAAACATTGTATGTATACTTAATAAATACCCCTGGCAATCATTGTATCTTTTTCTCCTTTTATGCCATCGATAATCGCGGAACCAATAACGACGAAGCCAAAAATGATATCCAACCCTATCTTACCCAAAACACTACAAAATGCGTGTAAAAAGTTAAAATTTCAATGACACCTTTTTTCATTTCTACATGGACGCCCAAGCTCTATAATATATTTTATTTATTTATTTATTCATTTATTTATTTATTTATTTATTTATTTATTTATTTATTTATTTATTTATTTATTTATTTATGTGGAAAAACATGCACATACAAAAACTGGTAACCATATTGCGTGGCGTCCATCTGGCACAGAAAAGGGAAAAAATCGGCTGTAAAATTTGCAAACTCCGCCCCATTGTGGCTAAGAAGAGGTAAGACAAGCGTTCCCTACCCCAAACGCCCCAGCACGCTTCATTGCTCTAACATCTGTGCTATGATACACCTGCAAACATGAAATTCCTGCCCGCAGGTTGACCTTTATACCCTTATAGACTTGGACGCTGGTGAGAGTCATCCTGCTATTGTCATTATTACGTTAAGTTTCTTAGATTCCCACTTGTGAGCACATCTCGCTGAAAAAGGAAAACCCAAAATACGATCGAAGTAACATCGTTGCACCAGCACCAAATCCTCTCAATAAATGTGTATTCTGACCTCATGACCCAAGAAGAGATGACAAAAATTAACAGACAGTAGTCTGTAGACATCTAAGTATTGTTTGCCTCACGAAATTCTAAAATGTGTCGGTTACGTCGGTTTTTACATGTCATTAATTTTGGTGTGGAAGTGTTGTACCATCATCAGATGCCTGTCGATGGCTTAGATAAGTGCCATCAGATTAAAATCGCTCTGAAGTTAATAAACATATGCATTATCTTGATAAACAAAAAGGCATTTAAAAAAGGAACATCATGAGGTCTGCTGATGCTACACAAATGCTTGCTACAAATTCATTTCAAAATATAGCGGAATTGCGCAAATCTTTTATATATCCGCTACAGACAGGATAACATGCAGTTGACAACAACATGACTGCAGTAGCCGCCTGCCACGCCCTCAAATCAGTTTTCAGTAACCAGACACGGCAATGTTGATTTAGAAGCTGCTGTGCAAAAGTACACTTTGAACCTGCTATACGAAATACATTGTTTCTTTACCGACTGTGGATATTAAGATTCCAAGCTTTGCAAAGTTATTGATAAACTTCTGCGAAAACGTAATTAGAGCAGTACGTTTTCAAAACACACTGGTATTATTTAGGCTGTGTATAAACATTGCAGGATTAGATCATGTGAAGTTATGTTTATCACATGCACTTACAATGTGCTCCGAACACTGATGGAATTTCAAAATTTGCAACATAAAAAATGCACATTGATATTAAAAGCACAATAAGATTTATTCCTTGCGGCTTGTCTCGATCGAAATGGAATTGGTACCAATTTTTGCAAAAACGTGTCTCTAACTTCTTCTGGCATACACAAAAAGTATTTCGCAGCATTTCCGCAATTTTTTGTTGTTGACTTGAATTTGATTACAAGTGTTTTTTTCTCAAGAATAAACGATTGTTGTGCACCTTCTCATGAGGCTTTGAGTCAATTCTTAGCTCAATGAAAAGGGATGTCGTGTCGAGTGCAAAAAGGGAAGCGATGTTTACACACATGTGCCGGAATCTAAGGAAAAGTACCCACGATATTTACCAAATATTTGAAGACATTTCTTATTTACTCAAAGTTCAGTAATGTCGGAACAGCTTTTTGACAAGTTTGACGACGAGCAGACGACAGTCGTCGAAAGAAGCGGGAAATATGACCCAGCGATCACAGGAGACGTGTGTATGCGTATTCTAGTGCCCACTACCGATAGTAACTGATCAAACAAGTTAAATTTATTCTCGCGACTCGAACAAACAAGTCTTAGATTCGCATCCAGAGTGAAACTGGACATGTCATTTTCGTAAGAAGGATCTGTTTCTTGAATAATGCTGGTTAATATTGGTAAATATCCAGGTCAAGTCCCAACACAATTGCGGCGTCTGGATCTTTGAAATCCACCTGTGCCTGTATATGATGTACCATGGACACACTCTATATAAAGTAGCTGCATAACGCGACAACGCCCATCGAATAAAGGACTCCATGCCTTGGTTTCATAAAAGCAAACAGAGTTGGTATAAACTACTATGTCATAAAAGCGCTTTCTTTTGCAATTGATTCTGACGTAACATTATTGTTCTCCCGTTCTCCATATTAAATGCTGTAGTTCGAGATCAAGAGTGTTTTCGTGACTGCAAAGTTGAACATAAAGTGGTCAAATCGGCAATAAAATAACTGAGCCATTGGTCGTAATCTATTGTAAAATAACTCCATCGATCTTAAATTTACACTCAAACAAATTCTTAAACACGTGGTGTGAAGGCAATACATTGGTATAATCGTAAAGTTGTTTCATAATATGGCACAGGTACTTTTCACCAATAAAATAAAAAAAAAATACCCGATATGACACAGAAAATTCAACAAAATACCTGTGACCTGTTCTGCTACGCAACATCAGCATCTGTCCTGCTGTTCCAGAAAAGTGATACTTCTACTACTAACAGTCCGCAACTCCAATTATCTGTGTAGCAAATGCTGATGAGCATGCCGTGAATATGTCTAGATGTCTGTTCCGCCTCCGTCCTGTCATTCCATTATTTATAAGTGCCTGGGGAATTACAGAGTGCTGCAAATTATTGCAGTTTGATGATGCTTGTGTTTAGTTTACACAAAAAGTGGCTTTGTAGACCATCAAATAAGATGCTTCTGATGATGACACTAATTGTGCGGTTCTATTAGAACATACATCACGGATCATCCATAGGCACGCTGAATTCTTAACTTGTTCCTAAGTAACCAGTTTCCTGACCACATCCCGTCTAAGGTGAAGATTGGATTGACCAATGTCTTTAAGAAACAGACACTGGCCAGACTTACACTCTACAGTACCCTCCAATGGGACTTAGCTCTCTAAACCCCCATTTCTTTCATACATATTTACCGCTCCTTTTGACATATAATTTATTCACGATAATGAAACACAACGCCTAGCTGGCGTTCCTTCTGTTAATAACTTTCCCTCTTTTCCGCTTCATGACCCCAGACTTCGCGTGTCCCTCGTGGGAAAAATTTCGAGGCTCCCACTTCATCAGCATAGCATCAGCTTCTCTCCCCATCCCCGTGGGCAGGACCAGATCTGGAATTTCCCACGATCTACCCGTGCGAGTTGCTAGCTTCGACAGCCTCTATTTTTACCCCCTGACTCTGGGAAACCGCAAGAAACCTCGTCCGTCATGGCAAAGGATTTATCGGTGTAACGCAGAACAAAAACGTCCATGGATAAAAAGTAAAATGACTATTAAGAGACGCGTCCTTCGCGTGAGATTCTCCGGAAGATTTTAATAGCATGAAATGACCGATCTGATACCATTTAAGGACTTCGTTGTATCCCTTAATTTGTCCTGGGATTCCCGCGTTTTTAATGAGCATCTTCATGGAACTTTTCAGTCCAAAACTGCGTGCAGCCTTTATGACAGCTTTTGTGTTATTCCATCAGTTGGTCGTATCAGCTTTCTCAAGCAGACGCGCTGAAGCAAATTTCTTACCTTTCCAGTCCAAGTGATTGTGAATTGTGTCTATGTTGAAACGAAAGAGACGAAAGTCCTTTGGGTTGCAGGTAGTCTTTGGGCGTGTTAAAAGCATACGAGAAAACAAATAGAAAGTGCACAAAATTGCTTTTCTTCACGAATAAGCCTATTATATTTTACTGTGATGTGTTAAGTGTCAAACTTGTCGCCAGATACAATCTATAACAGATATAATAAGATAAGCTCTTTTTGTGATTTAAATCAATGATGATTGTTTGTTGAAATAAATGATAAACCATTTGTGTGCGAATGGTACTCCCTTATTTCAGCGAAAAAAAATTACAAATTCAACAGCAAATTCTTCACATGTTCTGCAAAACTTTTGAACAGATTAAGAAGGCCTTAACAATCTTCTTTGGACAAGCATTACGATCGGCATACCACCAATTCGGTGTTCAATTTGCTCTGATAGCAAAAGCACAACACGTGCATCACATGTTTTTGCACTGGAACGGCATATGGGCATGACGCCGTTCTGAACATATCAGTTCCATAAATGAATCTTTGATCCCTGCTTCTTCCCTATTGTACCAGTCTATAGGACATCCTTTTAGACATTCCAGACGTCAACGGTTTAGAACATTAGTACAAAAGGCCTCATGGTGCAATATTACGGACGCGCAATAAATAATCCGAATCACTAGAATTGCGCATAAATTTTACAAAGCCACTGTGTAAATCAACGTGTCTTTTGGCACAGACGTGTCCTCATTCAGGATTCACGGCAGGGCAAGGAAGGCAATGCACGAAAGAAACTGAGATGATAGTTTTCAAACTTCTTGTGCGTTAAAAAGTCATGAACATAGGATTCGAAATAACAAAACTTATCGCGCAATTAATATCTTCTTACGATAAATTGATATAAATTAAAAACATTAAAAATATTAAAAAGAGTCAATGTTTAAGTTCATGTCTATATTAAGAATTAGGGAGAAACACACACGATGAGCTATAGAAAGGACTTTGCCTTACTTTTATTAAACTAATCGTGTTAGTATCTTTCACATAAGAATTGAAAACAGTAAAAAAAAATCAAGGTCAACGGGTATTGTTATCTATTTACTCTATATTATTGACATTTGGGGGCATAAAACAATTATTACCCAGAGTTGTAGTAATAATAATAATAATAATAATAATAATAATAATAATAATAATAATAATAATAATAATAATAATAATAATAATAATAATAATAATAATAATAATAATTTAAGCCATTTAAGCCACGAAAATGTATTTCAACCTTAATATATGCCAGATACCCTTTTCTCTTTGCTCGCTCTTTTTTTTTTTTTTCAAATTGTTTTTCGTTTATACAACAATGCGTTTCAAGAGACTCATTTCTGGGACAATAATCGCACCAACGATAGATATTTCGAAAGTTGAAAGTTTTTATTAGTTTACATCAAATGGTATTCTGTTCATCAGCACGAATAGGTGGTAGTATGGAAAAGCGCGTCGATGTATTCTGTGTCGTTAAATAATTATATGCAAATTTCCAAGGCTGTGTTGTCAGTGAGAGGACGTCTGTTGATGTGCACGCGGTATAGCCCTGCTGACTGTAAGTCATATTTAGTTTTGACTTTTCCTTTGAACTAGACACGAATTATTAGGAATGTTAAATTATTAAAATAATCGTCTTCATTTTGAACTACAACATTCTATTATATGTCTACGGTTCATTCTCCAATGAAAATAAACTTACACGTCTGCATGAAGGCTGTTTATGTTAACATAGATTTTTGGACAGTGCTTTTTGACAAAATTTCATTGTTGCTTGATATTTTGAGATAATTTCGTCATCGTTCAACAGATTGTAACTTGTTTGGTTCCACACAGATTTGCATTTTTGTTCTCAATCGGACTGTAAAATCCAGATGCCGAATTAATCGTAGGCATTTCGGAGAACAAATGTTGAAATTGTCTGCCAACATGCGATTGTCTGCAAACATACGATAATTATGTCCAGCAATATATAAGAACCGTAAGATAGAAATTCAGCTGGCTTCGTTGGCGAGCAATTGGCTCTGGTATCTATCCTAAGTAACACAGCCTGAAGATTAAAAGTTGTTGACGAATTTCGATGCCCATGGAGAATATTAAAGGTTGTTGCAATTAAACATTTATGAGGACATGTCGCTGATTTTTGTTGTTTCGTGGGAAAGCACTAGCGCTAAATGAGTTGGCAGCAAGGCGTGTCCTAAACGTTCCCGTAACGCTGTACATGTACACGGGTACATACGCTGCTGCGTCATCATTGTCAAGCCGCTGAAATGGCATGACAAATCAAACATTTTCGCATTTTCGAGAAAACGGAGAGCTTGTAAGTGTACGGAGTCATGTTATGGAGTTCCACTTATGTGTATTAAGCACCAGCCCCTCTATCTGTCATCGTCTTGTTATGTGTCTCGTCTGTATGTTTCTGTGCTGTCTTTTACGTCCTGTCTATATGTTGTACCTTTTCTTCTGCGAGAGGGGTTAATGTAGGGTTTCCCTGTTCCCCAATAGTTTTCATTTGAATGAAATATGTTTAAATCAAACATTTTCGCACAATGAAACAAATATAAATATATGACAGAATATTAATGGTGTCAAATTCAATTACATTTTGTACTCTCTGAGAGTTGTAAATCGAAGTCATACATCTATAAAAGACCAAAATTGCTAAAACTTCTGCTGCTTCGTCCCTCAACGGATACAATCACAATTCTGAATATCTGTTCCAGATTTTTTTCAATGGTCAAGAAAAGTTGACAGAACATAGAAGTACAGAAGACCGATATTTTTGGCCTATGAACATTGCAGAGAAATGTATGAGAAAGAATACGGACTAAATTACTGAGTTTTCAAACATTTGTTCTTTCTCCCAAGGCAGACACACAGTTGAGAAGTGATGAAGTCTATGCATGCACGCTGATGCAAAATAGTATTTTTACGTAAGTGGTTCGTAAACAAACCGTTTTCTTCAAGTCCCCTTCCATTAGGATCAACGAAGTTTTAGATTAAACATATATTGTGCCATATCTTTTGATATATTCTGCTTCAAACTGACCACTTCATTTTACATTAATTTTACGTTGGAAAAAATATAAGTTATTCATTTTTCTAACAATATTATAAAATTATTCCTGGCATGCATCCTCGTGCTTATAATTAGTCATTGAATGATTTACACATGCAAATTTAAATCCCTTTTAATCGGCTTTGGACTTTTAGAATTTTCCAATACGTAATATGACCATTAATCATCAAATCAATAATTTACAAATTTCGAAAATTCAAACATGCGCCGGTATGTATAACTGATAACAACCCCAGCTTCGTCATTCAAATCTACCATTATTTATGTAACATAGTCTGTGATGTAAACTTACGAGACAAGGAGAATCTTCAACCGGCTTACATTTTCTGGATTTTTCCCGCACTCTCAATCCAAAAACGTGCGTCCTATCTTCGATTCCCACAGAATGTTCCTCTGGTTTTTGAGACCAGAATGAGTAACAAATCCCTTTGCATGGCGGGAGAATGTTCGTGACGCCCATGAAGTTTTTTCCGTTAAAGCAAGATATGATCCAGGTACCTGAAAACACTTAGTTCCAGCTGCTTCGTATTCTCAAGCAGCATTTCGTGACAGTTGTGTATAAAACATCTCGTGAGATCGCTCCGTAAACATCTATTAGACGACATCATTTACCACTACACCCGTCTCAAAATTGGATAACGCCAACCAAACAAGGTAACAACTTACCGTTCACTTGTTCTTCTGCGTCCATTTCCGTGGGCAGGGTTTTTACTTGTCCGACTGTCATCTCCCGTTCGGCTAGACCCCTAGTGCAGCGGGACCCCTTGAATGAAACAAGAATGATTAATATAATGCTTGTCCAGCGGTGTATGAGATATGGGATTCAGGCGACATTTTGGACCTGGCACTTGACAAAAACTTGGGGCGCCCCCTACTGGGAACTGTTGACCGTGAGAAGTTAGCAATGGGGTGCCATATTATTCTTACAGCCACACAGACTGTATTCACACATATGGAGGAGAAACTGACCTAGACAAAATTGAAGACAGAAAAGAAATTGACCTTGACAAAATTTAAGACAGAACTTACTTTCGCTGTAGATTTGATACCGTACGCACACATATCAAGGGAAGCGCATAGCGATTTCAAATAACAGGGACCATTAAAACAAAGCCAGTTTTACTTTCGCGGAGGCATTTCTATTTAATTTTGACAGGATTCTTTGACTTAACCGACCGGTGGAATATGAGACAGCAGAATGTATGCATTGCGAAAGCATGCTTAACGTATAAAAGCAGCGAAGCCATACCAAGTCAGATATATACCGGTCTAAAAGTATTTAACTTCTTATGTCCGTACGCAGCCAATTGTAACCCCAAAGACCGGAATTCTTCTTATACCAAATAAGCTAACATTCTGTTCAAGCAACACCTCAGCTTCAAAGCTATTACAGCTTTGGTTCACAAATATATCGCATGTTTAATAAGTGGGTCCGTCCAATATTTGTACTAAATTCAGAGGTGTGTAGCACTTGGTTGCCCGCTATGCTTCTCGTGTACCAGTCGAAGAGTCCAAGCTTTTAACATGTACAGGGCAAGCACAGGAATGTGTAAATACCAAGGGTTTTTACAAAGTATGACTAAATTTGGATAGAAAATAGGAAATCGGTGATGTCTTTTTGACGAAGTCGGAATTGGACATGTTTCCTTTTTCGATCATTTGTTGAAGTAGTGAGTAGGCACCCATTATTGTTTCTTTCTCCACTTTACTATAACAGCCTCTGCCCCTTCACCATCTGATAACGTTGCTTTCGTGTGACCAAACATTCAACTGAAACACCCAAACTTGGACAATTTTGTCCTCAGGTGGCCTCAGCATTCCGGCCTTTGGGGTTGCAATCTTATGATGGTGCAAAGTTAGCGTCTCATATTAATTAAAATGGTAATTATTGTACGTGTGTGGACTTTTTTCCGAGTAAACTATGAAATCGGAATTTCGAAGGGTAAACAAATCGAAAATAGAAAAATGAACAAATTTAAAACCACATCATCCTTATTTCCAAAGGAATACATTCCATGCGGTCACTTGTTTAGCTGCTTCCCCGCCGACCACGCCCACCCCTTGGGCAGATAGAGTCTGTAATCATCTGGGGGTAATCACCCGTTGTTCACCCTTAAATGGATTGTCCTGCCGTGATTAAGAGAAGGTCATTACAACAGAACTTTGTGGAATGTCAGTTTCGGCTGTACCATATGTCTTGACGAAGTAGCTACTTCCACTAGTCGTTTGAAAGAGCTTATCAGAAAAAGGGCTTCCCCAAAAAAATGAGAATTCCACAGCTGTTCGTGGCATAAAGTAAATGTACTAGTTCTGTTTCAAAATCAAATTTATATTCTTCTGTTCGTGCCAATCTTTGGGCCCGGTGCTGTAAACGTTAGCAAGATCAATGAGCAAATGCTCTTACAATTCACACACTGCTGAATTAAGCATAAACATCTCGGGAGTGACACTCAGTTTTACCATGAGTATGAATATCACTTAAAATCATCATTTTGAAAGTGTCAAGTAATTTTTTTTTCAAACTTTATGTTCGCAAACAAATGGTGTATTTTTTAATAAAGCTAGCAGCATGTGTTGCTAAAACCAAGATTTAAAAAACGGCCAGGTGTCACGTACATTATCGAATTCGTACATTTATACATTCGTGTATCATGATCATACATAGAAGGGCATGTGCATTAACCTTGCAAGCGGCCAGGCTACAAGCTTATGAAAATGTATGTTGCTTTATGTAAAATATTCAGTACCTTTGAGATTTCCATTATTAATTTCTCAGGCCGCCAACTAAATGAATTGGAATGTTTGAATATACGCTGCCAACTGTTTGTGCATCCACAGCGCAGCTACGAACCGTTTACTCCTATCTGCACTAAAACATGCCAAAATGTTGATCTGGAAGAGAGTCAATCGTCAGAAAGAATTTGGGGGTTACAAAAAAAATGTTTTCTGTGCTACGGCAGAGAAAGACAGTTGAAGGGTCGTTGCCCATCATGTTATTTGCCTCGGCAAAGCATGCATATCACTACATGGCTGACAATTATTATGTATGATTTGAAATTAAATCGTTTCGGAGACCCGAAGGTTAACAGATACTACAAGTTGAATATTTGAGATCAATCTGATTTCAATAGTTATAAGTATCTTAACCACAAAAAATAAGTGGCACGGTTTGACTGATAAGGTTATATCTCACGCCAGATTTCGGGTTTGTATAAAATCCCAGACCAAATTTGACCGTGTGTGTGTGTGTGTGTGTGTGTGTGAGAGAGAGAGAGAGAGAGAGAGAGAGAGAGAGAGAGAGAGAGAGAGAGAAGAGATAGAGATAGAGAGAGAGAGAGAGAGAGAGAGAGAGAGAGAGAGAGAGAGAGAGAGAGAGAGAGAGAGAGAGAGAGAGAGAGAGAGAGAGAGAGAGAGAGAGAGTTACACAATTTTTTTTGGTCAAGTCCAAGTAACTTTTCATTGAGTTCGAGTTATATGTAAATACATATTAATTTTAGGCATACCTATGCATAAAACATTGACACGCTGACTCAATCTAGTGACACTTTGTGGTGTCATGTTACCGCACGTAGTGTTCATACTGTTTGAGACATGAAAAAAAAAAAACAAATCCCATTGTTATTGTTACAAAGAAGAGTCTATTTTAAGATTGCCTTTAACAAAGGTCTTTTTTCTTCCGAGTTTCTGTTAGTACAGGGATTCGTCTCCAATGTTCCCCTTCAGCCGTATGAAATATACTGAGTTAAAACTGTCTTTTGGGGTGGGGTGGGAGTGGGAGAAGGGAAGAGTAGGGAGCGTCATGTCAGTGAGTGGACATGCATCTACATCTCCGTTTCAAAATCCTAATTTGACACTGAGAAAATGTGGGAACAGACGACAATTAGATACACATCTACTAGTAATTTGTAGTTTCTTTCTTAAAGAATTATAAACAAATCCGAAAGCCCGATTGAGACAATACATGGTGGCGACCAGCGGTCCGGGCCTGCGGCGTCCCTGTGACTGTGTACTTTCGAATCACGAATCACAAAAGGGAACAAAACGGGTGACAACAAATGTGTTGTATTTGACCTTCTCGACCTCTGGTGGCCTAGAAACAGTTCACTAATTGATCTCACGTTAAAAGCGGAATATACCATCCTAGTAACAAGTTTTTTCTCAAAGAATGCTATTTTGCGTGATCATGCATAATCAGAAATGCACCTCGTTTCAACAGCGTGGCTGCAACGTTCAATGCCAATTGCTGTGTTCTTCTGTGAAGTTTGCTTCGGTAGTTTTCTCACAGCATCCAAGACATAATTATCCTTTTCAAACAATGCTAGATTGGTATTGATTGGTTGAATGCTTGGGAATTATTTCTATGTAAACAGGTGGACGTGCCTGCGTCGGAACAAGTGCACAAGTTACTGTTCCGTAAAGTGACTTTTCGCGCCATTTATAATCTGCACCTGTTGTGAAGCACCATTAAGCAGCGCCCTCATCCGGCAAAACATAGCATGGCTGCAGTAGACCAATAGTGACGAAAAGGATGCCGATGACAGCAGCGATTGTGACGATAGTAATAAGTGGTGGTGATGATGATGATAATGATGGACACTGTAATGATGATAACAACCAAGACAATGACTACTATGGTAATGATGATGACACAGACGACACATTTGGGACCGGAAATAAGTGTTCGGTATAGGGAGGTTTACTTACATTGGAAGTATATTTGGGGATCGAGAAATGGTGTTCGGTATACGGAGGTTTTCGGTTAGAGAGGTTTTACTGTACATACTTCTTTAATTATTCAAAACATTTGAATGGAATTCCCAAAAGATTTCTTAAACTTGACCAGAAATTAATTCGGTATCTGTGCCCTTATCCTTTATGATACAATTTTGTTTTATATCCTCTTATTTCAATAAGATAACGAATCGCTATGATCGTCAGAGAACAAAACGGTCGGCCTCTGTTTTGGCGGACACTTAAAAGCACACCTGTACCTTGTTAAAACGTGGTGTTGTTCAATTGTTGTTGTTGCTGTAATATACTTTATTTCCTTTTCGAGGCTCTTCCTCGTTCCAAATCAACGACTTGTTGAATCCAAAATGATAGCACATGAACAAATAAACATGCCTAACGTGTACAGCATTAGCCAAATTAAATGACAGATACAGCTCACACACAGTACACTTGCCATTTGCCTGCAATGTGTGTGGCATTTGAAGGGTAGGGGTGGGTGGGAGCTTCCATCTCTACTCACCAGGTGGCAGACTAAGGGGAATTGCTATTTTTCTGTACTTAAATTCGCATATTATTATTTTTGTCGTCTTGTGCTCAAATATCGTGAGATGGCTGGTAATTACGTGCATTGTTTCTCATTTCAACTGTCACCCTGATAAAGGTACCAATATAATCAATGGTTCATCATTTAAATGAAAATTATGTCGTAAAAGAAATAAACATGTGTTTGATATTAATCACTCTTTCAAAGTTTTCGAAAAATTCGAAAATTGACTTTTATTCGACAGATTTTGAATATTTTTTCAGTCTCTAAGATGGTTTAACAAATATCTACAGATCTGAAAACAAGAACCCATACACATTACATGTTCATGACATAGATGTTAACAATAGATTGTTGGGAAAAGTATATTTGAAAATTTCAATTATTGGACTACTTTCACAAAATAGGCGACTCAGGGCATCGGGTTTGTCGTTTCAAATTAAATTCTGCTAGCCACCATGCATGATACTTGGCATTCGTGACATTTTGAAGAAAGTCACGTCAAATCGGGCACCTAAAAAAACTTCCTCCATATTGATTCATATTTACACAAAATGTCACAGAAACATGTGATGTAGAAGCTCTTGTGATAAGACCATTAAGGACACCATAACGTTTTAATCTGTTGCGCGCAATAAAATTATTGTTTTGACTCTGCAGGAGTACTCCTTACGTGGTGGGGAAAATCGGCCAACAAAATGGTAGCCAATTATTAATTCAAAATCATAAGCAGTGCGTAGGCAGCTGATTTGGTCCTAACAACTGAAATAAATTCAGTAGATAATAATAATAATAATAATAATAATAATAATAATAATAATAATAATAATAATAATAATAATAATAATAATAATAATAATAATAATAATAATAATAATGATAATAATAACATTAATGATGATGATGATGATGATGATGATGATGATTATAATAATAATAGGCCTATTGTTTACCTATTAAACACTAAAAGCCCGCTATGCCTCTATCCTACAGTTGCAGAAATAAACTGCTGGAAAATTATCATAAAGTAGAACAACACGGGCTATTTTTATTAAAATATTGTAATTAAGTGTTGAGTTTATTAATGTCTCATTCCCAAGTCTATGGTTCCAGTAAAGATTCGTCCCTTGAGCAAAACTTGTGGGGTAAAATGGGCAGGAGGTACTTCATATTCCAGGTCAACTGAGAAATTTGCCGAACGACTGTAATGAGAACTATTCACTTCACACCACAACTAATGTAGTGGTAGGGATATATTGACCTGCACCATAAAACACTGGATAAATTGCTGAGATATCTAGATGTATCTTGACTCTGTTATCAATGTAAGGTTAATAATGTCGAAATATAAAAAGTGCTGACAAAACAACTCTGTTTATTAATACGGGTTTGGTATCTTGTATACAGGCGTATGGAATATGATTCCATATCCCTAACTAAATTAGAAATAAAACCATAACGGTTAAGCCTTAAAACCCCTTCGGCTGCCCACAAAAGGGAATAACATATGATCAATGTATTCTCATGAAAGTCTGCTGAGCACACACCTTCACACCTTTTCTGTTTCATACAGTGTACAGGGCCAAGGTTTCCAGATCCTAGCACATCTGGTTCCCCTGATATGGTGTGCAAGAATTGCAAAGTAAATGGGCCCAGCTGACCTTAAAATTGAGTCAAGATCATTCTCCTTCAAACTTGAATTCACCTTTCGAAACTGGGATCAACTGTTAAAGTTTTGTGATCCTAACTTATCTGATTCTTCTGATATTCCTTGCATTTTTTTCAAATGCATTGATCCTGGTGACCATTATATCAAGTCAAGGTCACTGTCCTTTAAACCTGACTAAGATCTCATGCACAAGACATTTATTAAAGAGAAAAATTGCCTCTGGTGACCTTCAAATTAGGTCAAGGTCACTGTCCTTCAACCCTGACGAAGGCCCTTACAAGGGTGATTATCGGTAAATATTCGTGATCCTAGCAATTCTGGTTCTCCTGATATTGCGTGCAAGAAAATCGTAGAGAATTGACCTAGGTGACCTTAAATTTGGGTCAAGGTTATTGTCCTTCGAACTTAAAGTAACCTTCAAAAAGGGCAATCAACTAAAAAAATAAAAACAAATAAGTTTCATGATCCTAGCTTATCTGGTTCTTCCGAAATCGCGCGCAAGAAGGAACACGCGGATGCAGAGACATACGCATGCACGCACGAACGGATTCACACAGAGACGCAGGCGATAGCAATACCCCTCAGGCCTATATGCGCCCAGGGGTGAAAATATCACAGAATGCAACCGTTTTGTGCTTTCCTTCCTCTCTCTTGGGAGATCATCCATACTACCCCTAACCCTACATCTTTTCGGTAACGAACTTTTATATCACCACCACACTCACACCCATCTTCCTAAATGTACATGTAATTTCCAAACTTACGTTATTAACAAAGTAATTCTTATAATGCCAAACAGATTGGATGCTTGTCCGGGAACAAGTATAAAATATTGCATGGCTTTGTCCATGCCAGTACGGCTATCAGCCTTGAATACGTCATGTGCTAGTGTGGGTCTAATACGAATCATGTAAATATATCTATATTGTTGGTGGTTCGATTCTGAATTATAGATTCATTGTGCAATCATAAAAACGTAACTGAGAAAAACTCAGCGAAGTGGTTAAAAAAACTTAGCTCACCGTTTCAATATAAATTGGATCAAAATTTAAATTGTTATTCAGGCCAAGAATTTATGTAATAATGAAGGTTCCATTTCAAAGGTGAGAGGATGGGTTGACATCTGTCTCAACGTACTCGTCAGGGATGTAACACTACTAACAGATTCCTTCATATAAGTATTATGCACTTAGGAGTCGATGTGGGCATACTGTGTCATTATGAAAATGATAGTTTTAATATTTTAGGGGTACGTTTGAAGTCTGAATTCACTGATAGAAAAAATGACGTTGCCACAGTGTCTCGCGTGGTTTACCTGTGTGAACATGGGTGGCAAAATTGCTCAAATCTATTTTATGCGCTTTATGTTCCGGCTGAGAGACACATAAAACTAAAATTAAAATAATTTTTAACAGTGGTCAATGTTTTTAGCGGAAATTATAAAAATATTGACCACACAGCAGTGTAACGTTTTGAACTATGCTACGTAAATTATGAGGACCATACCAAAATAATGATGATGATGATGATGATGATGATGATTATGATGATGATGATGATGATGATGATGATGATGATGATGATGATGATGATGATGATGATGATGATGATGATGATGATGATGATGATGAGTAGTATCGTAAGCTTATGCTACGGTCCCAGTTTCGCATTTGTAGACGCAGGAAGGCCTACATGACTGTTTGAATTCTGTAATACCGAAATCTATCTTGAAATATTGCAAGAAATCTGTCTTGAAATTAGGTCTAAACCTATATAAACACTGTTTTATTTTCGTCCATAAATAAGCTGTCAGCAAATGTTGCAGCTTGCTCAAGCTGTTTCCAAACTGCAAGGGTATAATTTAGGACCCCAGATGGCAGCACCCAACAGTGTTAATTTGCATACGTTTTGCTATTCGCGCGACAAAAACGTGAAAGAGATTTGCTGTCACGCAAATAATTAAAAGTATGCAAGCGATCACCTCAAGTGCACACTGCCCCCTAGGTTGTAGAATGATCTATCTCGACTCAGGATACATTGGGGGAGGGGGGGGGGAGGCGGGGGGAGGCACAATTCCAAGACATCTTTGGCCGCTGAGACATTATGGTCCAATTCAGTCTGGCACAGTAAGCAACTGCATGCAAGTGCATTTTTATCCGTCTGTAGTTTCTGTGGAATCTGTGCCTTTGGTTCATGGTGATCCACGGTGTGAAAAGTAAAGGTGACTGCTGCAGTATAGTCAAATAGGAAGCTGTGGGTTATTTATCGCTAAAAAGAAGATATTTTGTTGTGAAAAGCAGTTGTCAACCGCCACAGGGAAAATGGTTGCCTCTGTGCGCGTTTGACAGTAGGCCTACCTATTATTTGGAGCTTACTTTGCGCCAAGACAAAAAAGCAATAAGTTGAATAAGTACGAAAAAAATCCATTTTAATTCCAAACTTTTGATCTAGTGAGAAAAGCTGTTAGGCCCAATTGAATTCGCAACAGTCGTGCCTTTTCCTGTGGTGGCATATTCGTGCCATCAAAGAGTCTCTGAGAGAAAATGGTGCGAAAAGTACAAAACAAGAATACTAGGAAGCGAAAACGGGAAAACTAGAATGCGAAAACACGGAAACTCGGATGAGAAAACTGGCAAACAAAAAAAGTGTAAACGCTAAAAGTAGAATACTTGAAAAGTAGTAACGCAAAAAGCAGAATACAAAAAATCTAGAAGCCGAAAACTATAAAAGTAGAAGACGAAAACTGGAGAAAAAAAAAGTAGTAATGTGTATAACTATGATTAGCCTAGAAAGCACAGAGTCCAGACAAATAAAGACGGTGGCTTTTAATGTCCCACCGTTGCATACTTGCTGAGACTAAGTTCAAAGATAGATATCCAGTTTATACTTGCAAGATAATAATATGTACATTAGATTCAATCGCATTTTCATACGTAGACCCATGAAAGTCATCGTTTTCTCGAAGAACCACGTACCGTATTAAAAATGAGATATCAGAAGCCAATATATAGACTGTATTCGTAGGATCTTCGTGATCAAAATAAATTGCCTTAATGCGCATTGAAGACTTAGCTATCTAGGTATTTAAAGGGTCAGGCTACCTAGTCGTCAGGCCACACAATCTTCGAGTCGAAACCGTCTTGCAGCATAACGTCGGGGCGCTTTCGAATTCAGTCCTTGAAAATCATCTGCATGAGCATACCTTTGCTCGCAAAAGGGTGAAAGCACCGTCTTTATCATTTATTGTTGCAGCCTTTTCTTTTCCTTGTATAAAACACCAACAAGTCCCGAGATTTTTTCTTTTTCTTTTTTTTTCACATTCTCTTTTTGTGCCCTTCAGCTGTATCCTCAA
This sequence comes from Hermodice carunculata, assembly GCA_964020975.1. Lineage (NCBI taxonomy): Eukaryota > Metazoa > Annelida > Polychaeta > Eunicida > Amphinomidae > Hermodice > Hermodice carunculata. The sequence goes on along the minus strand of OZ026614.1, from coordinate 85,000,567 downwards.
GTAGGCCTGTGTTGGAAAAGTTCATAGCATATCGGGTTTCCCCGGATGATTTACCAACCCTCCCACTCTCACTCCCCTCACGCCCTACTCCCCACCACACTCTCCGCACATAAAAAAAGAAGAGAAGAGAGAGAGAGAGAGAGAGAGAGAGAGAGAGAGAGAGAGAGAGAGAGAGAGAGAGAGAGAGAGAGAGAGAGAGAGAGAGAGAGAGAGAGAGAGAGAGAGAGAGAGAGAGAGAGAGAGCTTATGCTACCGGTACGCTTACGTATTGGAATCATTCGGGCTCAGTTGACTCTCGTGTAAGTGTTCTCCATTTCATTTGCTCCTCGGTACAGACTTATTCACTCTCAATTTGGCATGCTTGCAAGCTTTCAAGCAATTTTCTCCCTTTTGATTGCGCGGGCGGTGCAGCAGACGGCTACACATCCGGCATTGTTGTCGTCAGGTGCCATATATCAAAAGACCGGGTCGGATTCGTGAATTTTACGCGTTGGTCACTAGGGGCCGCCACAGGCTGTGGTCATAGGACAGGGGTTACCATACTGAGAAAACAGGGAAAAGTGTATGCGCTGTATTATGGAAAGTCCGTGATAGATATACAACATGCAGTCTCAGTGTTATATGTAGTGTACAGCATTGGACATATAACCACTGATGACACTAAAGATAAGGTGCTTAACCGTGGCTGTCAGCGTGATGTGGGTCCCCCCGGGTGGGTCCAATTTGAAGGTACACAATGATTGTCATCTGTTAGTGTTACCCTGATTGTTCCACGGAACCAGTTTTGGTTTATTGAAAACAACGCTCTCTTCCATGCAAATATGACACTAGATTACAGTCAAACTAACAGATATATGCCTCATGGCTGTTAAAAATCAAGAAAAACCTCATGGGGCCATTCCGCGTGTGCGCCACGCGTACTACTTTTGAAGCGCACGGGCCGCTGCACACTTCTGTCTCTTGCGTCGTGTATCCTTGCCCATTTATCTCATCTTTTGGTAAACATCTTCTTCGGGTTCATAATGGCTACATGCATATCCTGACACTTATTGAAAGGTGTTCAGCCGTCACGGTCGTCAGTGAAGCGTTCGCATACTGTTCGGGAATAATTGTATGTGCGTAATTCTTTGCGTGTCTTCTTTTCCGGACTGGTTCATACGATATAAGGGTTACGCTTGCTTAATCCCAGCTGCTTCCAAAGTCCATTATATCTCCAGGTGATATAATGTTCAGTAGAACCTGTTTTAAGGAACCGTCCACAGGACCTGGGCCCTGACAACAGATGGTCTCTAAAAGCGGGTAAAATTGAAATGAACTAAGCTAACGGGCACTTTCCTACGACTGATGCGTTTACTACAGTCGGGCCCTTTGCAGAGGTGTCTGCGTGAGCAGGTTTAACTGTACCTTCCATTTTAATAATAGTCTACTTTATTCTGTTGCAGTCTGGTTTGTTCCGAGTTGTTTCTCTTTTGTTTCTCTTCCTATGTTGCATGACTTCTAGTATGTCCTATATAACTCAATGAAAAACTTCTATCATGTGGTATATTCAGTTGAAATGCTAAATATCACAATCTTAGCCGTAGCTCGAGTTTTTTTGTTTTTTTCGTTTTTTGTTTTTGCATTTAACCTTTATAAATTATATCTGTATAGTCCTATATCCCTGTTCAGACTGCTGGGTGCATCAAAGCGAAATAATGACAGTTTATTTATCGGAGTTCATATTACATTTTTTTCTGTGACTGTGAGATAGTCAACTGAACTTGCTATGGAAACTCAAATAATGTATAGTGTAAATACACCAAACACTATATATTCCATCAACATGAAACCACCAGAAACATTTGATTCAAAATCATTTCATTGTTTCATGAAGTAATGCGGATCATTTTGTCTGGCAACATTATGAAACACAACCATACTGTATTTAACTTACGAGACTCGATGACTTAAATAGTTTATGTGTAGAAAACTAAAAGTCGAACAAAACTTAGACTGCTGTTATATATCTAAATATATTTGGTATTATAGCAGTATTTTGTCATTGGTCGGTGATAAATGCCCATCAAAGATCAAATCCCTTCAGCAAATTCCTGTAAAGCAGGCGTAGTTTTGAAAATTCCGGGTAACGTCCGATTATCGTTTCAAAAACAATCCGTTAGACTGTGCAATATACCGAAACAACCAACGAATAACAATAATAATAACTTTTAAAATGACAATTGACAGTTACATTGGGTACATACAAGAACAATGTGTAGAGTGCATAAAACATAAATCTGGGGAAAAATTGTACTTTTTACCTTAGAGATGATGTACGGTTTGGAATTCCGCAGATGCTGTTTGTCACTTTTCATACTGCCCGCGCTCCGCCGTGCACCTGCGCTTTTGACCAAAAACGCGATCCCCGGCAGCTGTCTGACGATTAAATCTACAAGATGTTCACTCAACCAAATATTCCACGTGCCACCATAGCAACGACTCTCCCAACTTAGACACACATTATTTCCCGCTCGATATAGTTATGGTCATTTTTCCATCTTGAAAGTCATGGTATTTCAGGAGGAGAATTCGAAAACTGCGGAGCCTGGAATAAAGGAAACCAATCGCAGGCACGTTGTTTCAAGAATACGGTAGTCCGGCTCATGTATAGAAATTTAATTTGCATATATATGCCCTCTGACCCGTACGGTTTTTCCACCTGCCCCTCGTTTCCGAGCTCTATTGTGGACCCACAGGCCGTGTCTACTATAATAGCACCCGCCATCACTGTTGTATTTTTTCCAACACAGCATCTACATTGAATGCCGTAAGACATTTTGAGAAAAGACACGCGCCAGTTGTAAGATGTTGGATAAGATTTTAATTGCAGCTTAATTTGTTTCGGAGAAAGGGGGACGGCAGGTACGCTTTGGCCATATCATGAACATGCTATCGTCCCGGGTCAAGCTTGTGTGTTCTTGTGTGGCGTTCAAGTGGCCATGCACACGTTTCCATCAACGTACTTCATACTTTTACACCTGCCTGACAATATCGTGTAAGTCTCAGACTAATTCCAAGAAAGTTTCTCGAAATTATTGATTCAGTTATTGAATCCACTTTAATATGCCGGCGGCCTAGTAGCTGTTGTTTATATAACTCCCATCTGCAGCAGGTGTAAAGGAATGTAAACATAAGTATCTGAGCGTAATCAAACAATGAGGCTAGCCCCCGGACGGACGGGAAACAAATAAGAGTCGGGCGGCAATGTGTTACGCTTCGCAGCTTCCACGGTGGAAAGTTGTAAATGTTCTTTATATGTTTATCCTAACGGGACTGGCCTTTTGTCAAATAGAATAAGCTAAATCAGCATCTCAGTTGAGTATATTCATTGAAGTTTGTCCTCCATTTAGGTCACAGGTCAATGTTCATACATTTTTGCTTACTGAATATAAAAATGTACAATGGTCAAAAGTACAACTGTAAAATTGCTCTGGATGAGGGCTTAACTTGGTAAAAGTTCTGTTAGTGTTTGGTGAAACTGGTTCAGGAAGGTGACAAAAATAGAAATTCGAGTCAGGTTACTAGGGAAACTTAGCAACTAAAAGGAAAGAGAGTGACCTATGTCCTAAATTTGCCAGTCTGCCAAATACATTGCCATAGCCTACTTTGTCAATACAGGACTTGTACATTAATATCCCTCCTAATATCTGACCTTGTCGCCAGAAAACGGTGACAATCAGCCACAATGATACGCCCATACTGATGAAAAACCAGTGGTGTCATTCAAATAAGTGGGAATAAATAATATCTATTTTAAACATATATGACTACATCAAGCTCACTATATATGTGTTTCAAGAACACGACTGTGACTTTTTTTTGACAGTTAATATTATCAACGTTGCAAATTTGTGAGGAGGAGCATGTTTTGCTCTGTTTGATACCGGTATCTGCCCATACATACGACATTTCCTTGTTTAATGATACGGGTCAAAGAAGTACCGCAGCTAAGATGAATGTCAATTTAACCAATTTAATCTGATACGTTGAGTTCAATAGGAAAGGTCAGATTTAACTCTAAGGTGTGTATTTGTCCCAATACACAACTGAATACACAAACATTTGGAGGGCTAGACCTGTGTATTCCCACTAGTTTGTATGTTAAAGCAACCTTAAATAAACTAGTCACTTTTGTAGCTGTGGATATACGATTTTTACAAGGTACTTACTTATGCATCTAGATTTACTGTGTGAAATTTGGTGTTTCTATGTGCAGAAGTTTTTAAGTTATTAAGTTGCAAATTACAATGTAAAGTAAGGGGAATAGACAACCCTAGCCCTCCACAGACTGCAGTGCCCTCTTTTAGGCAGGTCTTGAACCTTCTGTTCCTGCTCTTGCCTATCACCGATACACATGCATCACGATACTACCAATTTATAACCTATAATCGTGATGAGACCAAAGCATGTCCTGCTTTCATGATGTCTGTTGATGATATGGTATGGTATGATATATGATGTGATATGGTTTGATTTGATGTGATTGATATATTTTAATAAAGCTCGAAACAGCCAGCCGCATACATGTTAACCGCACACTTACGAACCCGTAATACGATTTGTAGTGCGTATACATGCGTAGAGGCAGCTCCACAGTGACTGTGCTCCCCATTGAATAATGGAAATAAGAATGCTACGACTCTGAGCGTTTTAGTAATTTTGGAAGAAAAAAAATCAGTCGCATTCATGATACGAAAAGAAAATATCATCAACTAGGAAAGATGATTTGCTGCACAGCAAATCAGTGTGTGTGTCTTCAAAGTATATTGGTATGGCAATGTACAACTATTCCATACACAGGAGTAGAAGTTGGAATAGCATCGCTATATATTATAGCTTTGAAGTTATTCAAGTTTTAAAATTTCTAATGGTGCTATTTAGCATAATTTAAATGGCTACAACTTTCGCTTTAGATTCATTACATGCGCAATGGTCAATAACTCCTTAATAGAAGTTAAAATGACATCTCTATCTATAATAGTTTTGAAGATATTCAAGTTTTAAAATGTCAAATGCTGCTAATTAGCATAATTTAAATTGCTACAACTTTTGTTTTAAATTCATTAGATGCGCCCTGGTCAATAACCCCCTGGGAGAAGTTGGAATAATATCTCTATCTATTATACTTTTGAAGATATTCAAGATTTAATATTTCAAATGCCCATAATTGGCATGATTTTAAACATCTTCATTCCTCTGTATAAATGGTCAAACTCCTTGTACGGAGGTACAATCATGCCAAGTTTGAGTTTCTATGTATAATAGTGTCTGAGAAAGGTGTCGGGCATATTTGCTGATAAAGAAGAAAAAAGAAATAAAGAAAGAAACAAAGAAAGAATTTCAGGAAAAACAGAAGCGTGTGTATTAACACACACACTTTAACAAGTAATTTATAGGCATAACATGCCCTGTGTTAGCATAGAAACGTGGTGGCGCATAGTGTTTTATTTAATTAGTTTAAACATATTTATTTATACTGGATTACCCTATTTCGTCCACGTACACTACTTGTACTGTCTGGAGAGCCTAATGTATTTTTCGGGCCATCCTGGATACATATATGTGTTTAAATCCAAATCACTGATCTTTCTTCAGGTAGACATGTCATGTGCGTGTGACTGCAAATGACTTGCATCATTGGGCGTCACATGATCAAACGCAATTTGTAAAATTATGTAGTTTTCATTTTGAATAACATTACATGATATGACAGTATTTGCCGTACAATTCTCATGAAAACAATGTCTAGCTGTATGTAATAAACAGCGGGTTGAAAATAATGGCCGTTCGAAAATCTCAATACATTTTGGCTTCCAAAGTATCACAGAGGCCCAAATGCTGGTTCTGTTGATAAACTTATTGGAGTTGCGCTTCTATTGGGCACCACACAGCACTTCAATTTATGCTAATTATGGACACTTCAAAATTTTAAAGTTGAATATCTTCGAAACTACCATAGTAGGAGGTGCAATTCCAACTTCAATTCATAGTTTGTGTTGTTGGTACATCCAACGAACCATAAAGAAAAGTTGTGACATTCAAATTTACGCCAATTGACGACACATCAAAATTTTAAATTTGAATATATTCAAAACTGTTTTAGATAGAGGTGCCATTCAAACTTCAGTTGTTAGGTTTGTGGTGTTGGTGCATCAAATGAACCACAGAGTAAAGTTATAAAATCTATACTCATGAGGACCATATGTAAGTTTTAAAGTTGAATATCTTCAAACCTATCATGGATAGAGGTGCTACTCGCAGTTCAATAGATGAGTATGTGTCATAAGTAACTCTTGTGGCACGTAAACTAAATTTGAGGAATTTCGATTTATACTTAGTGAATTTCTCCACAATACGAATTCCACCCATTATTATCATAATTATGTACAAACTGGTTACTGTTATCTACCTCCATGCTATTTTGCAACCATTTTGCACGCACAATAAATTCGCTTAAGCTGTCAGAAGCTGTCTCCTACGCAACGTATTCCATTGTACAATGAACTCTCTGCTTTAAAAAGCCTCTTAGAAGGCCACCCCATATGCACCGCAAAAGTGATCTTTTACGGTGGGTGGCCTCTGTAAAGGGGGGGGGGCATATACTAGGAATGTGACACTTTGTGCTTAGGAACGGGGGTCTTTCCAGAGACGTGGCCCCTAATAAGAGGAGCCTAACAAGCCGGAGACCACTGTCTATGTATAATGTCCTGATTCATTGCAGTTCTAAGTGCCTCATTGCCTGAAGTTATCTGAGCTTGCCCTTAATCCCAACAGACCACTGGACTCCTTGAAGCCTGTGGATGTAATCCCCTGCGAGGACTCTGGTCATCCTAGTGACTATGCGGGAGATATATACAAATCATTAGTATCTGAAAATTATGCTATATTTGACATACGACTGGGGATAGATATAACTTTATCTCATTTCATTATGTATTTTGACTAACACAATGGAATAGCCATTAACAGCGTGTAAGTTAGAAATTAAAGGGACCATTATTGCTTTCAACATATGCAAAATTTTCACACAGGCGGATTTGCTTTCAAGCAAATCCTTGTTTTCTAGTTCCAACTTGACTTGGCATAAAAGCGAAACATGCGAACGTTATTTGACCAACGTAGTAAACAGGAAAAAGGATTGAAAGTTCTACTTAATTCAAAACAATAAAATTCACTTCCGGCCGGGGGGGGGGGAAGAAACTTCATTACACAAAGCAAAAAAAAAAAAAACAAACAAAAAAACATGGTTGAATTGGCTAGCTAATGTATTTGAACCCATATCTTTCTTTTCATGATGCGGTAATTAATTCCGTTGCTCAGACACTTGCATTTTGATAGTATTATTGCCACATGCCATTGCATTCAGGCAACATATTGCTCTTTCTCACTACTTCTGATTTTAAAAACAATTTGTACCGCCCACTTTTTTTCACCTCATATGAACTTTCTTGTGTCAATATTTCTCAAACCTCCCGACCTTTCTGTGTCGACTTTGCAAACAATAGAGAGGTTTCCGTTATCCCTGTCAGTTTCACTCCCATGAAAAGCGGGTATGCATGCTCGTTCAGGACTTTGTGCAGAAAAGGGGTTCAGTTTCCTAAATTCGCAGTCCACAAAAAAGGCCAGAAAAGCTTTTAGCTTTTTTGAAAGACATCCACGAAATCAGGAAAAAGGCGTTTCTTTCACCGCTTTTACATCCAGCAAGATGAAACCCCCCTGTGATCTTCAGCAAGAAGACTTCATTATTGGAGTACCATTGACTTTTATACGTTGCTGACGCATGCCAAAAATTGCATCGAAAATCCTACTGGTGGGAATAACACGCTGAACACATGTGCTTCTGAGACAAGATATAGAGGGGGAGGCGGTAGCATCGTTTACACACCTACCGGGTGTTATTTCATTCGTGGGTCCAAATTAGATTTTGTTTTCCTAAAGTAGATGTACACATATATTTTCTTCGTTGTAATATTTACCTTCTTTTGTGACCTTCATTGCATTGACTCTCAGAACAGTACCCTGCATCAACAACACATACTGTCCTCAGTCCTCCCTACCAGACATAGCTGTCTTAGTCACTTTTACACTGTTAGATAGGTTCTGGCTTGAAACCACTTAGTCACATAAACGGTGTCAGATAGGTTCTGGCTTCATACCAGTAGTCACACAAACAGTGTCAGATAGGTTCTGGCTTGAAACCAGTTATAAAATCTATATTTTCTTGGCGAGTTTAGACGCTACTTACTCAAGAGCAATTCTTTACGAACTTCTATATATTACGGTTATACAATACATGATTTTTTTTCTGATGTGTAGTGTCATTAAATCATAAGCGATTGAAGAAACTATAAATTCATTCTCATATTGCACAGGTCCATTTAGAAGTTTACTGTCACAAATGCAGTCTAGAACACTTTATGCCTCCTTTATCAAATTTTATTAAAAGGGAGCATGCATATTAGCTACAGTGCTACTTTGGCCGGTGTCATTAAAAAGGAACCTGGGTGGATCCATATATCACGCGTGGGACAAAAATATGTTGCACTCGCCAAGCTAGCAACTTGGATACAATTCTTTCTTCAAAACGTCATATTATGTTGTCCAAACATACTGAGCTTGATTGGTCTTAGTATGTTTGTAATAGGTGTTCTTTATTTCCACAAATATTAGAAACACGCTAGCTAGATTTTCCAGCCGTACGCCCATACCATCATGGCTGACTGTCACCCGATGCCCAGCCACAGATTATGGCGGGAAGTTAACAAACATGTCTTGTATTTGAGATTGTCATGAATTACTCGTCTGCTACGCTTTGAATTGTTGTCATCGAAATACCAGGTACACAATATAAAAATATTCAACCTCTTGACGATAAAATGGCCCGTACTTTGCCTCACTGCAGTAAACGTTACACAATAATCTTTTAATATGAACAAATCCTAATAATCGAGACGCACCCGAACTCTTTTTTAAGCGAATCACTCCCCCCGAGAGAGAGAGAGAGAGAGAGAGAGTTGCAGCATTTGTTTAATGGCTATGTTTAAGCATACACCCTCAGGCAAAGTGAGACTGTCGATATCGTTCAAGTGTTTTTAAAGGCGGCAGATCTTTACATGTATAATTAAAATATCAAACCCCTCAAAATAATATACCAGAGACGCACAAACTGCTCAAAAAGCACCTCTGAACTTGAGGGTGGGGGACGTACATGCATATAATGAAATAAAACGTCTTCAGACGCAATAGATGCATAAATTCCAGGAGCCAATTCCACTATTATTGTAGGTCTCCCAGGGGTGCACGTCTTGTGAATAGCAGCACACGACCTGTGGGTTGACACACGCTAGACATTCCCCTTAAATCTTCGCAACCTCCCATCGGGGGCTTGGGTATACGCATACCTATACACAAGTCCATTCAGAGCTGAGCTTGCTCTGTAAGCTTTCGGTCACGGAGGTGTACATAAAAGCAATTGTTGAACTACTTTTTTGGCGGGCAAGCAGCTGCAATAGCGTGTGTCGGCCCCGTGTATTGACACGCGACCAGAATATATGGCTGTCTACTGCTCTCGATAAAGGCGATAGTACTGTTCATATTTGAATATGATAACGAAGAATCAGATTGCCGCAATACTGTTTTTGAGGGCCTTCTTGTTGAGTTGTGTGTGCTCAAAGTGACGTGCATTTGTTATATATTTGGGGTTACTGGGGACATTTTGAAGTAGACTCCATTTATCCAGCTTTCTCCTTCTCTCTCTGTCTCTCGACCGAGATGTAAATGACTATATGCATTTAGATTTCATTCGAGGTCAGACGAATCTGGTGGCGAAACTTCCACGCGGTGGCACCCTGGTTGCATACTCTATAGTTCGTCAGGCGTAGTTTTGATTTATTCAGCTCACATTAAGTTTAGATCACAATTTCCAAGAATATACTTTAAAAAATAAAATTTAATTTTAAAATTTGTTAAAAAATATAACACGTGCAGTTTGATGTAAGAAAATTGGACCAAACGTGACGTCAGTTGCCTGCTAAACAGACTATTGTTCCGCGTGTCGGACTTGGCTCCAGTGAAGCGCCCACACAATAACGATAGCGGAACTTAGTCTATCTTAGCCGGCTAGACGTCAGTATCAATCCCTGAAACTGAGGCCATTGTCCCATTTCGTAATATAACTGGTATCAAATGGACGGATTCGTGGGGCAACGTCGATTTTCATCTTTTCAAAACTCTTTGGTCTGACTACAATACAGCAGAAAGGAAAAAAATCTCTAATTTTGTCAAGCCAATATTAATATTCATCAATCTCAGTCAATCACAATCTCGGATAATAACGTCTTCGCAGATTAAATATTAATCCACGCTTCCGTTTCGTGCCACACAGGTAAGCAAATAACAGAAATAGACTGGAGTTTTAAACAGTTTTTAAACAGTTTTTAAACAGTATTTTAGTAGTTAATATCACAAGTATAAGTTAAACACACATTTTAATTTTTTTTAAGTATTAACAATAGTCCATATCTGTTTTCAAAATTGAAGATTTTGGTGGATTTGAAATCTGTCAATGTAAGTTTCTCCCTAAAAATTCGCTTTTTTGTACTGATATTGAGCGCTACAGCATTAGATTGTAGACTGGATTTACCAGCTTTCCTCGATGTGACGAGTAAAGATGCTGACTCTGAACCAAGGCAACTCTGGTATTACTCATGGAAGAGTGTCCACGCTGGTACTTAAATGAAAGATTTCTTTGCAAGAAAATTAAATCTGGAATCAGTGTGACAAAGGAAAAAAGTGTGTGAGGGGGGAGTGGGGCCTTCTTGGCCTAATCAGGCGAATGGCTAAAAAGCTATATCGATGAGTCCCCCCCCCCCCCAAAAAAAAATGACAGACTAATTGTTCTTTTTGGAAACAAATTTGTATCTTGTATCCTTCAAAAGGAAAAAACCAGTTCGGTTAATTATGCTCTTAGCCCAGAAATGTTAAGCTACGATGGACCTGAACGTGGCAAAACATCCCTGGAATCTACCGTTATATATACACAATACAGTATGAACGCACACACACACACACATCCATTGTTATGTATGAGTGAATTACAATGTTTCAGCATGATATGGAAATAGTGGTCAATGAGAAGTAAATAATGGACCGTGTAAAAAGCAACAGTGCAACAAACTATTGGAAATAAAACAGAAAGTCGATGACAAATTCATTTTTTTCAAGGCATGCTGCTTTGAGCTGATATAGCTCCACATAAAACTGATAGTAACCAGAAACGTTTCTCCACTGTGAAAAACAGAAAAAAATCACACATTGATTATTCCCCATTTGATGCCAAGGCACGCCTCATGGTCTTCACACTTTAACCACATAAAAGCTAGGCAAGTACAGTGTAACATTTTACCAAAATCTGAATATTTCTATAGAACCTTTAACGCTATGTATTTGCATTATACAACGTCAATTAGCCGTAAATCCGCCAAAAAATGTACCATGTATATGTGCGAGAACTGCAGCAGCCTTGCAGACCAGCTTATTACCAACTATAGAAAGTTCTTTCCTTTCACTAACTTTCTCTGTTATGCATTGGGTAGTTACTACCACACACAAACAACGGAAAGTTATTGGTCTCAATACACGTGACGGAGAAATAGAAACTTTGCAGTCAAGTCACTTGAAATAAACTGAAATGTTATTCAGTGATAGAAGCAGACGACAGTTAGGTCTGCCCGCCAAAATGGCAGTCTTGGAAAGGAAAGGATTAATAGGAATGAGAGCGTATCGAACAGTCATCAGTGTTTTGACTGAATGTTGGGGAGCAGGTGCAAGCATCGACCTTCTATTGGCACCGCAGAATAGGTTTTGCAATGCACTGATTGTGGAATTAGACTAACCAGATTCGCTACTTTTGATCAACCAAGCAAAAACAAAAGCGAGACAAAAATGGTCTCTGTTATTAAACGGACAGACGTTAATAGTCAAACCTTGTATAATTTTTTTCTCCGCTGTATGTTTCCCCCCATTTGCCTGCAGCACCATGAAATCATCGTCTGCGGGTACTATTAACATTGAAATAGAATCACTCAGTTCAACCGCAAATCCTATAGTTTGGACGCTTGACAATGGGTAACTTTTTCAAAGCCACGATTACATAAAGGACGACGTCTGGTTATACGTTTATCCTTACATTTAATAATGGGGGTAAAAGTAAATTTAGCGAAGTAATCTTTTATGTGCACACGAGTCATATGTCATGAAGGACAACGAAAGGCTAGGTCTGTTTTGAAAATCAGGAACGACACTAAAGGAATGTTGTTTTTTTCAGTCCAGTTTCAAAGTTACGTTTTAAAGAATAGCATATTTATCTTTGGAATGTGTGACGGATAACACCATGAAATCTGTGGCGAATGTGTTGGTAATGTTATGGAATAATGTCAGAGAAGCATTTGTTATACACTTAGAGGCTTGGAAACGTACCGTCTGCGGGTTAATGTGGGCAATATCATATATAATCACATATTCTGTGATGGCGTCTGGTTTAATTCTCTTTTGAACTGATGCAACTGTCCTGAAAAAAAAAATTATATGAGAAATGTAGATGAGACCTATCAAGATAACATGCCCAGGTCAACAGGGTTCTTTGGCATGAAGCTGTCACCCCTATGTCAAGGAAAGCTGTTGACTCAGTCTTAATTGGAGGGAGAAGGGGTTAACTGCCGTTTGTCACACTCTTACTCCGACACAATTTACTTAATGGCCGTCGTAAACAGAAACGGTCGTCCGTGCTTCCAAAAATTCCCTTGACTCTATAATACTTTTTTCGAGAGCGGGTATATCCCTAGAAGTTTAAAAAGTGGAAATTCATCTTCATTTTTTTTAAATTGGTCCCTCTTGGGTGCAAACCGTAAACTTTATGTGCACAGTTTACGTTTTGTAGCTATCGCGTATTCTGCACCCACGCCACAACTAAAAACACCGTCACCTTTTGTTTTAGTCCAAAAAGACTGAAAAGCATATTCATGTGTGTAGTAGGGACATACATGTATATTGCCTACTGGTAACGGAAGTCATGTGTCATACTAATAACTGTCTCCTTGCAAAAAAAATGTCGTTATACCATTTTACACTGCACTTTTCGATGAATAGTTTCACCACGTGCCTGGGACGTACCTCAAGACAGGAATTACTGCAAGCCTGTTGGGAGCTTTGTACCAGGTCCCTATATTTCCATCTCTCCTGCGGATTAAGTGTAGACAACCAAACTTATTTTATTTACAACTAGAATAATAAGAAAAAATAAAGTCTCATGCTTCTTCATACTAGTATATTCCACTATGATTAATTATGCACAGTAAAGTAAATTTTCTTTGTATTCTATTCATTTGGTGTTTAAAATGTATATATCTGATGTAACTCGTTGCATAAAGAAGAAACTTTATGGTATTTGACAAAGGACAACTTAACAACAAACTTGCTCCAGTTCACCTCCACAAGGGGGAGGGAATTTCTCAAGGCGGTAAATATGATTAGAATTTACGTTCATCTTAAGGTCAGGACTGGAACGACTGTGTTGGCCCGAGGTCCTCAACTTATGACTTCAACAAAAATTCTGTCGAAGAACCTTTCCTTTATCTTATACCTTTTGGACCGATTTTAAAGATCGACTCCTGGTTCTTGACCTCTGACCTCTGACCCCAGACACGATGTGTTTAGCCACCATTTGGTACAGAATGTTTCATGAATGAGATAATGTACCACCCTGGTAGGCATTCGACAATAAATCGTTGTGACGGGAACTGTGCAAAACTACCCTATGCTTGATGTCTGTTGATGATGACAAATAAGTTAAACTGCAATGCTCAAAATAAATATATCAGTCTCCAATATTTCCGAACTACAAAGCAAAAACCGATGCCACGGTAGGCAATATCATCGTGGAAGATTCTTACAAGCATTTTTTCACGTGAAATTGGAACAGGAAAAAGCTTTTACCCAACAAAAGCATACAGCCATAATAATTTCTCTAAGAATTCAAAGATCCGTTGTAAATCGTTTTTTTTTTCGCTGAAAACGACAAACAACTAAAAAAAGGAAAGAAAGAAAGAGAAAACAAATAAACAAAAACCAAGAACAAACAAATAAACAAACAAACACCTCCGAAATTCTAATGTTGCTTGCTTCAATATGACGTTCTAAAAGCCTGCTCCTGAGCGATTCCAATGCATGGGCTAAAACACATTACGTGCTTACAGTTCAGTCGTTGATTTATCCTCCCACGGAAAGCGTCCACCCCCACCCCACTCCCAGCCCTACCCCCCCACTCCCACCCCCCACCCGCCAAAAACCCACCCGGTTATCTAACATTGTTTCATTTAACGTTTTTTTTCTATACCTTGTGCTAAAAGACTGTTCTTGTACAATTGAAATAATAAAATACTAAAGACTACGAAATTTTAGTACACAACCAGCAGGCAATCGTTCCATGGCGTCCTAAAAAAGTCCATTTGCATATTGGAGTTCTACAAGCAGCAGTTTCTGATTGATTCACTGTCCCTATGGATTACCTCATATGATTATCATCATAGTAATTGTAATGGTAACGTTATTCGTAATTATGTTTGTGTGCCCAAACAGACATTCTGTTTTTGTTGGGTTTCTTGATTTCTTTCATTCTTCTGATTCTTCTTTACCAGCAGTTTTGTCCGACAATTTTCTTGTACATTATTACACTTAGAAATTACATACTTGGTACAAGCATAGATCCATACATGAAGTCGAGCCTTCTTACAAAGATGGGTAAACATTTTGAAAATTATGCAAATTAGGCGCATTGATTGGAAATTTTAAATCTTGAATATTTTCAAAAGTATAATGGGTAGAGATACCATTCCACCTTCTATTTATGGCTTGTGGTGTAGGCGCATCCAATGGATCATAAACAAAAGTTGTATAATTTTAATTTATGATTATTAGGGCACTTCGAAGGTTTAAATGTTGAATATTGTCAAAACTATTATGGGCAGAGATGCCATTCCAACTTCTATTTATACGTTTGTGATGAAGGTGCATCCAATGAACCACAAACAGAAGTTACAGAATTTTAATTTATGCTAATAAGGGGCACCTGAAAAGTTTGGTTTAAACATATTTTATTCGCAAAAACAATTGGCCAACAATGCCCTCATGAAGGCTTCTTGTGCATGAATTGACAATACAACAAGAAGTAAAAAGTTTAAATGTTAATATCTATCTAAATTATTATTATAGATGGAGATGCCGCTCAAACTATTATTTGTAGGTTTGTGCTATACGCGAATCCAATGAACCATAAACAAAAGTTGCAGAATCTAATTTATGCTGATACGGGGCACTTGAAAAGTTTAAATGTTGAATATCTTTAACACTACTATAGGTAGAGATGTCATTCCAACTTCTATTTTTAGGTTTGTGATGTAAATGCATCGAGTGAATCACAAACGAAAGTTGTAGAATTTTACTTCATGCTAATTAGGGAGACTTGAACAGTTAAGTGTTGAATATTGTCAAAATTATTATAGGTAGAGGTGCCTTTCCAACTTTAATTAATAGGTTTGTGCTGTAGTTGCATCCAATGAATCGAAAGAAAAAGTTGTAGCATTTAAATTTATGAAAATTTTGGAGGCAAACAGACAGGTTTGCTTTGTAGCAAATCTTCTGTCGTGTTGTAATCGTATTGACAACCCTTGGTAACGGTGAAGACATGGTAATGCAATGGTAATGACCTGGACTTTGGCAATGGCAATGAGACTGGCATCGGGAGTGCCAATGACAACGATTTTGGTATTGGCAATGATAATGGTATTGACAATGGCAACAATGATGTAATAGCAATGGCAGTAACAATGATAATGACAGTGGTAAAGACAACGGTAATTGCAAAGGCAATGAGCCAACAAGATATCTCAGCTGAGCATGCCCTTTGGAACCCAGTCTGTATCTGGGCTGCTTGTAATTAGGGATAGCTATCTGTCACTGAGCATAGAAATGTACAGAGGTCAAACTTGAAATGAGGAAAATAAATACTATGAATGAAAGCTGGTATTACTTTATAGTGGTCTCCTTTTGTTTGTATATCATCAATAGGTTGTTCTGTTTTTTCCCACTAAACTTAACACTTAAAGGCGATAAAAAGAAAAAAATTGTTTCTGATCACCAGAGTAATTAACAAGTTGAGTGGGGAAAGGTCACTTCCTGTCTATAATGACCTCTCACCCAAACAAACGCCAAACTTCACAGGGTGTGCCCAGCTGAGATGTCCATATGGCTTATTGCACAAGTAAGTACTGGTGATGGCAATTAACAGGGCAATATTGAGGGCAATTACATCACCATTGGCATTGCCCATAACAGCAAAACTACAGCTTAGTATAGTGCCCAGTTGTCGGAGGTCCCTTAAGGAACATGTCAATTGTTATGGACACTGCAAGTAACTTCCCTGGTTAAAGTTTTTTTTTTTCAAAACTCACTGTCCAAAGTGACAATTAATAGATCATATACAAACTTAAATATGCTTGCATGCTTAGATCGAGGAGCCTACACGTGTAGCCTC
Source organism: Hermodice carunculata (assembly GCA_964020975.1). Lineage (NCBI taxonomy): Eukaryota > Metazoa > Annelida > Polychaeta > Eunicida > Amphinomidae > Hermodice > Hermodice carunculata. The sequence continues at coordinate 84,983,940 of OZ026614.1, read as the reverse complement.
CTTGCTTAGATTAATGTGAATAAGATGCCCAGAAAATTTTCCCTCCCTATCTAGTTCTAGTTATTCCCCATTCATCCTTTAATGAACTGACGAAAGAGCGCAGTCTGAGAGCTCAGTCTGGTTTGGACGCAAAGAATCGTAACCTTAGATTGTATGAAAGAGAATTGTTTTGACTCTCCTTACTGGCTTCTGGCTGTGTAACCATAAAGTCGCGTAACACCAAATCTATGCACATTTATATCGAGGTTGAAGCATGATGGAATTGAACGTGTCTAATTAAGCTAATTAAAAGGCTCAATAATGTGAACAACTTGGTACCTTCACGTCACGCCCGTGTCATCTTGTTTCAAGCTTGCATAATGTTTTCCAATATAGCCACTGCATTTACCTCTCAGTGTGCCCTACTTATACACTGGCCACCATGACCAACTTAATCTGCCTATTGTTATAAGCCCGTTGCCATGACACTGTGGGGCTGCAGCTGTTAGTCGTTGCAGACATATGCTAAGTACGTGTACTTTTGCTGCATACCTTAACAAAGGGGGTGGGGATGGGGGTCTCAGCACGTTGGCACAGATAATAACTTCGCCCTAATATAACTCTGCGGAAAATAAGAACATTTAGTAATAATGCCTAGCACAAAGTACATGAAATAAAAGGGCGTCTGGTTCGCACGATGGGTAGATAAAACTGCTCAGTACACCAGAACATATATTCCCTTAAACCTCTCTCAACAGTCATCACCTGCAAGTTGAGCGCCGTCATCCAACCGTATACAATCTGAAGTGACAGCAGGCAAGTGGTTGAAGGAAATAACCAAAATTGAAAAGTAACTTACCCTTACGGAGTCATAATGCTTAAGTTTGTATTATGTCTCCGCTACAGGACTGATATACAAAAACAGGTACTTTGGTAGCATACTCGTCCAGATAAATGTCAAATATATATATATATATATATATAGACATGTCTGGACGAGCTTAAGGACAGGTAAGGTAACCTAAAGCATTTTGGGTACGTTTTACAAAACCTCAATTTGTGGGCTTTCATTTCTACATATATATATAGACATGTCTGGACGAGCTTAAGGACAGGTAAGGTAACCTAAAACATTTTGGGTACGTTTTACTAAAGTTCATAGAGCTAAAAATTTTAATGGCAGGAATAAAAAGTATGTATTTTTGGAATGGAAATGACCCAGAGATTCTCTGTATGACAATATTTTCAACCTTGTCATCTCATTGTTAAAGTAACATCTAGCTTAATAGCAAATTTGTCAAATGTTAGACTTCGATGGAATTGTGGAAACTGATGTTTACAGATTCATTCAAACTTAATCTATTTTTGCACAGAATTCATGTGTGCCCATGTGGTCAAAAGGTGTTATGCACATTTTGCATCAATGTTTGTTTTGTAGAAATGAAAGCCCACAATTTGAGGTTTATTTTTGAAAAAGTTTACCATTTTCGCCCCAGAAATACTTTATGAATGATTAATACTTTTCCGTCTATGAGCCGTAGTAAGCAGTAGATGCCCCAAAATATCTTTGGTGTCTTACACATGGTGGCAAATTAGTGCCATCAAGAAAACGGCGCGAAAAGTAGAAAACAAGAATACTATCAAGCGAAAACGGAAAAACTAGAACACGAAAACACAAATACTGGGATGAGAAGACTAGAAAACAAGAAAACTAGAAACGCAAAAAGTAAAATACTCGAAAACAAGAAAAGAAGCTATCAGGAATACTAGAAATGCGAAAACAAGGGTAAGAAAAGTAGAAAAGAAAATGGCACTTTAAGCTTCTTTTCTTGTTTGTTTGTTTTTTTTGTATTCTTGTTTTTGCGTTTCTACTTTTCGAGTATTCTATTCTACTTTTCGAGTATTCTACTTTTCGCGTTTCTAATTTTCATGTTTTCTCATCCGAGTTTTCATGTTTTCGAGTTCTAGCTTTCCCGTTTTCGCTTCCCAGTGTTCTTGTTTTCTACTTTTCGCGCCATTTTCTCCCTAATATTTTTGATGGCACTAATATGCCACCATACTTAACAGTCCTCAAGCATGCAAGTGGGTGACGCGAGGTAGAACCAATACAAGCAGCTTCGTCTGCTTTTAGATGTAAACAGAGAAAATGCTTGAAATGATGTGAAAAATACACCATTACTTTTGAGCTATTAAGGCTACAAAGGACCGTCGGTAGCACAATTTCCATGTGCTTCACTGTTAAATCTACATTATACGCGAACATGTAAGCGCAAAGGTATTGTCAGCCATCAGTATGATGAATGCAATTGACTTGCACTTTTTCACCAGACGAGTTGTGCTTTTATTCCCGGAAAAACTACAAAGCCAGCGGTACGAAGAATCGACAGTGCGGAGGCAGAAAATGGGGAAATAAAAAAAAATTACCTGCACATCGTGACGAATAATAACAGATGTTGTAAGTTTAGCACGAGAAGTAATCTTGCTCTTAAGTTCGTCTGAGCTGTTGCAAGGATGTGTCCGCAGACACGCAATACAACGGTGATTTCCAGTCCCTCTCTCCGTACTAAAGATATGTTCAGTTGCGAGCAAACCTGTACACGGTCTCTAGAATCAGCTCATATTGTCATTTTAGTAGTGTTCCTTGGAGACACTTGTGATAAAACATGGCCTCTTCTCGAACACTTTAGATAATTCTCCCTGTAGAAGCCATGGAAGCAAAAGTGATAAGTAGCTCTCGATATACGGTGATTTTATGTCCTTGGTCCAAATTATGGTCGGTGTACGAAAAAGTTGTGCTCCCTTATTCCGCGTTGTTAATTACTTGCTTTAGTTTAGCTATCCAAACGAAACCGGAATTCGCACCATTGTTGCTGCAGTAAATCCGCTCAGATATTGTTCGTACAGGCGATTTGTCTCGCGATATCTTTTCAATCAGTTCACGTATACAAGTCCTTTGGCAAAATACTTGAGGCGAAGTTTTTTGCAATTAATATAACAGAGCGGCTCAATAGCATAAGCGTAATCTTATCAACATATCACCAAAAGCATTCTCTTTCGTTATATATTCCTTAAAATTACCTGTAAAACAAGAATAACATAAAATATAATCTGCTGCTACTTCCGCCGGCTGGAACAGACTCAGCCGTCTTTGTGTAGGATCTACATACATACTACTATTTTTTTTTCTTGTTTTTTTTTTTCTTCTTTTTTTTCCCCCTTTTGCATGCCCCAAAAACTGTGTGTACACCATTATGGCCAGCCATTTTGAATTATGGCTATCAGAATTTTGTCTGTAATGATAATGCAGCTTAAATTCTGTTGTCTGGACGATTCCCTAAGCACCTCTAATTTTGTTCTTAATGACTTCACTTTACGCTCTTTCCCTTATTTAGAATCTGGCGGCTGACATCTATCTGAGGTGAACGGGATCGCTGATTATTTCGATGCTCCGTTGCACAGGGACAAGACAAAGCACGTTAATGCAATTCTCCACTCAGTATCTAATTGTCAATGGCCAAACCCTGGCAATTATTAACGGTCAAAGTCGAAGGTTAAATGTCCATTCAAAAAAACAAATCAGTGTATTTTACTTTCTAATGTGTCCAATACCATAGTCCCCTGTAAGACAGCTATGCAGCGTTGATCTCTTAAGCGAGTAAAATATAGCCTCTGACTGAGTGCGCGGAATTCGATTCGCATTGTTGGCGGAAAACCAACCCTCAGATATCTACCTCGAGAAAACAACATGTGGTACTCCCAAATATTGTCCTTTAGCGGGACAAAAACTTTGGCGGTTTTGTTACTTATGTCAACAACAAATGGCATATTTCTCATCGGTTGGGCAACCTTATACTTCATTTAGCTGTTTCGTTTACACAACAGCTGGTAGACGACTGTACCTCAGTTTCTTAACCTCTCCGTTCATACTTTCCTTATTTCGTTTCAGATTTTACTTACTACTTTGGCAAACCTCTAGCAGAATCAATATTTCATAAATTGTGTCCTGCCTGTGCATAACTAGCTCCATGAATGACTAGGGTACTTGAAAAAGAACTGCATGTAATAGTCGTATGTCATCTAGGTAACAAAATAAGCAAGTGTGGTATGGAGGGTGTAAATGTAACCAACTGTGTATGAGAGATTGAAGATCAGGTCAACAGCCAATTTACTCGCTGCTAGAGAAATATTTCATAAATAATGTAAGACATGTAATCCCAAGACGGCACGCAGCTTCAATGGTGCCATAAATGGTCAGAGAGAATTGGATTGTAGTTCTCATGAGCATTTTAAAATACTGAGATATATTTGAAGATGTTCTCTCTCTCTCTCTCTCTCTCTCTCTCTCTCTCTCTCTCTCTCTCTCTCTCTCTCTCTCTCTCTCTCTCTCTCTCTCTCTCTTTCTCTCTCTCTCTCTCTCTCTCTCTCTCTCTCTCTCTCTCTTTTTTATAAAAAGCACATTCCACAAAGTCATACTATAGTCTGTATTTTCAGCACATAAGGATGCAATATGAACTACGTGTAAAAGATGAGAAAATACAACTAAATGCTACATGAAGCACAATTTTTAAAAAAGCACAGGGCAATCCCTTTGTCTCTTATTCTGATTCTAACGCAAGAACTATGCACAATTTGCAAAGTGTTCACCACTAACTATATTTTAAGCGAAACCACACTGTCAGGGAGCCAGTTGTACTTATCGCCTCTCATTTGCAGTTGTTCTCCCATTTTTTACCACTCTGAAGATAAAATGTATGATTCCGGAATAATATTTTCACCTATCATACTCTTTCGACAGGAACTTTGCCCTGACAGTGAAGTGGAAGGTTGAGGCAAGTGAGTGTCCGGTCATGTTAAGAGACGATGTTGTCAAAGGCCTTGAGGACTTCTTTTCATGGCTGTTTGAATAGTGTGAACGAAGCAACAAAAGCCCCATGCAAACTCACAGCTGTCGCTTCATCCCTGTACGTTTGCATATATGATATGCGCGGTCTCCCTCCGCGAACCGGGTCCGTTACTTCACCCTTGACAAGTCCTTATCTACCACACCTCTCTATAGACCAAGCGGTCTTCGTGCTCGCTTGTCAGTTGGCACATGGAATTTTTCACATAGCCCTCGAACAGTTTATCCTTCGGGCATTCCTATTGTTGTTGCCTACTTTCCAACCTTTTTACGGTTGTTTTGCCAGCTAAGTTACTTTTCTGGCTTAGAGATGTTTGTGTAATTTGTTTCTGGTTTTACCCTTTGATATCGAACACTTACACAAAAAGAAAAGCAGCGACACTAACTGTTCCAAATTACATACCGAACAAAAAAGAATAAGAAAAAAAAGCTTAGCCCATTGTGTCTGGAAAAGAAGAAACACAAAACTTTTGCGTGACAGTGGCAATGGATAAAACGTGTGCTTCACACTGAACTCTGCAAATTTACAACCCATATCTGTACTTAAATACAGCACTTACCTGTAGGCGAGGGAACCCCTGGGTCGCCCCGTATCACTAGGTGGATCAACAAAAGTGTTCTATGTACACTCCATAGAGAAATGCACAAGCAGTCTTGCGTATGACGGGTCCAAATAAAGTTGTCCTTTGGTGTGAATCAGACTTGTGTACTGCTCGTACAAACACACGTTCACGTTGAGCGGTAGAGATATTGATCCAGCCAGGGAAAGCCTACTTGTTTATCCATGGAGAATGGGTATTAACCCTTGAATATAAAATAAGGTCGTTGAATGAATGGCTATAGAGTTCCAGACATCCCCGCAGAAAAGCCTCTGTTAAAAAAAAAAATCTAGAGGTACAAGGTAAGCTGAGGAGGTAAAGTCTGATCTTCGGGTCTGTTGTGGCTCAGGGCAGATTTGTTGACCAAGGTTTCGAAATACAAGCTACGATGAGGCAAATGATAACAAAATACACATTCACCTCTTGGAATGCCGTATTTTCATTGACCTGTTACCCCTTGACTAATTTGTAAATGACCCACAGCGTTTCACTGCTGCACAATGCTGTCTTAGCACAAGCCAATCAGTTGCCACTTGCTAGTCTCAAGTGAGTTGACAATTGTCGCCTGCCGCAGGTGGGCGGGAAGTGTGCAAGTCACGCGGCGGCGCGTGTTATCAAGTTGGTGGCGTCTGGTTGGAACCTGGCCAACACATCTGAGTTCTTCTTCTTCTTCTTCTTCTTCTTCTTCTTCTTCTTCTTCTTCTTCTTCTTCTTCTTCTTCTTCTTCTTCTTCTTCTTCTTCTTCTTCTTCTTCTTCTTCTTCTTCTTCTTCTTCCTCCTCCTCCTTTTCTTCTTCTTCTTCTTCTTCTTCTTCTTCTTCTTCTTCTTCTTCTTCTTCTTCTAACTAGAAGATATCGTGACGGTTTTTGCACATGTATCTTGTACGTTAATGCTATATGCCGACTGTTGTTTCACGCTATAAATACGCTTGTATTATAGTTACTCGTTATTGCCATCAAAAGTTTTAAGCAGTTCTCGTAACAAATGAGATGCGCAACGATCAATAGACTTACTTCCAAGACTTACGATATGTGGAATGCACAGAAACTGACATGTCTATCTGCTGAGAATATATTATACAGTGAAAGCAAGTCATTACGTCCTTGAAAAAGCCATTCTCCAAGATACCGGGTAATTGCAGTGTGTCAAACAGCTTGTTGCTATCCCTTTTGCAAATTCATAGTTAAGTTAAGCTTTATGTCTGTCAGGATGGAAAGTGCATTGAATGAGACTCCAAGTTTATTATTGGTCGCTCTACAATACACATGTAGCACACTACTGCCTCAAACTGGTTTCTAGTGAAGTTACATCTATGGTATTTTTTATTCAAAGTAGCGAAGCGGGAACGTGCACTCTTACAAAGTTATAATTACAAATGTGTTTGTCCCTTGTCATGGTAACTAATAAAAATAGAAATTGACCATGAAATTGGGAGAACACCCTACCTTACCGTAAACTTCAGGATGTTATCGTTTCATTGATAACAAATTCAAGGAGGTGTTTTTCGGGTTGAACGAAATTGTAAAATAAGCCTTCTTGACATATTTGCTTTGCCCTTCCCACCAACATGTGTTAAATAAGGAATTTTTCCAAGGTAAATGATCGACAAAGCAAATTTTTTAGGATATCATAATCATTGTTTGATTGAAAGTGTTTTCCCCCCAAGTCCCTGTCTTCTGTGAATTTAAAACGGTCTGTGAATAAAAGATGCAATGCAACGAATATGTGACGATATATATGTGAAACGGTCGGTCACTTCAGTAAAGAAAACGAAACGACCTTGTAAGTGCAAGAATGAATGGTATTATTTGTTTCATACTCACAACGTACTCTGAACAACCAAATATCAGCTGTATGATCGTAGTGATATTGCTTTTGCCTTTAAAAAGTATTAGGCGCACCTGGGTATACCACAATACATAATGATTCCCAAGTAGATCTGTACTGGACTTAAAGCTCCTTACAACAAGGTGTATCGTGGTAGAAAAAAAACTAATAAGAATAACTGCCGTACAAAAAAACAAACAAACAAACAAAAATAAAAAACAAAAACAAAAACAAAAACAAAAACAAAAACAAAAACAAAAAAGTTTCGCTAGAATCACCCCTTAAAATATACAATGATTTAGGGCAATGACTATAAGCACAATACTGCATGAAGTAATATATATATTATTTCATGCAATTTTATGCTCATGGTCATTGCCATAAATCATTGTATATTTTTAGAGGGTGATTTGTTGAAACGGAGAACCCTGGCCTTCATCATAAAGTGTTCAACTCCAATAGCTGTACTTAAATATCCAATGAAACTGTTTACAGAGCCACATGAATATTGATATGAAATTGAGTGATTCTTTTCGCCAGCTTTATCATAATTTTAAACCAAAATACTTTTTTGCATCACACTGGGAAAAAGTGCACGAAAAACTTTGCTTGGAGAAAAGATTGAGGTGAAGCAGTATGCATTCATCTCTCTGATGGTGTAAAATAGTGTAATGTTCGTCACTGGACCTATCATCCGTTGCGTGGATGATTATTGAACAAATACATTGGGAACTAAATTTTGCAAATGATATGTCAAAAAGCTTGCATTTATTTTCGTAACGGACCATTACCTGCAGACAAATAATGCTGGATCAACGTTGTTTCAACGGCGTTTTTCTGAAAGTCAATTAGGTCCACGACATCTTTTATTGATTTATCCTGCTTTACCTTCACAACTGAATTGTAAATTTAAGATTGAATGTGTTTTTATTCTTCCCGTGAAGGAGTGCATTTTTTTTACATCCTCTTATGATATAAAAAGACTTCAACCATTCTTCTTTTAGAACGTATATGACAGTATATACATATACGAAATACAAAGTAGTCATATAAAACATATTTGTGGGGTATTAAACTAAGTAGCTAAAACAAATGTACTGTTTAATTCTATCAAGAATGTTGCGAGTTTCAATTTCATGGTTTTTTTTGTTTTTTTTTGTTTTGTTTTTTTGGCGGGGAACAACATTGCCACCAACCCTGTCTCTTTAGGCATCTAACTATTCATTTATATTGTATGGTAAAAACGTATGACGACAATTGAAGTGCAATGTTACTGAATAATTTAATTCAGCTGCCCTGTGTTCCTCACAGAAACACCAGTTCCTTCAATGCCCAAGAAAACGCTATAGGACCTCTGCGTAAAATTTATTCTGTTAAGATGTTTGCATTAAAATCACGTGATAGGGATATATTCCATGTTTGCAGAAAAGAAAAGATTTTTTTTTTTTAAAGCAGAAAATGCACCTCGTGTATTGAGATGTTCCATTGTTGGATTATTGTGGAAAATTAAACTTTCAAATAGGCCTTTTGAAATCCAGTTACAGACCATGGCCACCTCAGCTCGACGATTGCGTGCATGACCGATTTCACAGTAACAGTGTGCCGTTGTTGCCAAGTTAGGTCAAGTTCCAATCGCCCGTATGACAGACTTTAAGACCACTGGCTCTTTCGGGCACTGTATTACCGTTAAGCAACACAAGTTGGATAGACAGCTCAACAGACAAAGTATGTCCTTAAAAATACATCAATTCTGACATTTTCATGGATTCTGTTATTATTATAATAATAATAATAATAATAATAATAATAATAATAATAATAATAATAATAATAATAATAATAATAATAATAATTATTATTATTATTATTATTATTATTATTATTATTATTATTATTATTATTATTATTATTAGAAACATATCTATTTCAACTGGATTGCCTAATAGTTACAGTTAACTAATCTGGGGGCTCTCCAGTGCATATAAAGACACACAGTAGTATATATAATACACACCGGGCAAAACAGAAGACTAAATACACAGCTTGTTCAGAAGTACCACAACTGATGCCAAATAATGAAAACATATTAGATCGCATATCAAACTAGAGGATGAAACGCCTTGCCCTAGATTCTGCTATGAATATCTGAACAGCCTCTGAGATGTATTCATTATCATTGTCCTGCAAATCATGACTACCTTTCAAGAGAATATGTAATAAAATATCACTTGAACACTGAACTATTAGAGTTGGATTTACACCTGGAGAGAGTAAGTGACATATATTGTTCAGTAGACGGTCCCTTTGTACCATGAACTTAGGGCAGAACAAAAGGTAATGTTTTGTATCTTCAGAAGGATGAGAGCATGCACACGTTGAGACTGGAAGGATATTGACATGATGTAGATGGGCGTTTAAAATGGAGAAGTTAAGACGTAGCTGCATGTGGCATTTGTTCAGGAAAAGACAACCATGTTTGGGGTATGAGGGCTCTTTGTCAACATTTAAGACTAATAAATTTAATTTATATTTGAACTGTGGCAGGGAATCTGTACCACGAACATCACTGGGAGGTTATTCCATAATAGTACATGGAAGAAATGACTTGCTGAAGTGATTTGTGGTAAACCTAATCTGGCGTAATTTAGCGCGATCGATTTCTCAATACACTTCCATTAGTGAATGCAACATTATGTTGAACCAGATCATGTAGATATTGTCGAGTCAACCTTTTGTACATTTTAAAGAAAAGAATAAGTTTAAAGTATTTCCTCTGGTTTGACAAAGTTTGCCATCCAAGCTCATTAAGAAGCAAGACACGTGGAGTATATCTAGTTGTGCCAAGGCAGATCCTAGCCGCCTAATACTACACAGCTTCTATAGATTGTGACACGTTTGCAGTGCAATTGTCAAACAGGACACACCCATACTCGAGGATAAGACGTATCGTAGTAGTATACAACCTGATATGAGTATGGCGAGAGAGATTGTATTTGAGTCAGCGTAGAAGGGAAAGCTGCTGACTGCCTTGACTAACAATGCGTGTTACATAAGCTAATAAGGCAGCGCAATCGCGCGTGGAACAGATCTAAATGCCAGACACAAAAGCCTCGGCCTCACACACTCCTCACTACTCAAAATATTGAACGCCTCTTTCAGTTATACAAACGGAAACGTAACTTTACAGTCAACGCTATTAAAAACTCCATTCGTCTTTACTTTACCAAACTCCGATCTGAACTAGACTCAAGAGAGATAAACTCTAAAAGGTGGTGGAACCTTAGCAAATCTATTCTCGGTCACAAACTTTATCAAAACATACCAACTCTTATTGACGGCGGAAGGAATATTTCTTCTGATATTGAGAAGTCAGTGACCTTCAACAAGTATTTTGCTGATCAGTGTAAGACTCCGCATGATGACAATCCTTTGCCCTTGCCCGACCTTGCCTTCCGAACTGAGGCCCGCCTGTCTATATTTCAAGTGCAAGTAAATGATGTGGAAAAGATTTTAAAATCTCTGAAAACCAGTTCTGCTTGTGGTCCTGACGGTATAGGCAACACCCTTCTTAAATACTGTGCCCCCTCAATCTCACGTTCTCTCACTGATCTGTTCAATCTCTGCTTATCCAACTCATATTTTCCAGTATCTAACCTCTAACAATTTACTTTCTGCTAAAAACTCTGGATTTAAGAAAAACGATTCCACCATAAATCAACTTGTTAGCATACTTCATACTATTTACAGTGGCCTTGAGTTGGGCCATGAGGCCCGTATGGTTTTCCTGGACATATCCAAGGCCTTTGACAGAGTCTGGCACGCTGGTCTACTTTTTAAACTGAAACAATTGGGGTTTGAAGATCCTGTGTTACTATTTATAGAAAGCTATCTCTCAAACCGACTCCAACGTGTTACTATTGGAGGACAGACCTCACCTTGGCTCCCTATAGAGGCTGGAGTGCCCCAAGGTTCGATCCTTGGTCCCCTACTTTTCCTCGTTTACATTAACGACATCACTGTCAACATCACCTGTGACATCCGTTTATTCGCAGATGATACCAGTATTCTTGAAATTGTCCACGAACCAATGGCCACAGCTGAAAACCTTAATTATAATCTTACACAAATTCATCGTTGGGGCAAGCTCTGCCGTATGACATTTAATGCCATAAAATCCATCTCAATGACCTTCTCAGCTAAACGACATAAGCCAGATCATCCTCCCCTACTTCTTGGAAACACACCGATACCTGAGGCCACTCTACATACTCACCTTGGAGTTACACTCTCAAGTAACTTGTCATGGCACCAGCATATAACACGTTTTGTTAATAAAGCCAGCCAACGGCTTGCTCTTTTACGCAGACTCAAATATAAACTCTCCCGCCAAACACTCATACGGCTGTACAGTATAATGATTCGTCCTATCCTCGAATATGGGTGTGTCCTGTTTGACAATTGCACTGAAAACCTGTCACAATCTATAGAAGCTGTTCAGTATGAGGCAGCCAGGATCTGCCTTGGCGCAACTAGATACACTCCACGTGTCTTACTTCTCGAAGAGCTTGAATGGCAAACTCTGGCAAATCGGAGGAAATACTTTAAACTTACTCTTTTCTTTAAAATGTACAATAGGTTAACTCCACAATACCTACATGATCTCGTTCCTCGTGACGTTGCATTCACTACTGGGCGCCTTTTGAGAAATCGTACTGAATTACGCCAAATTAGGTTCACCACCAATCGCTTCGGCGATTCATTTCTCCCGTCTGCTATCAAATTATGGAATAACCTCCCGGTTGATACTCGTCTCACCAATTCTCTGCCGGGGTTTAAATCTAAATTAAATCTATTACTCTTAAGTGTTGACAAAAAGCCCACATACTTTAAACATGGAAGTCGTTTTCTGAACATATGCCACATGCAGCTACGTCTTAACTTCTCTGTTTTAAACGCACATCTACATCATGTCAATATCCTTCTAGCCTCAACGTGTGCATGCTCTCATCCTACTGAAGATACGAAACATTACCTTTTGTTCTGCCCCAAGTTGACTGTGCAAAGGGTCCGTCTACTGAACACTGTGTGTCACTTACTCGCTCCAGGTGTAAATCCGACTTTAATAGTTCAGTGCTCTAGTGACATTTTACTAAATATTCTCTTGAAAGGTAGTGAGGATTTGCCAGACACTGATAATGTATTCATCTTTGAGGCTGTTCAGACATTCTTATCAGAATCTAGACGTTTCATCTACTAATTTAGTATATGATCTAATTATAAGTCTCCACTATCTGGCATCAATTGTATTATTCGTGTACAAGCCGTGAATTTAGTCTTCTGTTCTCGTCCAGTGTGTATTGTATATATTCCTGTGCGTCCTTTTTATGTACTGGAGAGCCTCCAGATTAGTCTTTGTGTACTATTAGGCAATCCAGAGAAAATAAATATGTTTATACTATACATGCTGGTGCCATGACTGATTGCTAGATAGTGCAACTCCAAGATGTGTATGTTGAGTAGCCTCAGGTATCGGTTTGTTTCTAGGGAGTAGGGGTGGAGGATCGAGCTTGTTTCGTTTAGCTGAAAAATACAGAAATTGATTTAGTTGCATTAAATGTCATGCGCCAGAGCTTGCCTCAAAAATGGACATGTTAGGTTAGAATTAATGCTTTCAGCAGTGGCAGTTCGCTCGTGGACAATTTAAAGAGTACTATCATTATCGGCGATTGGTCACATGTCACAGGCAATGTTATCAGTGATGTCGTTTATGTAAACGAGGAAAAGTGAGGGCCAAGGATGGAACCTTGGGGCACCCCAGACTCTATGGGGAGCCAAGAGGAGGGCTGTCCTCCAAGAGTAACGCGGTGAAGTCACTTTGAAAGGTAGCTTTCTATAAATCGCAAGACAGGATCTTCAAAGCCCAATTGTTTCAGTTTAAAAAGTAGACCAGCGTGCCAAACCCCATAAAAAGCCTTAGATGTGTCCAGGAAAACCATACGAGCCTCATGGCCAACTCAAGTCTACTGTAATCAGTATGAAGTATGCTAACAAGTTGATTTATAGTGGAATCGTTTTTCTTGAAACCAGAGTTTTTGGCAGATACTAAATTGTTTGACGTTAGATACTCATAGATGATGTTATAGACTAAACGCTCAAGTACTTCAGAGACATTTCAGAGGAGTGAAATTGGCCTTCTTTTGACTGTTTATTAACTATCCTTGAAAATGGAACACACATTGAACCTCTTCCAAGGATTTGGGAAACTTGAATTGGATAAACAGCGATTGAATAGATCAGTAAGAGAACGTAAGGTTGAGGGGGCACAGTATTTAAGAAGGATGTTACCTATGCTGTCAGGACCACGAGCAGAACTAGTTTTCACAGACTTAAGAATCTTTTCCACATCATGTACTCGAACATGAAACATAGACAGGCGGGCCGCAGTCCGATAGGCCAAGTTAGGTACGGGCAAAGGGTTATCATCATGCGGGACCTTGCAATGATCAGCAAAATACTTGTAGATTGTTTCACACTTTTCTATGTCGAAAGAAGTATTCCTTCCATCGTCAACAAGAGTTGGAAGATTTTGATACATTTTGTGGCCAATAATAGAATTACTGAGCTTCCACCATCTTTTAGGGTTAATCCTTCTTAAGTCTTGTTCAGTACGGAGTTTGGTGAAGTAAAGACGCATAGAGTCTTTGATATTGTTCAGTGTAAGATTTCGTTTCCCCTTGTATAACTGGAAGAGACGTTCAATATTTTGGGTAGTAAGGGGCGTGTGGGGCCGAGGCTTTTGTGTCAGACTCTTATGCCTATTCCAGGCGATATTGCGCCGCTTTATTAACCTTTTAATGCTACAGGTAATCCAAGGCTTGTCCCTGGGTCGAATGGTGACCTCGCGGAACGGAATGAACTGTTTACACGTGTCAAAAAAAAGAGCTCTGACCAGTGTGACACATACTGTAAGACCAATGCCCCAGGGAGCACCGTGCAGTACATTGCTCAAGTTTTCAAAATCTACTCCCTTAAAGTTCCAGACAGAGCGTTTAAAGGAACAATCCTTTTAATGAGTAACAGAGAAAGACAAAAACCTACAGAATGATCTGACGAGGAGATACGAGGGAGTATAATCAGGGGGTCAGTTATTATGAGGTCCAGCAGATTAACAGAGTACTCAGACACACGAATAGGTTCAGTTATGAGTTGGTGCAGCTTGTATTGTGCTAAGAGCTCCAAGAGGCGTTATCCGAGTTCACTTTCAATGTGAGGAGAATCCCAACTTTGACAGCGGTCGTTAAAATCATCTGTTAAAAGAAGTAATTTGGGTTAAGTTCGACAGCAGACGAAATGGAGGGAGATAAATTGTCCAGAAAAAGTCTCTCTCTTTCTCTCCCTCTTTCTCTCTTTCTCTCTTTCTCTCTCTCTCTCTCTCTCTCTCTCTCTCTCTCTCTCTCTCTCTCCCCTGTGGATTGGCCTGGTGGACGATAACGCACGCCTAAGATCAGCTTACCAGAAGGGACAGTAATTTCAGTCCAGATGTATTCACTACTGGGAGTCTCCAGCTTCACACATGTTCTAGCAGGTAGATTGTCTTTTACATACAGGGCAGCCCCTCCTCCCAAACCAGTTTCACGATCTTTACGTAACGGGGTTTGAAAGCCTTCAATTGCCAATGAAGCATCAAGGTAGGTATTATCGAGCCACGTTTCGGATAATATAATAACTTCATTTTTTTCAGACTCCACCAAGACACTTATTTCTTCAAATTAACCATCAGATTTTAAGCTTCTTACGTTGGCATGACACACAGAACACTTATTGAGAACGAGATTATCAACTTGGCCAGGGTTTGGATGAATGCTCTGGAGGGAACCTTAGGTATAGAAACCGTCACATGGCTCAGACTACGTAGACATTCGGTAAGCAATACTGAGGAAACGACTATGAGGAAAATAAGGAAGAGGATTAAATTATGATCGTGAAAGGTATACTTAGAAGTTTTGGCCGATATAGATAGGAACATAAAACCATCTTTCTTGTGAGCTAACTCCCACAGCTCCATGTTGATCCAAACAGATGCCCGTGAAGGAGTATCATGCTGAAGAATGTCTGTCGCTGAACAATATGTGACGCAACAGAAAACAAATGCATTCGTGATAACAAAAACCCAATAAGTATGAGACATTGTATGTTGCATAACGCAGTTTTCGAGAAAAAAAAACAAACATGTAAGGTAACATAAACAAAAGCACAAAAAGAGTGCAGAAAACAAAACAAACAAAAAAATATACAGACATAGCAACATAAGAGAGCAAGATCATCAAATAAGTGATTATATCGTATTAAATGATTGTAAAACTAGAAGTACGTTAAATCTTGTTTAGAAAGTATTCGAACAGAAACAGATGCGACATATGCAAGACTGCACGAAGGTTGTAATTACCAAAATATGCTGGATGATATTCAAAGTAACGGCAGTATATATATAATTGTGTGTATGACCGGGATCTAATAAAATTAGCCATAATATTTAGAATGTCGGACCGTTCACACTCAATTATTTAGTCCTCTTACTATATTTAACAAACATATTACACATCAGCGACTGAGTATGCTTAGAAATCCATATGGCTTAAGAAGAAACAAAAAAGAAGAAAAGTTATAACTTGGTCAGTGGCTCGTGTAATATCATGCACATTACATAACTTAGTTTACTCTGAACAGCTGACCGAAGAAGAATAATACAAACAATCAGCGAAGTAAAGATGTACATGTAACAGATTGAGAGAGAGAGAGAGAGAGAGAGAGAGAGAGAGAAAGAGAGAGAAAGAGAGAGACGTTTACATTATATATCTGTCTTTATGATTTTACAGCAATGATAAATGAACACTGCTAGGTCATTAATAACTGAAACATTTTCGACACTCATCCAATTGTAAAATTTTTGTATAGTAGTTAAAGTATAATACATGAAAAGTAAATATTTAACTCTTAAATGTTCATATCTTTTACAAATTAACACAACACGGTACTCGTCTTCTACAACATTTATATTAAAAGTTTGTAAACAAAAATTCCATTGTCTTTGCTCAATATCTGACCTTCTCCTACGTCATATTTCTATGTTTAAACCATGACAAGAGCATCTTGTGTTTAAACAGATTTGAATGTAGAGTTTCATATTTAGTGCAGACAAGTTCTGGAAAGCCTTGGGGCCAATTAAATAGATAGGTTTATTAAATGGGAATGCATATTTCTGTAATTTTGGGCCCAGAAGTGAAGTCACTTTGCCAGGTTAGACATTACTTTAATTCCTGAAATCTACCACATTTATAGACGCTCAACTTTGGAGGTCTAAGGTGTCTTTTTTGCGGCTGAAGTTTCAACTTAACACAAAGGAAGAAGACGAAGAAAAAAAAGGATACCATAATGAATCAATGGCTAATTTTGGGGATGCAAAATGGTGGAAAGGGGATTTAATACATTTTCTATTACAGGACACAAAATCAGCGGTACCGACTTTTGTACATAACCAGCACAGGTCACATGGGTCTTGACCTCAGCCCCCTCTTCGCATTTGAATTTACCTCAATTATTTAAGAGCTTCTTGTTGACAATACGCACTGTGTATACA
Source organism: Hermodice carunculata (assembly GCA_964020975.1). Classification (NCBI taxonomy): domain Eukaryota; kingdom Metazoa; phylum Annelida; class Polychaeta; order Eunicida; family Amphinomidae; genus Hermodice; species Hermodice carunculata. The sequence goes on along the minus strand of OZ026614.1, from coordinate 84,966,998 downwards.
TCCTGGGGGTATCTTGGTCAACTAGAAGGGGAGTCAGAGGGCTCTTAAGGAAGACCTTAAAATCGTTCTTTAATTTAATTGAAATTATACGTAATGTTCCGTAACTCGCGACAGGCATCCTTTTAGCCTGATACAAATCATGCTGTTTCCAAAACTTGTGGCTCCCCACGCTATTTAAAACGGACTGATTTACTTTAGGTAAGATAGTCTATTCAATCATGTATTCTACATGACAATGACTAATTGTGATGAGTCGATAAGTTGGTCTAAATTATTCAAATGTTTTTCCTGTGTTCCCCAGATTGAATTCAAAGTGACAAACATCCCCTTGGAGTCCAGGTGTCCTGTTTGATCTAAGTGATAAGATAATCAAACACACCTTTTGTATCAGTTTCGATCGGGAGAGCTTAAGTTAATACAGTTTGATGATTTACATTTAGTTGTATGCTAATTTGGTTGAACGAGATTAGGAAAGAAAAAAATGTATGCCCGCCAACAAGACGGAATGAAAACCATCTTTTTGACTCTTAAAAGTCACATTATGAGACTTAGCAGAGAGGTTTCCTCGGGCAACCTGAGAGAGTTATCCTGCTGATTCTTTCCTGAAATAATTATTGAAAATATTTACAAAGAACAATATTTAATGGAATGAATGAGGCAGACGACTTTTGTGATTACAGGTCGCGGTTTGACCGGGAAGGCGTTAACGGGTCTCTCTACCTTATTTTACTGCCATGCACATGGCCATACATTTTGGTCTCTTAAGACGACCTAAAACACCTCGATGTACAACAGACAGACGGACGGACGTCTCAATATAGAATGCACTGAGAAGAATGCACTAAAATGATACACTGATCCAATATCTCAATCGCTAAAAAGATGGAAAACATTATAATAAAGGGAAAGGTCTTGGGGAGATCCCGCAAGCACCGTCTGCGGATAAATCACCCAGTTTCTCTCTTCCTTCCTCCATGGTCTCATCAAGAACTACGGCCAGCGTTAGCTTGTTGACGTCCCTAATAGGCACCGTATGTAATGTTCAATGATGAGCTTCCTTCTATGAAGCACAACTTAGGTACCTGGCACCATGAACTAGCTTCAAGAAATTAGAACCACCTGCCCTGATGCAATATGGGAAAGTAGTATGCGTAGATGTTATACTATTGACCCATAGAAGTACTATATACACAGGAAGACAATAACATTTCTCAAAAGGCAAAGTAACTGACACAAATCCCACAAGTCACCCTTAACCAAGACACCAAATTATACCCATAACATAGCTAGGGTGGGAGAGACAGGGTGTGAAATTAGTAAACTGTTGAATTGTCGTCTGTTGAAACTTTGGTCCAACATTAGCGTTATGTTGAAATCATTTAGTGGCCCAGATTTTTTTTAAACACAAAATCTGTTGACAGGCACCAGATCTGAGGACACTTCACACTGTTTCCAATGGTTTCAGCCACTAAACCTCATTAATTACCATGGTCTAAATACCGGTAGTAACTGTTTGTGAACTTTCCACGGTCCTTTTGCTGATCTTTTTTGAGTAACCGATTGTACATGTTGCATGGCAGAGCTGTCTGTCATCCAAAACCCAAAATTGAACTCGATCTCCGCTTCCCAAATACTCCGCAGTTCCAAATATATTTGCTGTATTTTCACGATTAATTCCAGCTATGAATCGTAATACATGCATCCCGTGCAATTCTAAGGTATTTTTACAGCCCTGTAGCGGGAATTTCAACGACATTGATCTTATCAGTCTACTCAAGCTGTGGTGCACGTACCCCACGACGCTTGAAAAAATGAAATCATCAGCTGGGTACTCTTTGGACATGTTGCTAAATAGATAATGGTGACTGAAAAAAAAGCCTTTACCCTTTGCTTAAGAAAAAAAAAAAAAAAGAAAAAAAGAAAAAAAGAAAGAAAAAGCAAAAGAATAATACTTAGCTGGTGACAAAATACGAAAAGGACAAAGAAAGTGTGAAGCTACCGAAAGGTCTTTTACGGGCACTTTTTAAATTCTGATCTCAACGGGTGCTTCCTGTTGGCATAGTTTTGGTTCGATTGTATCTTTTCGTAGAGTACGTTCCTTATTCTCAACGGGAGGGCGAAAAAATTACATTCATTTTTCATGTGATCCAGCCTATGAACTAGGCCGGTTTGTCTGTTTCCCCGCACGAAAGGAGAAATTGTAGAAACAGTTTTCTATTTTCTTTTTTGCTATTGTATTTTATTTATTTTATTCTATTTTATTTCTTTCATTTAATTTTGTTTTTGTTTATTTTTTACAGGTAGCAGGAGCATAGCCTGAATGATAATTCTACAAATTGTACAACCTGAATGTGTGCACCTGTTTGCCCTCTCTTAAAAATGTATCCAGTAAAAATCTTGAGCAATTGTGTTTGCAAATAAGTATAGAAATCTTTTTATTTCGTAATGCTCTATCATCTGACAGGTAACAAGTCAAGCCTTCTGATGTTCATGTCATTTAAGGAGTGTCTGTGGATATCTCCTTGTAATAGAAACTAAATAACATTCTGCCTGTGTTCAATTTTGTCTAGTGACCCTCGGCAAGTAGGCTTGCCTGCAAGTCTCAAAAACTAATAATGGGAATAATATTATGTCTTTCACCAAGAGTTCAAAACAATAACCATAGCCTTTTCCATAATGAACTATACCAAAAAATTGAGGAGTTTGACCCTCGTTTTGGATGAGGCACGTCAGAAACATGTCTCATTTCTAGAAAACATCCCATCATTCCGTTACCAGAAAACATCCTAGCATTCATACCAACAATTTTCGCGTTGGATTCCATTGATGAACTCAAAGGAACATATAAGCTATTTTCTTGAACCTGAATTTCATTTACACCAATTTCAATAGAGACGAGTGAACTTAAAGTCGTCAAAACCGCCTGTTTCGGTATCAGAAGCATTTTTTGGTAAGATCAGGTGCAGTTTTCCAGATATAATACTTCACCTCGCTTGTTACCCGCCCACCTTGATCTGCTTTAGAGGCAAAAGATAATAAGGCGAAGTTAGCAAATTTAACTCAATCCTGTCGATGAAATATACGGACAACAACTTACTTATACACCGCTGAAACAGATCGTAATTGAAACCAAATTTCATTATTTCAGACAGATGACATGAAACCATACTCTGTATTAGAACGCGAATGACAAGGTTGAGGGAAATATGCAGTTTTTTGCCCAGACTACTCGGCTGACAAATGTCGTCTGCTTCAATGCTTTTACAAAAATATCTTTTCGGAAGAGGTTTTTGGACTCAGTTAATACTAAGAGAGGGTCAATAACCTTTGGGATAAACGCCCTTGTAAAGTGATATTTGTGCAGGATTTATTCAGGACATACAAGCGTACCTCTACAAGATCATTACCAATTGTATACAAACCCGCAGGTTCTTTCAGACCTGTATCCACTATCGGGGGGGGGGGGGGGAACCTTCTCCCCTAAGTTCCATCTTTCACTCAACAGGGGGCTTGGCAGGTCCGACTAGCGGTGCTACCTGATTCACAGCTTAGGGGCGACTTCAGTGTCTGATACAAAATCCTTATTCTGGGGCCCCCTATAACTGCTATTTTTAGGGCGTTGTATTTACTTTTTGAGGTAATGCTCATTCTGGAAAAAGTCCCATTATATATGTATATTACATTCATTTGACAAATTAGCTTTGTATTTTGGATACTACCTCTTCAAATTATCGAATCGGGACTAACTCATAATGGCTGCTATTTTGCACATTGTGGGTTCCGCACCCAATGGTTTGTAATAAATGAGGATAGTATTGGGACGATCTTGGGAGAGTTATGATATATGAAACCAAAAGTATATATTTTACAAATATTTCAGAGCATAGATAATGGTATGATATATGCTGTGGCTGCGATTCACTTTGTTTTCCAAATCAAATGTATTTTTGTACGACTGTCCCACCGCGCAAAAGGTACAATCTCGAAATGTCCGCGATGTCCGTGTTGTAGATATTTGTAACGCAGACATTTTTTAGGCTTTGGTTTCGAGGTTGATGAGGGTGAAGCCCTGGTAACTCGGAGAACGAACACCTGGAACCAAGCGAAATAATCAAATATTACGATAACTTGACATTTCTTCTTCTGTTTTTTTCTTTTTTTTTTTTTTTTTTTTGATATTTCATAAAATTTATTCAGGGTCGGTCGGGTTACCGGAATATTTCTGTAAGGCCTTAGTTAACTTGGACATTTGTTCAAACATGTTTAAGATGGATGTTCTTTTCCCCTTTACACAATACCTCCATTGACGTCAGTTTAATTTGTTACCAGGGCACAGCCGGACACACTTGTTTTTCTTAAATAGCATAGTGGGATTATGTATCATTTAGCACATGATGTATCTTCTTTCAGAGTGAGCTACAACACCTATGAATAGTGAAAATGGAGCTCAAAGTGACAGTAAAATAGTTGCTGTCATAATGATTAATTGATCAGACAGGAAGTATTATCTATATTTGTTTATTTTGTATTATCATTTTTTTAATAAAGGATGTGGTCAGAGTCCTATGCTGTGGCGTCTGTATAAATGCAGGTAATAACCTCTGGTTGATAAAATTTACCAATCTGAAGTATCAAAGAAAGTATTTTGATGCACCTACCTTGTATTAAAGGAGCCACAAGGCCTATCGAGAGAGAGAGAGAGAGAGAGAGAGAGAGAGAGAGAGAGAGAGAGAGAGAGAGAGAGAGAGAGAGAGAGAGAGAGAGAGAGAGAGAGAGAAAATTCAGGTTTACTTTCACCAATGTTTGGATGCATCACATACAGACATTGCCGTGTGTAATTTTAGCGCACCGCTGACCAAAATCCTATTTAGAACATTCTGGCGAAGAAAAGAGATTTCAGTTCGTGTAATGGCTTGCAAGGCTGAGTACGCTTGTAAAAGAAAATTTCATCGACCTGTATGAGAAAGCATGGTTTTTAGTACGCCACCCTGCGTATAGGGTGTGTCGCTCACAGAATACATGGAGTGTCATTTCTGTCATTCACAAGAAGTGGTGCAAAGAAATATCAAATGACAAAATATCATACGCTTAACCTTTGACCTCCTAATCTACAATGCTGCCGCCAATTTAGACATCAAACGTCAAAGTGAAAGTCGCTTTCATTCTGGTAGGTCTCAGTCACATATATTTGACTTTGCTGTCTGATGGTTTTATTTATTTATTTTTTTCATTTCGTAGGGTCAATAATCATTCGAGTCAAATTCCTCTAAACCCTTCCATTGTACATGAGATATTTTTGTAATTAATTATGAAGTAAAATCTTAAATGATAGTATTTAGTTGTTAGGAAAGCCTGTACTTTACCACTGGGGGGGGGGGGGCACTATGGGCCAGGTAAGTCCTTAAAGTGTCCATGACAGTTTAAAATACTGTAATCGCAAAAAGGTAATACAATAGTCAAATAAGATTAATTCAACCTTTGCACATTTATAAAACAATAATGATAAATATTTACATAACAATGTAAACGTATGTGTTCTACGCCAATCAACTTGAATATGTACAGATAAAAGTTGTTATTATATTCATTTGATAATGGACATATGCTACTATGTGCGAGTTTTACACTCAGCCGACTATCGGTCACGTCCAGTGCTGTGAACCTCTACCCCGTATTTTGTGATGGTATGTACTTTCTGGATATTTTGTTAATTTGTAGGTGTTTATCTTGTCAAAATTGTGGTGTTCCATTTGTCCTGTTCAATTCTCTCTCTCTCTCTCTCTCTCTCTCTCTCTCTCTCTCTCTCTCTCTCTCTCTCTCTCTCACGAGAGGAGTTTGCGTTGCATGGGCTTGGCCCTTTTTGGAAATCGTTAATAAAATATGTCGAAACCAATGTACACGCAAGACAGATCGAATGGAATTCGTAGATGAAAACCATCGTCCAAACACCAGAGGACGTTCAGATTCTAGTAGACATTCTAACATGCCATCTTTTAACTCCAGGACAGTCTTTTTGAGAAACCATTCTTTCATTCTCATTCAAGAAGACCTTAATCAGATTGAGTGCAGCCATCCCAGACCACGCCACCATATTCCATAATAGGACGGATAAAAGATTTGTAAATTATTTCCAAAGTTTCACGATCAAGACGGTACTGGATAGATTTCATGATGTTTAACTGTTTGGACGCCTTGAGTGCAATTTGTTTAATGTGAGAACTCCATTTCAGGTCTAATCTGAACGTAAGCCCTCAGTGTTTATGATCGGGAACATTCTCCAGTTGATGGCCTTGAAAAATGAGAGAAGGGTGATAAGAGATTTTTTCTTCAGAGAAATAAGCATAGTGTCGGTCTTGAGTGCATTTAAGGAGACAATCCACTCCTTGGACCATTCATGTAGGAAGGTGAGGTCACTATTCAAGACCGCAGCAGCATGGACCTGATCATCGACAGTAAGATAAAGTGATGTGTCATCAGGGAATAGTTTAACATTAGAGTTTATCACAGCAACTATATCACTGATGTAAATTAGAAATAGTACAGGGCCTAGTACAGACCCTTGAGGCACACCCGACCGTGATGGTGCCCCATTTGGAAGGCAGCCCATTAAGAACTACGCGTTGGCTGCTATCATTAAGATAGTCGCCAAACCATGCCAAAAGGGTTGTCTGTTATACAGTTTTTTTTCTAGTTTATGTAGGAGACCTTTGTGCCAATTTTGTCGAACGCTTTGCTTATATCGAGCAACACAATTCTTACTTCTTTTTGTTCATCAATGGTTATGCATAGTTCGTGATATAAAAAAAAGTAGTTGGTCGACTGTAGAGTCACCCGGTGTAAAGCCGGACTGGTCTGCAGAAATAACCATATTGTCCCGAAAAAAGTTGAATGCATGTTTAAACGCTACTCTTTCCATTACTTTCCCTGTACAGCTTAAGAGATACAGGACGGCAAATGTTGCATAGGTTGGTATCGCCCATTTAATGCAGGGGTGTAACGTGCGGCGCTTTCCAGATAGACGGAAAATGACTTGGGTTAAGGGATAGGTTGAATAATTTCGTAACAGGTTCATAAATTTGGGGAGCGGCTTTTTTCATAAGTATATTGCTCACGCCGTAAGGACCAGATGCTTTGGAAGTATCGAGGCTTTTTAGTATGTCAAGAACTTCCTGATCAAGAATACTCAGGTTGCCAAAACATAAATAGGATGGTCAGGGGGTGCTGGGATTTCAGCCGCTGGTGTTGCAGTGTTACTTTGGCTTCAGAAGAAATTATTAAATTGTTCGGTTTTAGATGCACTGTCAGATATATGTTTTCCATCAAATATCAATGAGGGTATTGCCTGACACTGGTTTTTATTTAGAAAACATTTAACCGTCCTGCACCATCCCTTATTTTTCTTTTTTGGAATTTTTAAGAGAGGCGCTCTTCAGCTAAACGGAGATGCTTCGGGTTCTGATTGCGAAGCTGCTTATACGTAGCCCATAACTCAGCGCTACGCAGACCATTATTATCATTTTTTCGCCCGATGGTATGCGTGCAGGACCTTAGGCTTTTCGCAACGGAGAGGGGAGGTATACCAAGGAAGGTCATTGGGTCGAATGGTAATTTCCTTATTAGGAATACATGCTTTTGTGGCTTGCAAAAAGCCGTCAGTCCATGAGGCACAACATTAAATTATATCATTGGGTAAAAAGAAATTATCCCAATTGATTTGACTCAGATGAGTGCGAAAATGATCAAAATCTGCCTTCTCATACTCCCAAATAAGTCTTTTATACGATGGTTCAGTCTTCCTTCGAAACAGAATACAAGCAGACACCACACTGTGATAGCAGTTTGCAATCGATGACAAGACAGAAGGTTTACAAATAAAGTTAGGAATGTTTGAAATAATTTGGTCAAGACAGCGGGGCGTATTACTTGTCATGCGGGTAGGCTCTCTAATATGGGGGTCAAGCAAATTAGTTGCATAGAATTGGTCGAATTTTTTGCCAGGAGCTGTAGAAAAATCAGCGTTAAGGTTACCTGTTATTATGATGTTGTTAATACCCTTGGTTATGGCATAATCGAGATTAGCTTGCTGGTTGTGCCAAAATGATACAGGCGAGTCAGGAGGCCTGTAGATAACTCCAAATAGAAATGGATTGTTGTGTGATTTGATCTCTGTCCATAACGATCTGAGGACTTTCCAGATCTTGACGCCAAACTGCAAAGTATTGTTGAGACATGATTAGCCCCACGCCACCCCCCAGTCTGCCGGGATGATCGTGCATTAAAGCGTGGAAGCCAGGTAGCATAAGGTGACTATCTGGAGAGTTTTGAGACAAAAACGTTTCCGATACAGCAATAATATCGTGATATTGGGCAATATCAGTTTGAATGCAATGCATCTTATCCTGGGTTAAGCTGCGAGCGGTAATATGAAAAATAGCAGTATCGCGAAGGTTGTTATCAGGTCCGGGATTTAGATGAATATCGCCAGCTAAGAGGATCACGAGAGGAGAAATTTTCAGTAAATAGATCTCAAGTTCAAAATATTTCCTGTATGAAATTGAGTAATATATATATAAACTACAAGTATCTTTTGGCGGCAGACACCGAACTGGAGGTTTACGAAAAAGCATGCAAGTAAATCACACAAATAGTACCAGTATTCGTGATAAAAATAGTGGATCTGTGACATAATGCCCCTTGTCAGAGTGTAAAATATGGCACAAAAAGCATTCATAATAAAAATGTACTTAAGCCACAATGGTTAAAGCAAAGATGGTAAGTAAACATAAAATAAAAGTACATTTTTAATTGACCGTAAGCAGATACGTACATGAGACGTTGCCCAGTGCTCAGGCAGCTATGACAATAAATCGTTCAGTGTTGACAACTTTGTACAGCTATAACAATGAATGACACAATACACACGTAGCCAGGCACAGCACCTATAGAGAATATCTTGAAGTATGCCTAGATATTAAAAATCGTGGCATGATAAAGGGTGGGGTGTATCAACGTAACTGTATAATGTAGTACAAAATTAATCAACGACGAAATTTGCAGAGCACAATTTCGAGAGATGGATGCAATATCAGTAGCCAATCTGTGAAGAAAACTAGCGAATGCTGCACCTATCTTGAATAGGAAAAAGAAAATTATGTGGCACGAGCAAGCGGCAAGTATGCAGCACGGGCTTATGAAGTTTAACAAAAGACCCCAAGTGCTGCTTGCACGTCAACGCACGTGTTCTCTTCAGATTAAAGGTGGGTATAGTAGCAAGGAAATTCAGCGGCCAATAGTATATTACATATTGTGTAGGAATGGCCAATAAATACACTCAACATTCCATTGTAAATGTGAAAAAAATAATCAGGTGGAAAATGTCTGCACCACGTTGATCATGTAAGTAGAGCACGATGTAGAAAATGTAACTTTCAGTTTACAATACATCTGCGCACCACTTGTAACGAGTGTTTTAACATAATATTATAAAGCAGTAGGTATAGACTATATCTACCATTCTGGACACAATAGTCAAAATATATTGATAGAGTTCGCGAAACAAAATGCAAGAAGGTCTTGCATCATGGTGTAGAAAGTAAGTAATAATTGTAACGCACAAAAAGCATATAGCGATGCACGTATTAGTAAATAAATTGGTTCTTGCACAAGTTGCACTGGTGTGCAAATAAGTTTGAGTAGAACACAACGTGACACAGGCATATAGTGGCCTGTCATTTTTATAATACATTTAACAATCAATCGCAGTCCCACTTTGCGAAACCGTTTTCCCGTTTATCTATAAAAAGTATTATCCCACCTAACTTTCGAAGATTTAAGCTCCATATATGATCCAAAAGCATAATTTCAAACTGGAATTTATTTAAAGTTTTTTAGATAACTGAATCGAAAAAAAGGCAATAGGCCTAATTTGCATAAAGACCTCTCCTAATTTGTAAGCTAGACCAGTAAAGACAGCTTAAGATGCTTTATGGTCATACAGATTGGGATGATTCCGGCAATATTTAACTAGCCTGTTTTGTAAAAGTGTTTACAGATGGCGCTGTCACTATTTGTTTGGGAAACAAATTGCAATCATTTACTATTCGTTGAGAGTAAAACTGTTGTCTCAATCTATTATGTAAACTTGTTTTGATATTTTGTTTGTTATATCCCCTCGAAGTCCTCGGAAATAAAGTGTCGTTGTCCAAGAAATCTCAGTCTCGCTTCATAATTCACTTTTTCAGATTCATTTAAGCATGTTTTTATTCGAAAATCCAAATGGAAAAAAACATGGCCCTATGTAAAACCCCTTTCGCACACGGAAAAGGTGAGAGAGAGAGAGAGAGAGAGAGAGAGAGAGAGAGAGAGAGAGAGAGAGAGAGAGAGAGAGAGAGAGAGAGAGAGAGAGAGAGAGAGAGAGAGAGAGAGAGAGAGAGAGAGAGAGAGAGAGAGAGAGAGAGAGAGGACGACGATATACAACAAAAAGACCCTGGTGCCCGGAGTGGACATCACTGAAAGAAGACAGATAGGCCTAGATCGGCAAAGCCACACAAGGAGAATTGTGGACAAGACAAGACATCACTGATAGAGTAAAAGAGTAACGGGGTATGCCATAGTGAATACGCACGGTACTTCGATTCTCGCATATGGATACTGTTACAAATTATGTGACCGTCCCAGGCCTGCCTGTTGATTGGATATATGAATGTACAGAATTAAAAATTATTTCGTTATCTTTGAAAGTACAGATTTTTAACCAAGCAGTAATGTTTGGACTGTAAATGGTTCCAAAGGGATTACAATATTTTGCAGTCTATCTCGGTCTGTCCTGAAATTTGCACATTCCAGAAAACAATGAAAAGCGTCCTCATTTGCACCATCACAGGCACACCTAGGGGAGTCAACAAGGCCATTTTTAAACAAGTCTGTTTCAAGCATGCTACATTTAATCTGCAAACGCGCTTGTAAAATAGCTACTCGGCTGTCCTATCGTAAAATAATGGATTTACTTTTAAGTTATAACGGTTTAATTTATTTTTAAAATCATATAGAAACTAAGCATCACGAGTGGCAGGCGGTAAGTCGTTCCAAAGACGAACAACTGATCGTAAAAAGGATGAATTAAACAGATTGGTATAACCAGTTCTAACATTGTACTGGTTCCGCTGACCAACAGATCTTGGCAGTAAATGTGTCAAACACTGAGGTGCATCACCATGAACTGCCGTTTCATCGAAACTCATGGTGTATGTTTTATTCATAATTTTTCCCCCAGATGTAAAATATATGACGCTTTTCTGGAATAGTGACTGCCAGTTTTGAGACCACTTAAATGTTGCAGTAATGTTTCAGTTGAAGAAGTGCACAATTAATCTGAATTACAAATTGCCTTGTCATATATTTTTTGTTTCCGGTTCCGGTTGGTAAGAGACGGTTCCGTCTAGCGCTCGTCTTATTTAGGCCGTTTATATCATCCACGTGGAGATTTGAGTCAGGATATTTACCCTGGGATGGGCACAGACAACCCCCCCCCCCCATCTCCAACGTCCACGCTCTCGATTCGCTCACTCGTTGTTTCCCTTTCGAGAAATGCTTAGAACGAGATTCTGCCTAATGACGCATTGCCTCGAGTTGGAATTGTCCTGTGACACCAGGATGAAAATGTTTTGGTTTAAACGTTTTATTTCACAAGCGATCGGGGAGCATCCGGGTCCTATATTAACCCCTCTCGCACATAAACAGGGAAATAAATAGAAATACCAGAATTAGAATAACAGGTATAAAAAGACATGCACGCTTCACGGGACAATATGGTAATACAGAAATAAAGTAGGTAAGCATCAAATGGACAAGGCGGCAAAGTAATATTGTACCTGCGCGGTTCCCAAAGCCGGTTGGTGACAGAATTCTTAATACCAGCTCGTTAGGTAAATCGTTTTAGGTCACGCACATATGTTATGGCAGCATTATAAATTTAAATTTTTACTGAAATTTGGCAGTTTCCTGGTCCACATAAATTCTTTACAGTAAAATTGGTATCAGAAATGACTCTATTATATAATAAATGTTGCTGTACTAAATACATTGGGCACTCTAAAAAGTAGCGGAAAAGAGCTTCATTAGCAGAACCACTCCAGCTTGAACATGTCATCATTTAAGCAACTGGACCCAATACGTAACTGAGCAAGGGTTATGTTTTCCTTCGTACTAACATGATAAAATAAGTGGCTGGTTCTCTGATTTGCACGCCTAAGTTTAGATTTGAATGCCCGCGTCTGTGTATCCGTGAGCCTGTCCTCCCGCGTGTAAATTTCGTGCGTCAGATATGTCAAGAACCGGGTGCGCTGGGATCACGAATAAAAATTAACAGTTGATCACCCTTGTACGTGTCCGAGGCGAGTTTGAAGGACAATGATCTGGAATAAATTTCAAGGTCACCAGGGTCAATTATCTTTGAATTTCTTCCGCACGATATCTCGTGAACCAGACAAGCTGGGATCACGAAACGCTTACAGTTGATCACCCTTTGCAGAGTCTTCATTACGCTTGAAGGGCAATGATCTTGACCCAATTTCAAGGTCATCTTGTCAATTCTCTTAATTTTTTTGCCTGGGAGATCTCGACAAGAAGATAAGCAAGTATCACTATTTTTTTACAGTTAATTACCATTATTAAGTCTATGTTGGGTTTAAACAGCAACCCAATTTCAACCAGTATTAATTCCGTCTAAATTTTCTGCACGCAATATCTCAATAACTGGATAAGCTATGATCACAAGATTTTAACAGTTGATCACTTTTGTAAGAGTCTGTCGAGTTCGAAGGATAATGATTTTGACCAAAGTACCACATAAGCCAGGATCGCAAAACTAGACAACTTATCGCCCTTTTATGGTCTTTCTCATTTAAAATATTTTGGTCATGTCCATCACAGCAACATTTAGTTTACAAATGTTTATATTAATATTTTTCAGTCTATGAGCCATGGTAAGTAGTAATTACCCCAATATGCCTTTTGTGTCTTACCTGTCGTTAATTGACTATTTCATTTCTGTGTAATATATTTTTGACAAAGAAATAACATTGCTCTTCGCAGACTTTCATGGTCGAGACGAAATGTGGCGTTTTTCCGTCAGAAGTAAATATCTTCTATGAAGTATATCAGTAAACATAGCAGTAGCATGTAAATCGTTAATTCAAAAGGACAGTCAATACCATAAGGCATTAATCACAATATGTATTCAACATATTCAAACTGTTTTACATATTTTAAATGCCATAAACACAACGAAATTGACACAAATTCTGTGACCCTGCAGAAAAATATTTATCATCAAATGTAAGAGGTAAACCAAGTCTATCTTGATTATTTTGTTGGATTTGGTATGAAACATTACGGATACTTTGTCGTAAACATTCTTTGAACAACGTGCTAACCAAATGTGTCAGTACGCCAAAATACGCCATTTTGTCAGACTAAATTGTAAACAAGGGAGGGCTGTGTGAACAACCCATGCTCAGCTGACCTATAGATTCATCATACTTGTGGCTCTGTGAACTTGGGATAGGATCAAGGTTATCCATGTGCTGAGTAAGTTTTACCTTTATGGAAGAACACTAACATGTGCAACATCAAGGCCCCAGTTCAAGAAGTTCTCAAGTGATCGTGAAGAATAATATATTCATGTATGTTGCACTGTGGTTCCAGAAATAAAATCAAGGTCGCTCATAAAGTGTCTGAAGGGTGAACATCATAAAGAAACATTGACATGTGCAACATCAAGGTCCTAACTCAAAACAGTTCTCAAGTTATCAAGTGAACAGTAAATTTTGTGTCAGTTGTCCTGTGAACTTTGGATGAGGTCAAGGCCCAAAAGTCACTGAACCATGACCACTTCCACAAAATAGGTACTAGACACTTATAAAAGGAATATCCCTACCACGTTTGACACAAATGTGTCCAAAATTATTTAAGTTCTAACCATTACAAGAAATTCCCATCTTAAACTTTCCTATTTGAACTTTTTTAAACATTTTCCCCCACAAATCTTAAAATATCTGTAAATCACTGGAGCATGACCATTCGAACATACTTGATAGAGACCCACCCAAGGTACACTGCCACCAAGTTTGAAGTCAATCTGACAGACAGTTTCTTCAGAGAAGTAAAAAATGTGAATTAGCATTAGAATGCCAATTGACTTGCATAGTAATCAATGGAAAGCGTGCATTTACCAATAAGTACACGAATTGAAAAAAAAAAAAAAATCGTTGAGAATGAGGAATCGACAGCAGTGCTACCCAGTGAACATCTTTGTTTGACCCTTCCACAAGGAAAACATATCCACCAAGTTTCAGCTTAGTCTGAGTGTCGGCTCTGAAGAAGAAATCAAAAATAGCAGAACCGAACAACAATCATCATCATCAAAAAAAAAAAAAAAAAAAGAAAGAAAAAAAGAAAATTAAAAAGGAAGAAAAAAAATGCAGCATCCCCAGGTGCACAAATTGAGAACTAAGTATCCGAATTGAAAAATATAGTTTAAAATCAGGAATCCATATTAGTGCCCCCGTGTGTACAACTTTGTTTGACCCTTCCACGAGAAACATACCCACCAAGTTACAGCTTAATCTGAGTGACGGTTCTGGAGAAGTCGAAAATAGCAAAAAAAAAAACAAACAAACAAAAAAATCATTAAAATACATATGTAGAGAGAGAGAGAGAGAGAGAGAGAGAGAGAGAGAGAGAGAGAGAGAGAGAGAGAATGCAGCGCCACCTGGTGAACAAATTAAGAACTAAGAGTTTTTAGAAGTGTCCTGTGTGACATTTAAGCAATTACTTTGAAAACTTTTACGCCACAGCGTGTTTACCGCAGTGCATCTTGGGGGATCGCCGAGGACAAGGTCAATTCAGCGCATATGGTAGAACACGGTTATGGTCGCAGTGTGGCTGATGTCCTCATAATATTAGATGAAAACAGCGTCCCCGGTGCAAAACTACCTTCTGCAGTAGTAGAAGACAACTCTAAGAAAGAGCTACAGCTATCCCCCTCTAAAGTGTAAAGAGCATACACTGGTCCACTTCGATTCAACCTTAAGGTTTTCATTTCTGATCAGTTTGATCCAGGTTTTCCTCTCTGTTTTGTCGCACGGCAACTGGTAAAAGCCGAGCTCATTTTTTTTCCTCGCACAACTTGTGCACTTCGGCACGCAACAGGTAACGTTCGGCATTTTCTAACTTTCTCTGATCGGAACTTGAACTTACGTGTAGCGCACCGGCAAGAGTCGAATCTGCATCTAACATACTACTGCCCTGTGAGTCTGAGCTGCTGGCCGAGTTTGCCGGCGAAGAAGATTCTTTAATGTTTGCCCCCCCCCCCCCTACCCCCGATAAAATCATGCAAAAAAATCACTTGAGATTATCCATTTGAACAAACTTGGTAGATACCCACCCAAGGTATATCCCCACTAAGTTTGAAATAAATCTGGCCGACAGTTTTTGAGAAGTCGAAAATGTGAATTGTGGACGGACGGACAGACGGACAACGGACGAAGGACCATTCTATAAGCTCAGCTGACTGACAAGTCAGCTGAGCTAGAAGGTGCCTCTTTTAGTAAAATTAAGAGAGTTTATAAATATCACTTTCATGATAGGCTAAAAACGAACAAAGTGTTTTCCAATTAGCCCTGAAAATCCCTGTGTACCCAGCAAATTATCTTAGCTGTCCGCCAAAAAAGAAGGCATTATGGTGCCTCGTCTGCCCGCCATTATCTGTAGCCCAAAGTTTATTTACACATTTTCCTGGCTGAAAGTAAGTTTGTTATATAAAGTATACATAGATAAATGTTACAGTTGTTCAAAGTGTTCATACAGGAACTCTATTAATCACCAGGTTTGAGAGTAATGTTCTACTTCCTTGTCTACAAATCTGGAAGTTCCCACGTGTATTTTCCGGAATCCGGTTTATAGAATGTCTAATTATTGCACAGCGACAGGATATGAGAAGCTACATGTAGCACGAACGAAGAACAGGTAGACGGGATTTATGAAAACAATTGTCTCCTTTCCGTCTATGTTAAATGATATGATTGTGCTGGCAATGTGTTGAAATTTGGAAGACATTTAATAGCATCCCGCCGAAATTCTGTATGGTACCTAAGGATCAGGGCACCATTGCCACTTGTGGTATTAAAGAATGGGTGCAAAAATGGGTGTTCGTTACCAGCATCTGCCGGTAGATAGAGCCACTGAGTACTTAGGCACAATGAGACCGTTTCTCAGCACAAACAACAAGTACCGATAATAGATGTCCGTGCACTTTAAGCATAGTAACTTTATCTTGAGTATGCAAACACGTTCTGGTTTAAAATGTCGTGTCAGGGATATATGTGGGTGCATGTATCTGCAATGATGTAATTATATTTGTGCGTATTTGTTACTGGGGAAAAAACTTGTATTGTTTTCTATGAAGGGTCGTGTAAAACATCAGGTGACCTTATCGTATGGGAACAAGAGTTGCTGAGACTTTCAATTTTTATTTGTTGAAATGACTGAGAATATATTTGTGTGTTTAAAAAAATACAAACAACGTACAGAAATTTGGGAATTAGAGGCTGAGTTTGACCCACAGTGATCGTATACACGTGTGGGGTTTTACATTGTCATTGTGATCAAATAGACCAGTATCACTGTACTGTAACCTGTAAACCGAGTTTGTCAGCAACAGACAGTCATACTGTGTCTGTTCCAAAGCCATGCACAAATTTTATGATTATCCAGTGTTGATAAAAAAACGAATTGCTTTCAGATAAAGTGCTTTTTCTCAGTAAACTTCCTTTAACATTAAGGGTTTGATGGAGCAGTTAATCATTTTTCTAGCTTATAATTGCGGGGGCATATATAAAAAAATAACAAATATGTCGTTAATCATCTGGGCAGGGTGAGACATCTCTTACTTAAGTGTCTTTGCGAGCATGGAGGTTCCGCTCATGTTGATTTATCAGCGGATACTTTGGAGCATTGTTATTTATAGTCCGGCAAATAAATGCAAGATTTGGGATGAACCTGCACTTGTATATATATATATATAGTGTGTGTGTGTGTGTGTGTGTGTGTGTGTGTGTTTCTTATTAACTGATTTTGAGAGACCTTGGTATATAAATCAAAATTCCGGGTGACATGTTGTCACCCTCGAACGTTTGATATTTTGCCTGGTTGACCTACCCCCCCCCCCCCCATTTAATAAAGCTAAAACAGAAACAAAAACAAAAACCAGAAAATATGTAAGCTTGCGATAGACAACCATGTATACCAGAAGCCACAAAACTACAGTATTGGGTATGTGGGAACTATTTAACCGTTTGTACCTGAAGTGACCTTGACCATCACATGATCCCAAGGTCAGGGAATACATGTTCCGAGAATGGGCTTCTGCAAATGCAGACTTAACTAATCTATACATGAACTGTACTACTACTTATCAATAGTTGACTGAAGGTTTAATTATTACCAATATATAAGCCAATATGTCAGTGTGAGCTTTGAAGGTCATTCAAAATCATTAATTAAGAACACACACACAAACAAACAAAAAAAAAAAAAAAAAAAAAACCAAAAACAAAAACAAAAAAAAAACACATGGGAACATTCTTAGTAATGTTCAAGAATAACCATGGGCCCAAGGATCCAACATTACAAAGATATAAGCCAATGTGTCTGTTTGGCCTTCCAAGGTCACTAAAGATCTAAATCAACAGAATCATATGCACATTTCTAGTAGTGTTTGATTGTAGCCATGGGCCTAAGATCCACACTCACCAAGGCATAAGCCAACATTTAAGACTTGTGGAGTCAGGAGGAAAAAGGCTTGAACTCTACTAAACATTCACTGTTAAAAGACACATAGCTTTGCTTGGCCATCCCTTCACACAACTGATGAATGTTAGCCCGTGCAACATCTATGTGCCTTTAAACAAACATACATCAGTTTGTACAATATCACGACTGATGCACTGCGTTGCTGCAGTATACTAGTATAGTGGCAGCACTTACCGACACATGGTTCAAAAGTTTGATATTCCACAAATTCGTAAAAAAGTAACATATACTTATCATTTTTGCAAACTTTCATCATCCTTAGTCATATAATAGCCTGCTAAAAATAAAAGCGTCTGTTAGGCCATATATATATATATATATATATATATAATACGATTGGATCAGCCTAAAGCCCCTTTTGGCCAGTTTAATTGCAAGGGTAACAATATAATGACCACACGCACAGACATGGCAACAATAAAAATCCCGTCGGCCGAAAAAGCCAAGGGATTAGACATCTAAGGGCCACTTGGTGTCCAATATGTAAACTACAGGACCCCAGGTGGCAATGTATTCAATATCAAAGCAATTAGCCAAGTACACTGTACTTCATGAGCAAAAATTTTTTTTCTTTTTTTGCTTTTTATTGTTTTGTTTCTGTTTTTGTGTTTTTTTGTGCAAAAATGCTTAAAAATTATGAAATATAAATAGATTATTGCATTATTATCTTTTTCGCAAACTCGGTGCAGAACCAAGTGGGAATATCCATGTGCAAAATCAAATAGAAAAAATTTTGCATCATCATCATATACACATAGATGGATAGGCCCAGCTAGAAAACAATTGTCTTAAAATCAAAGCATTCCACAAAACCATTTTGACAATATTACAACGCATGCTCTGTATTGCTACATGTCTGCATAATTGTAATGCTACCGACACATTGTTCCAAAGTCTGATGTCTCACAGCTTCA
Organism: Hermodice carunculata; assembly: GCA_964020975.1. Classification (NCBI taxonomy): domain Eukaryota; kingdom Metazoa; phylum Annelida; class Polychaeta; order Eunicida; family Amphinomidae; genus Hermodice; species Hermodice carunculata. Next base: position 84,948,213 of record OZ026614.1, on the reverse strand, counting down.
TCAAAAACATATCCTCATTTTTTTTGCCAACTTGGGTCATTTTTAGTGAGATTATATCATCATAACAGTTCAAACAATTCGATTTAACCATCCTGGAGATAAATACAAAATAGCTTCAGTATACAAAAATTCATACAAAATAGGAAAACACGCAGCGCCACGTATTGTCAAACTGTGAACTACATAATCCTCATTCTGCAGTTTTTTCTTTTGAGACTTCGCAGTAGAATACTTACATACTATTTCCATATTTTTGTCTATGAAATGAAAATGCAATTTGGGATGTGTTCTTAGGGCAAGTTCTGGTACAGGACACCGTTCTATCTTCCGTCACTGAGACGGCCATCAAATCAATACTTCAAAAATTTCATAAGTTTAAAGTTAAGAAAGGAAGCTGGTTTTTGATAGGAATGTGGTCTACTATAATGTGCGCCTCTGAAAAGAAAATTACTTGAGCTGCGTTGCATCCTTGTTGAGATATTATGGTAACCCCCCCCCCCCTTGTGCACCACTCAGGCGGCCTTGAAGATGAATACTTTATAGTCTCATAAAAAGTTTATAGATACAAAAAGGAAGCTGGTTTTAAATAGAAACCTGGTCCATGATAAGATTCATCTCTGACGAAAAATTGGTAAAGCTGTGATTAATGTTTATGTAGCTATCGCGGTAATGTCGTTAGGGTTGACGCCACTGAGACGGCCTTCAAATAATACATTAAAAATTTCATAAAAAGTTTTAAAATCATCAGAGGAACCTGGTTTTACATAAGACCTTGGTTCACCATAAGACACATCTCTGATAAAAATTTAGCAAAGCTGCCGTGAATATGTTTCGAGATATAGCGGTAACGTCGTCAGGGTTGACGCCACTCAGGCGGCTTTCAAATAAATACATTAAAAGTTTCATAAAAAAGTGAAAGAATTATCAGAAGAGGCTGGTATTAAATGGGAACTTGGTCCATTATAAGATGCATCTCTGATACAAATTTGGCAAAGCTGCAATTGATATTTTTTTAAGTTATCGCGGCAATGTCGTCAGGGTTGACGCCACGCAGACGGCGTTCAAATAAATGCATTAAGATTTTCATAAAAAGTTTAAAAAATACCAAAGGAAGCTGGTTTTCGATAATAACTTGGTCCATTATAAGATCCTTCTGTGACAAACATTTGGCACAGCTAGGGTGAATATTTTTTGAGATATCGCGGAAACATCGACAAGACGGACGGACAGATGGACGGACGGACGACCCAGGGGGCGACAATACCCTCCGGCACTTTATTTGCCGTGGGTAAAAAGTAGTTCGACAGTACTGTAAACCTATAAGCTGCACGTCTACAATACTGATTGTTTCATCGGCTGCTGCAACGGCTTACCTGGAAGAAAAACAAAATTTATTCGCCAGCCACTACCTTTTCACCGGCAAACAAATCAAACATGATTTGCGATATCACGGAAATTCATACGCGCCTGGAAACCGACTTTTGAAGACTGAAGGCCTATCAAGGTCATGACCAGGGTCAAGGTCAAAGATAATTTCCAGGATAATACTACATGTACCAACTGTTTTACATCTATATCACACACATATACAAACACAGGAAAACAAATAGTGTCAAACTAATGAACAATTAACAGGTGAAGGTCATGTTGAAGGTAAAAGTCACTTCAAGGTTACAGTATGGAGGTAAGAGATCATCCTATAAGTAATTTGAATGACTATTTTGAAATATATTGTCAGTGTGTGGTGAAAAAAGCAATATGGGGGTAGGGAAGGGCTAAATGAATACCCATCAATATTTAAAAATGTGCAAGGGTAACAAGATGTCACCGGCATTTTTCTAACTTTGTGTAATCCAGTAGTCATATATCAAGGAAAAAAAATATAGACATTAATGTGAGGTGAACCCTTACTTCTGCCGGACTATTAGAGGAAAATCCAGGGACAAATATCTGTCAGACATTTTCTGCAGTGATCATATTTAACCTTCACCATGTAGTCTTAATTGACAGGTAAGAGTTCACTTCATTGAAATGTAGTTATTCAAACTCTACATTGTCCTTTCCAAATTGGGTACTATTAATTTCAATTCCCTTCCTACACGTGTATAGTGTGTGTGGAAGAAACAAGGACAGTTCTGACGAGTCAGTTCAGTTCTTTTATTTCTTATTTAAGGCCCCGGTCCATTCAGGTATTGGTCAGAATTATGGCATATGTCATATTAAGTTCATATACATGTAAAATAAATTTGATCATTTCACCAAGTTTAAATAGTCACTACGTCTGATATAAGCATTGTAACAAGAAGCAGCAATATCTTAATCCTATTTTTATCTGTGTTTGACAGCAATAGGAAATATTCATATTTAACTGCGATCCTGCTCACTTCCTGTGTTGCCGGGGCAACAGACTGATGCTTCCACCATGATCAGGGCAGATCTGTATTATATACCACATAAACATCCATAAATAACACCTTTTCAACCAAAAGAGAGCCCATTTCTAATTATTTTAGGCATCCTTTATGTTTCAAATATGTGGTATTACATTTTCTTGATATTATTTTGTGTTTGTGTTGTTCATTTTGTTGAGAAAGTACTTTTGACCATGCTGAATACATGGATCTGTCCTGATGCAGGTGACTCCCTCTTCTGCTCAATAGGTGTTAGATTAGGACCGCATTTAGATATGAATACATCCTATTAGTGAAAGTTATGTACATATCTAATTTTCGGCATTTCATATTTTAGTCATACAGTGGGATAATATGACATGGGAATCATCTTCATGACGGAATATACCAGCATTTTCATAGAGTATACGATACTATTCTCCTGCACAAATTTCTTTTTGCTTCCCTCGTCTTGTTTAAGACTGACCAGCCCACCAGAATTGCTTAGTAATGTCCTGTAAGCTTAGTTGTAACACCTACAAGAATATCTAGTTTATCTAGTCTTTGTACCATCCACACTTCACCAAGCCCTAGCTTTTTTTATTAAGGTCCTTATACAAGTGTCGCAGATTTCTCTTTCATTTTGTATCTGGACTGAACAACAGTTTGTGAATGTATATTGATACCTGTCATCATACACTTGAAGAATGCCAAGGAAATACTTAAGGCAATTATAGTGAGAACATCCTATGTTCTTCTAACGCTGTCACATTAGTCGTATTTGAGCTCACGTTAAGTATAATTTCAAAACGTGTGCACGTTTCAACACTTTTAATAAATCTTTGTGTTATCTACGCCTTGCACCAGACACACTTTATCAAAACATATCTTATTCACCAAGCTCCTTAGACGAGTGTCACAGGTTTCCCTTTCATTTTCATCCAGATTGAATAGCTTTTTGTAAAATTCATAAGGATATCTTATCCCTCACTCCAGAAATGCTGAGGCAATATTTGATGCATTTCACATACTTGATACTGATAATGAGTATCTTCCACTTTCAACTAACACTGTAACATTAATCTCATTCGAACCTACGTCAAGTATAAATTTACGAAACTTCATGTTTTCCCAGTCTTCCTCGGTAAGTTTTTATACTCACAAATTTTAATTTCATGAGTTGTTTATACCTGCGGATTCTTTGTAATTACACAAGAAACTACTCTTCCTGTCTCATTTACTTTTTCCTTCATAAATCATCGAACTTTCTTTTTGCTTCCGCGTACTTGCTACATCACCTCTCTCTGTTAAAAAAGTGTTAACTGTTCATATTTTTTTGTATTTTAGCACCCTCACATTCAGTGCCAAATAACATGGTTTGCTTGGGACCTATACCTGTTTCGTTTTATTGCCTCTTTGCTGCCTATTATAGAACATCACACAATACACAATACTTTATCGAAATCCCCCCCCCCCCAATAATTGTAGAAATTGTTGCATTGTATGCTTACAATCTTCCCATTCGAGAATTTCCTTGAAGGTATTTTCTTTACAATAATGTCATTTAAATTGTATACAACTTTGTTGTTCTTCGTTACTTGTTTTCTCTGTCGCCCGACTGCATGAGAATACACGTTTTAATGGTAAGTGAACAGACGCAATTGTTCAAGCCAAAACTGCAAACTTAAGAACAGATGCAACTAGCTGTACACATACAGTAAAGTAATGTGCATTTAACCGTCTTTTATGTGTGATACAAGTGTATTTACCCAATTCATCTTGCTCTGTTCACCCATTTACAACATACATACATTCAGTTTTACAGAAATCGGGGAATAAAATACCAAACTATTCACTTCAGGGTCTTTGGATTTTCTTTCTTTGTAAAAGTCTTGTGTAGTTCCTCTAAATTTGAATACCTTCCGTTATCAACCATGGTGTAGTATTCCCATTATAAGCTAGAACATGGGTTATTATTTACTGTTTCTTTATTAAACACAAGATAAAGACAAGCAGCCGCCATCACAAAAAGCGTGTTCAGGTATTTAAGGGTGTGAAACATGCTTGCCGGTACTCAACTGATGACCTGTTGATAAATTCATCTGGCTGTTAAAGCCTTGGAATTTCGAATCTTTGCAATGATAATAAAGATTAATTAAGTATTAGGTTTAGCCATAGAAGTGACTGGCTTGACAATGGAGCGCACAGAGATTGTTTTGTGTTATTTTTGTCTATGTTTTTGTGTTTTCGTTCATAATTACACGGAACGGTGGCACTGTTGCTCAGTTTGAGTGATAGCAACGATGTATGTTCACCATGATCCATGATCTGCCTTTCCAACAGACATATTCTGGTTCGCTCGTCTTTGAACACCCCTATTCATTCAAGTGGCACGTATAGACAGCCAAATAGAAGAAATAGGTCGTTTGCTGTGCCCCGGTAGTTCTCATCTATTATAACAAGTAGCCAATCTTGAAAACCAGATCATATTTTGAATCTTTTATAAAATACACTAACTCTTTCTTTACCACTTATATAATAACCCGCCGGTACTTTCGGACCTCTATCCATATCAGGGCAACCTTCTCCCCTGAGCTCCATCTTTCACTCAGCAGGGGGGCTTGGCAAGTCCGACCAGCGGTGCTACCTACTTCATAGCCTGGGGCGACTTCAGTGTCTGATACAAAATCCCTATTCTGGGACCCGGTTGCCTACAACTGCTAACTGTACAAAATTGTATTTACAGCTCATTCTCACCTTGGAAAAGTCCCTTCATATATTGTACAATGCATTCATTCGACAAATTAACCTCCCCTTAACACTAATCACACATATATTTTGGATACTACCTCTTCAAAATATCGAATTGTGACTAACCCATTATGGCTGCCATTTTGAAAATTGTGGATTCTGCACCCAATGATTTATAATAAATGAGGATAGTATTTGGGCGATCTTGGGGAGGGAGTTATAATATATGCAGCCAAAAGTGTATATTTTGCAAATGTTTCAGAGCATCAATAATGATATTAAATATGCTGTGGCCCCGATTCACTTTGATATCCAAATCAAATGTATTTTTGCGTGAATGTCCCGCAATGCAATGCATTGTGCAATATTCAAAATGGCGCTCACCACCTGCCGGCTCAAGGTCTATCATGTCACATTTGGATTTGTAACTAACGGTGATGACTGTTTCATACACAACTGAGTGGGCAAATAAAAGTTAAGATCTTAAGTCATGTTTTAAAGGTACTTGGGCGACCACTTGCCCTGGTAACTCAGAGAACAGACACCTGGAACTTGGTGAAATATTAGGATAACGATCACCAAACATCCGGGCTATGGACTATGCTGTTTCACCGAACAACCTTGGCTATGCCTTATTGAACTTTGTCTTGCTATGCTGTTTCCCTGGCCCAAGTTAACCCTCCAGACAAGTTGAAATAAAATGCTGTGTTTGAGGTGACTTCACTGCAAAATAACAGCACATGACGGCCGCTTTCTCGATAAGATATTTTAACTGGGGCTATGGCTTTGCTGTCTCACCGAACAAACATGGCAGTGCAGCTATGCTCTTTACCTGGCCCAAATTAACGCTACATTGCAGACAAGTTGAAATAAACTACAGTGTTTGAGTTGACTTTACTGCAAAGTAACGGCACGCGACGGCCACTTTCTGGAGAAAATCGTTTAGTCACGGTCGATCAATATTTATTAGGGAAGGGCGGCCTGAAACTTTTTTTTATGTTTGATGAACATTAAATCGGGCCTTTTCGGTGGGGTCGGTCGGGTTATTGGAAACACACACACACACACACACACACACACACACACACACACACACACATATATATATACATATATATATATATATACATATATATATATATATATTTGTCAGACCTAAGGTAACTTGGACATTTGTCGAAAAATGTTTAAAATGCGCGTTCTTTCCCCTGTTTTCACATTACACCCTTCGACGTCAGTTGAATTTGTTGCCTGGGCACAGCCAAAGGCACCTGTTATAGAAATAAACACCACCAAAGTGCCCCTGCTGACAGATTTTCATACTTTTCCAAGAAATCTGGAACCTTTTAACTGGTGTCTATAATGTTATAAGTATGAGCGTCTGGTTCAGTGCTATTTTGATTGTGCTTGTAAAGATTTGATAACAAAACAATATGCTTAAAAACTGCCACAAACCATACATTGTTGGGAAGCTTACAATCTACTGCGCGTCTGGTTCAGCGACTTTAGGTAAACACAGATCATAGTTCGTTGACAGTTTTATGAGGTCAAAGTCACGTCTCTCGGAATCTTCTCCGTCCACGTTCCACGAACTAACACTGATATTGTTTGGGCCTTCGCTACTTTTCCTTTCATTTGTGGTTGACAGAGTTCACTTAAAATTCTTTGATTATAAGAGATTCTTTATCTCAGATGAAGGTTTTGTCTTTAGTGACCAGTTTATCAACTTGAACTATGACACTTTTTCCTTCTGTCCTATCTTCAAGCACAAGGGGAATAAGCGACCTCCTTGTATATCCAACTTGTGTGGAAAATTCTTCATTGACTTTATGTTTTCGCTTACCGTGAAGTTCCGTTTTGTTTCCAGTGAAAACCTCCTGTCTGTCCTTTTGTCTCTTTGGGCTTCACAATAGCTGGTCCAGGCGTGCCACTGTGCAAATGTTTTCCCACACGATTTGCTCTGTCTTTTTCTGTTTGTTCAACTTGCTCTCGATTGATATAAAGTATCTTGCACATAAAGTCGTTCACCTTGGATTCACAATCAGTCAAAGTTTACCTAGTTCTTATCTTGCTACTTCATGCCCCTCAATACCATGTCATTCCTCCTGGGCTTTCCTTCCAGGTGACCTACTTTACTTCAATTAATTGTCAACTTTTCCTTTAGGTTCCAATTTTTAGCCTTTAATACTTTTACTGCAGCTTACCTAGTCTCGATTATTTTTTTTTCATTTCATGTAATTCATCTTTGAATTCTTGGAAACTTTAAAAAAAATCTACTTCACCGTCTTCAGTATCTCCCGCTGATGAAAATCTTGTTTGCACTGTTCTTGATGGAGATTGGGGCCCGAGGTTTTGTTCCACATCACCAGCTATTGCCAGTAACAATGTCAGGTATTGTACTCTTTTTGTTGCCCCATGTACTCTCTGCTTGGTCAACCATACAAATAGATGTCTGAATCTGTCCTGTGGTCCAGGCGGATAAAAAGTGCTGAGTCTTGCTCTCCAGGTTTCCATCCCAACTCCCCATGGTTTGGATGGTCAGCCATTTTTGTGGACCGTCATGTAAAAACCGCCAAGTCAGTTCCTACACAAGCCTTCTTTAAGGAACATAATTCACTCTACTAAAATAATAGACTTGCAGGTTTTAAGTTTATTTTGTAATGTACTGTACAGACGAAGGGTCGACGTTTAGTTTTTCTGCCCCACTCTCTCTCATCTAAGCAGAAATATGGTATGAGATTGCATTTCTGATCTAACATGGATTCATGCTGATTTACCTCGTAAGTTTCACTTCACAGTAGTTGACTGTGTTAGAAGCACACAAGCAAGCACACTTGCCCCAACCAAAGGAGAGGAAGGATTTGGATTCCATCTTTTGATTACAGAATTACGATTCCATATCATGTATAATCACTTGGCGTCGAAGTTTTTACTGTTTAAGGCTCTTTTTTGCAGGTACGAAAATACAGTTTGGCCGAGAAAATGATCTCTATTGACGACAAAATTAATCAATATGCAAACGACCAGACCAACCATTTAATGGCCTCTGAGGCAATCTCTTCTCAGTTCAGGTGAGCTGTAATATAGCCTTCTTTCCTTGTGTTTTTGGATCTTTGTAATATGAATTTGTAACAGTGATACGTAGGCTAAATGAAAACAGGACGAAGTTTTTAGCGGGTAGGTAATGGTATCAAAATAATTGTCAACATACCAATATTTGTTTTATGGTAATATTTACAAGAAACTCACTGAATGAAGCTTTCTTGGCACTGGAGTCAATCACGGGTATTGTCACTCCATATTTCCAATATCTTTCATGTTTGTTTGAGTTTGTTCAGTTCCAGTTCTCTTTCGAATCCTGATATTTCTACATTTTGAACACATTAAACGACAGACATCCACCAAAATCTCTAGTAATTCTACTACAGTCATCATAGACAGGCCTAGCCATAGTCCCATTTGACCGCCGAGATCAGATATAAAATCCATCCACTGAAACAAATCCAGAATAATGCATATATTGTGAGACAAATCCCTTTTTGACGTATCAATTACAATCTGACCGGATCTTTGATGACATACCCACTCTTGGAGGTAAATCTTTCGGTCAACGTCTCGACTTAATAATAATAATAATAATAATAATAATAATAATAATAATAATAATAATAATAATAATAATAATAATGATGATGATGATAATAATAATAATAATAATAATAATAATAATAATAATAATAATAATAATAATAATAATAATAATAACAACAATTATCATCATCATCATTATTATTATTATTATTATTATTATTATTATTATTATTATTACTACAATTATCATCATCATTATTATTATTATTATTATTATTATTATTATTATTATTATTATTATTATTATTATTATTATTCAGTTGTGATTAGAGATATTTTCACAGAAAATCATTCCGGTAAAAGGGCATACAAATTGTTTGACGAACTTACGAAAAGCCAACGACAGTCTCTTAAATCTCTTTGCAATTAATGCATAGGTAATGAACTCTGCTTATGCGATACAATTTGAATATTTGAAAGGTAACTCTAGAACTTGTGTTTTGTTTATTTGATTATCTTCTTTTAAATTCATTTCGTCTTATTTTCTGTTATTTACCTATTTTTATTCCCGTTTTGTCACCCAGGTGACTCTCTATTTTAAGGACAGGAGATAAACTGAAAATATTATGATTGAATTACCCATACATCAGAATTGCTCGTATTATAAACCACGTGCGTATTTGTCATATCCCGCAAAATATGCAAGCACCACATGAACGCGAGACTGGCTCATTTTAATATTGTAATTTTTTAACTATACATTTAAAACAATGGGCTGAATTCTGGACCGGATAGAATACGGACTTACCACTGGACATAAAATTTTAATTGAACTTTTCTTTTCGTGTCAACTTGTTCTCAAGACCAAACAAAACAAAAACAATTAAAAAGAAAGAAAGAAAGAAATCGGGGAAATCACAAGCGTTCTGTGCAAACAGCCCGTCCTCAGCTGACTTTGACATTCAACCCATAATAATTTCCATCTTGGAAAAGGTGTACACAGAAGTAATGGCATGCACTTTTGAAGCAATTGGCTAAGCGGTGTTTGAAATGTGTAGAGACCCCCCTCCCACCTAAAAAAATGCAAACACATAGAGCATGTCCATTTGAACATACTCAATAGAGACCCACCCCAAGTGCATCCCCACCAAGTTCGAAGTGAATCTGAATTGTCATTACAATCTCCATTGACTTACACTATGACTGTTTGCAATAACTGACAAGTTCCTGAACTGAAAAAAAAAGGTTAAAAATCAGGGATCCACCATATCACCATCTGGTGAATAGGTATGTTTGTGCCTCCTACAAGGTCCATTTTACAAAGTTTTAGCACGGTCTGTTTGGCGGTTTTGGAAAATTAAAAAAGAGTTGAACACACACACACACACACACACACACACACACACACACACACACACACACACACACACACGATTTTAGCGCAGAACTGATTATAGAAAAACATTAATTGATAAGACATAACTATTTGATGACACTTGTCAGGGACCTACTAACCACGTTTGAAGTGAATCTGGCAAATGTTTTGGAGAAGTCGAAAATGTGAATTGTTATTGCAATCCCTGTTGGCTTATATTGTAATCAATAAGCATATATGCATAAATACACAGGTACCCAACTTGAAAAAAAAAAAAAAAAAATAGGGACCCCCCGCATTATCACCTGGCGACCAAGTATTTTTTTCCCTTACACAAGGTACATTGTTCCACGTTTCAGCACGATTAAGAAGTTGCAACGAGTGAAAGCATACAAAATCGCCCGGAGAACAAATTAAAGCCTTGGGTAGGAGGGGGGGGGAGAAGTATTTTTGCGCTATTTCGAGACTATTGGCCAAGGCTATTGGCCAAGGGCTTTCACGATTAAGAAGTTGCAAAGAGTGAAAGCATACAAAATCGCCCGGAGTACAAATTAAAGCCTTGGGTAGGGGGGGGGGGAAGAAGTATTTTTGGACTATTTCGAGGCTATTGGCCAAACGTTTTCAGAGAAGAAGATTTCAAAAGATTTGGCCAAAAAATGAACCCCCAAAAAGTCGTTAAAGTACGAAAATGGACTGGATCATGACCATTTGGACAAACTTGGCAGAGACTCGCCAAAGGCATATCCCCACCATGTTTGAAATGAATCTAACTGACTGTTTTGCAGAAGTCGGAAATGTCAATTACTAGTGCAATCTCAATTGACTTATACTGTAGTCAATTGGGTGTATGTATTAACCGATAAGTACCCACATTGAAAAATTCCATACAAATAAGGGATGCTGCACCACATGAGCACCAAGTGAACAACTTTATTTGACCCTTCCATAAGGTACATTGCACCAAGTGGCAGTGCAATCTGACGGTTTTGGAGAAAACAAAAGAAATGAAAAGGCACAAAAAATTTGTAAAAGAATAATAAAAGGTCACAGCACCATCTGTTTAACATTTAATGTGTAGGATTCTCAATAAGTGTCCCTATGCATGTTCGAAGCAATTAGCCATGCGGTTTCGGAGAAGACCATTGGATTTTTTTTGAACCATTTTGTAAAAACCTGAAGCAAACAAATTCATAAAAATAAGAAAAAAAATACATGGGAACGTGACTTTATGAATAAGCTTAGTAGAGACCCACACAAAGTAGATTTCCACAAGTTTGAAGAGGATCTGACCAACAGTTTTCGAGAAGAAGTTGAAAATGTCAATCATGGACGGGCGGACTGTCGGAGGGACGACGGATTGAGTTCCACCACATCACCTCGACTGGCTGACAAGTCAGCTACGGTAATGAAAGAAAGGTAAATAAAACATTTTTCAATTGGCTTACTTTTGTTAAAACTGAGATTCAAAGCTTTCATTTACGTTTTTCCTGTGCTTGTTGGTGCATTCATTTTTTAAAATAAATAAATAAAGGAATAAATGAATAAATGAATAAATAAATGAATGAATGAATGAATGAATGAACGGATGGATGAATGAATGGATGAATAAATAAACAAATAAATAAATAAAATTTAGCAAAAAGCCACTGTTTTTTTAAACTTTTTTGGATAAACATCGTATAAACAAAAGTGTCGTTTGTGATTTTTGCCAAACTTTTTCCCCTAAAAATTCCATATAGCCTTGCACCCCATTCTTCTTGTACTGAAATGGTACTTCATAGGCTGACTAAAAGTCACCAGGAACATGATTATTCGTTTTTTTTTTCCATTTTTTTCACATTTCCCCAATCTTTGTACGCAAGTGAATCTTTGCAAGCTCGTAGGGACCACTTTTGTATCATGTAAACAAATAGGTTGCATGCCGAAGGTTTTGTTGCATCTTGTGTGCTTAATTTTAATTCAAAAGGTTGTATTGATACTGCTCTTATAACTCGATCAGTGTGCCCCATGATTCTGTACTTACTTCATAAGACGGTCTTGTAGATATGCGTTGAAGAGTTTTCGTGCCATAGTAAATGTGAAGTTTCAGCAAGTTTTCTCTAGGCGTCGCCGATAAAATTCAAAATGAATTAATGGCAAAATAAATAGAAGTAAGTGACAATAATATGCAAGCATTCTCCCTTACAATATCTAAATAGGAATCATATCACACTTATCAAAGATGCTAACACTGAAAACTAAGTGTCCAGATAGAAATAATTTGGCACTAATGCTGCCCACACAGAAAAGTGAAAGTCTAGAAGGAATAATACATTACAGGCTACAGACTACATTTGGGAGATTAAAATTCATTACAACTGCCAAAGGAAAGTGACGCACATTCTGGTCAAATCATATTATTATATCATTATATGTTTGAATTCACAGACACTTGATTCGTTGTATGTCAAGAGGACTTGCTCGTGACCCATTCGGGATAAGGTCTCCACCAACGTATTTTCTTACGTATAACCATTTGCCATTGAAACAGCTTCATACTACCGTCTTTTACCGACAATAGAAGCAGTGGATGCGTCACAATTGAACTATCAGCCTTATCAATCTTTACTAATGAACAATAGCAAAAAGAGCCAAAATGAGGTACACACGATGGTGTCAACCTACTGTAAATGAACTTACAGTTTTTCTAATAAGCAAAACTGTTAACATGTGGTTACTTACGACACGAAATTCCGCTTTGCTTCGTCTTTCAAATCTTTCATAGTTTCCCACAAATGTCGATTCCTGTTCATCAGCTTCTTCACCATCGCGTTCTATAAAAATTAGTAGACGTTTGCATTCAATCTGTATGCTCTTATTGTGTTATATGCAGCTGTATATTTACCCTAAAATGTCGAATGTCCTGAACCACTCTTTAACATACTTGGAGAAACAAGGAAAACTTTTATGCATTTTGTTAAGTGTAACATGTTCAACTGGTAATGAATTCCGCCTGTACAATCACTGGTCTTAAGTGGGTAACTATCTGAGCATGTTTCCAAGCCTGTAATACCAAGGGTTGTATGATATATTTCACCCAGCACCTAAATCATGATGATGGATATACTTAATCAAATGATGTGTATAACCTTTTTTGATGTCCATCCGGCATAACAACGACAAATGCACCCCCCCCCCATATTAATGCTGGTGGATTGAAGTCCCCGATTCTGGAAATAAATGCCGACTCAGTACATATGCTGCATAACCGTGTTGATATGGCACTCGCACATAACTTCCTCCTTTGAACCATTCTTTTTTTAAGAATGGGGATTTGGCCGAGTGGATAATTGCGTTTCATATTTCAGCTAGGCGACTGGTGGCAAAGGTTGCAGTTTCGAGTCCCGCTCGTTCCGAACATAAAAATATACAAAAGAGAAAAATTGAGACCCACACACACAGACACAGACACAGACAGACACACACAGACACAAGCCCACAACCCACCCCCCCCCCCCAAAAAAAAAAATCATAAAGCAGTTATGTAATAGAAGAAATATTTAAGTTTGGTGAAGTATTTCATTTCCTGCCAGGTTGTTTTGTTTGAGGCGCATTCGGGAGCTTTTTTTCAAGATTAACAAGCTATCTTTAATGCGCATGTGCAGTCTTATCGCATCGCAGCAGAAGCTCTATATACCGAACTCGATGAATCTGAAATATATTCGTAACTGACTATTCAGCAGTTCAAGTGGACTCATGACTATCCGCAAACGTTAACTCAAGCCCATTTCAAAGTTATTCCCTGCCTGCAGCTGTCACATTCCAGTTGTTGGGAGCCACACTAACCAGTCCATGCTACGATAGCAATAAGACATGGAAAAACAAACGTGGTAACCTCCCCACCCCAAAAGAAATCATAATTGGTGAGTCGACAGCTGCTGTGATCATATTTTCTAGCATTCATGAAGCATCTTGACAACCAGATCAAATCTTAAGCATCCTGCTGAAGTACCTTACCATCATACGGTAGCAGCAGTTTGGTTTGAGACCTTAGAGTATAACGAAGCTTTCAGAATGAAAAACAAAACCCCTAAAACTATGGTTCCCACGCATATGTGAGACATGTTGAACGCTGAAAGCTATTTTTCTCTGATGGATGGTCTCGCCCAAGGGAGGACTCAGTTCAGGCGTGGTGGTAATTAAAGCAGAGGCAACCAAAGCGGGCCACCCTTCTGGAAGGGCGACTAAGCAGGGACATGCAGGCTATGCTGGCTGCCCACGCAAGAGAAGAAAATGATCAAAGAAAGAGTACCGAAATGCTCACAAATGTGCCTCCTGTGACCAGAACCAACCACACCAAATTGTGGCGCCCATTATTAAAATCGAACAACTCCAAGTTAAATGTAACATCGGTGCTCCCACCAATCTGCACCAGAAGGTATCTGGTACATAATACGAGAGGTCACCATTACCAATTTTCTGTGTATTCAGCTGAATACACAATCCAATACACAAAATTCTTCAGGGTTAGAGATGTGTATTCCCATTGCATTGCATGTTTAATTAACCTCAAATTAAAAGACTACTTTTTAAGCAGCGAGAATATAATTTAAGTTTAACATTTCAGCTATATAGTACATAATTCTACCACACAAATTTTGCTGTTTCTGCAACGAGTGGTTTTACAGTTAAGCTGAAAGTTATTATACAAAAGCAATGGGAATACACAACTCTAGCCCTGAATGACTGAAATGCCCTCTACAGGAGAGCAGTGGAAGTTTCTGTTCCTGCTCGCCTCTATTGAGTAAATATGTAAAGTTATATATGGTAACGGGCATTACATAAACAAGTCTTGGGATGGCTCCCTGCTGATGACCTGATTTTATATGAAGTATAATAAAGCTTAACCTTTCGTCTAAATTTCAAATTTTATGAATATGATTTGTTCCTTATACCAAGTTAACTGTTATAATGATTAAGAACTTTACGTGTTTTGAGTGAGTGGTACAGAATAGGATTTTGATCTTTAAATATCGGAGTTGATAGTGTTCAAACCCTACTTGGGCTTACAGATTTGGGTTTGGCAAGTTTCTCTTTGATGAAAAACTTGCATGGTACCGGTAATTTTATTCTATTAATATTTTATTACAAGGCGTAAATTTTGCTTCATGAACGTGAAGTAACTCAGAACTATATAATATAAAGTTTGAATGTTCCCCTGAATTAAATTATGAAAGGCTAAATTATGTTATTATCAGTTATCTAGCTTCACAGGTCAGAATAATTCATAAGGAGAGAAGCAAGGAGGAGAAGAGACATGACAAGACGTGATGAGAAGAGAAGAGAAGGGAAGAGAAGAGAAGAGAAGAGAAGAGAAGAGAAGAGAAGAGAAGAGAAGAGAAGAGAAGAGAAGAGAAGAGAAGAGAAGAGAAGAGAAGAGAAGAGAAGAGAAGAGAAGAGAAGAGAAGAGAAGAGAAGAGAAGAGAAGAGAAGAGAAGAGAAGAGAAGAGAGGAGAGGAGAGGAGAGGAGAGGAGAGGAGAGGAGAAGAGAAGAGAAGAGAAGAGAAGAGAAGAGAAGAGAAGAGAAACAGAATACGGAGGGGATGAGAGAGGAAACTACATACCCTATTACCCGGAAATCCAGACACTGACACTCTGGTGGTAAAGTGGACCTCGCTGCAATACATAAATGATAAACTGAAAATAGTTTAATCTTGAACTAATCAATGTATATAAAAGGAACAGGATATAATTTATGTATGCAGAGTCTGAATATTCGTGCTAAATAATGATGCCGATGCCACATGCTGAAGCATTTCATTTTATGCAACTTTTATGAGTGTAAGTTGAATGCAGAAAGGTTGTGGGAGTAACCCATTATAAAAAGACCTGACGCACTTAAATATGTGGTGACCATGACTAAAACCAAAGTGTCCATAAGAAGAGAAAACAAAATGTCGTGTGCAGACATGCAGGTCTTCACGTGGAATTGATTTGTAAACAGCCGAACACAAGTCAGCAGACAACTGATCTTTGGCGCTATTTCCGACAATTAAGAAATGCATACACAAGTGACTTGAGAGCTGCCGAAGATTGTTTTAAACATCAGTATGATTCCATTAACTGCTCCAAAAAGAAAGGTAAAGGCTGATGGAAGACAGTTAATTATTTTATAAAGGAAAAGCAAATTAATAATAGTTATTTATTGGGTGATAACGTTGCTCAATCTGACAAGAAGTCTGAAGACTTCTTGTCAGCTGAGGCCATGAACACCTTTTTCTTGAAACAAAGTCGGGTTGATGTTACTTCTTTCCAGGCATCATGTGCAACGCTTATTTCTGATAATAATAACAAACTGCAAAAAAATATTATTTGATGAAGACGAAGTCTATTCTATACTTGCTTCCCTTCATGTCAGCAAGGCCACCGGTCATAACGATGTTAGCCAAGTCTTACTCAGGGAGGCTGCTAATTTACTCCCATCAAGTGTTCGAAATTAAGAAGATATAGATACATTTAAACGTAAACCGGATAAAGGTAAACCGAAGACTAATGAGTTGTTTTATAGTGGTAATAGGAAAGTCCATATTTTACATGTAAAAATTAGGATAGGCTGCAGCCAGTTGAACCATGATTATGCATAAAATTGCTATAACAAATTCTCCTCCTTGCGCCTGTGGTGCCCAGGTAGAAAATTCCTTTCATTACTTCTTTGAGTGTATGAAATACACGACCAAAAAATTATAGTCTTGGCTCCTTTCACGCTACAAACTATTATGTTTGGAAATCCCACGTGCACTACGGCAGTAAACCAAATTATTTTTGACAGTCCCCACACATATATTTTAAACACTGGCAGATTCAAGTAAGGCCCGAGCGTTTTTCCCCCAGGTTGCTGCATAAGCTTTGCTTGTGACGGGCCGGTGAGTTGGGGCCGGTACTATACAGCTTTCTGCATGCAGCACTTGTTGCGTACAGAGGTTTCTGGTCACGTCAGATTTGATAGGATGATATTGCATACTTCTTGTGAAGGTAACTGTGATGTCTTATTTGCTTAGATGTGTGTCCTTATCAATGTTTTGTCAATGTGGTGTCCTGTGGCCCGTCTTTGCCTCTTGTACAGTATTTGTATTGTTATTTTCTTTGTTTCTTTTCTTTTCTTACCGTATATGAGAGGGATTTATATAGGCAAAGTCTGTTTCCCAATTGTTTTTGCTGAATAAATATATTTAAAACAAACACATCAGCAGACAGGGAGGATAAAATGTCATACTGCATGGTTGACTGAAGCCCCAGATAGTGTGTGTCTGTCCAAAAGAAGATCCCGGGAGGGAGAAGTCATCATGCCAAGACCGGAAAGTTGACCAACCCTAAAAGACTAATTCTGGCATTGGTAGATGAACCTTTAGCGTGGACTGTGCTGTTGTGTGCTGTATTCAGTGTGACCTTTAAACAGTACCTGTGGATTGTAGTCATTGCCACAATAATTTACGAAACACGGCTAAGTGTTATTTTTCACTATTGTTAATTTGCATCATAATTGTTATGATATAGTGTTATGGTTAAACGCAGGAGTCGGTTATTTTTTCATTAATTCATAGTTCAAGGAGTATCTGGAGCATTCTGTGCTACAACATCAAAACAGCAAATGATGTGATTCGTCCGAGACTGAATCCGTTGTTGAGAGTCAAGAAGCATTTAAATGACAGTTGAATCAAACCTAACACTTTCGTTCGCTACAATGCAAGTCATAATAGTACCGTGATGTTTATCATTCGTGCAAACTAATTTTCAGCTGGAGCAATACCATTGCGTCATCAACTGATTCTTAACCTGTATGACTGAATTCACAAGCCACCTGAAGGGCCAGGGATATTCAACTTTCATAATGTGGAACTGTTATTGAAAGTTGTATTTTTCTCGAGGGATACTTTCTGCGTCGCGGCACTTCTCACGCACTGCCGGGTTTTCCTGCTACAATTTCGTGTTTCTCTTACCACCAGAACACGTTTTTGCCACAGCGCCCTTGCATGCTTCAATATACTAGAAAATTGGTAATGAAGGAAGAGTTTGATATTTCTGTCTTTGATGACTTGAACAGGGAAATAAGGCATAAGGTTACAAACAAAATACGAAAATTATAGAAAACAACCAAACAACCAGCAGATCCTGTTCTGCCAAATCCAGAAGTTGTCTAATGCCTGCAAGAGATGCATAATAAATATGTTTTTGCACCACTGATAAAGCATCCAATAATATTATTGTTATATGTAGACAGGTTTATTATAAGGTTCTCATTGACGAGTTTGCCTGTTGCCCATCACAAGTTCCCCCACATATGAAAAAATAAATAAATCAGTGCATAATATTTGAACAGACATCAATTTTTATCTTCATTTGGTCTGAAATTTTCTGATGTACATGCCCCTGTACCCAACATTTACTCACTTACAAAACTGCATAAAACCCTTATAAGCTCCGATTCATGGCAGGTTTCAAATTTTGCTCCACTAAAGAATCGTTACTTTTGTTGTCTAAAGGCTTGAAGAAAGTGATTGAACCATCTTCCGGTTTTAACAGGTTTTGGATTTATCTAATTCAAAGATCTTATTGGAGCAGTTGAATAGTAATTATAATAATTAACCTTTTAAACAGATTTTTTCTTGGGACTCGTCCACTTTATATACAACTATTCCTCATTCCGATTTGAAAGAATTCATCAAGTCTCTCATGTAAAAAACATATGAGAAAAATCACTTTAAAAAAATGGTCGTATAAAGGGGCATATTTTGGTAATGATATGACGGATGGTCAGTCTGAATATGATGCGTTTGATTAGCTGTCGACCTTTTTGATTGAAAGCATATATGTCAATTTTGGAGATTACTTCTTCAGACAGATAATTAGTATTCCAATCGATAACAATTGTGCACCTCTTCTGGTCATTTTATATTTATTTGACTATAAGTATACGGTTCTTGTAAAGCTGTCAAAAGAAAAGAAGTTTCATGATAGATGTTTTAAGGTGACATTAAGATATATTGATGACCTATTACGCATCAATAATAAACACTTTCGAGAATATATTTCACAAATATACCTTAATGATTTGGAATTAAAAGAAACTACACAGAAAATGGCATTGAAGGTTCATTTCTAGACATAATGAGGTATAATGATAATATTTAATTGAAGTTTAGATTATTTGACAAATGTGATGATTTTGCATTTAATATCGTAAATTACCGCATATGGATAGTAATATTCCACTCGGGCTAGCTTATCGTGTCTCTATATCAAGGCTAATAGCCTTTGCTAGAGTAGGCACTGGTTTTGACAACTTTGACTCCTGTCATTTACTGCCATTTCTAAAACTTGTGATGCAGGGGTATTCAGAAATGAAAGGAAACGGTCGTTTTTTTTAAGTTTCTGGATAAAAATGAAAATGAATTATACAGATATCCAGTGGATTTGAGATGTTATATAAATTATGTAGTTAATATGTAAACCCGACAATTGTAACCGATATTTTATACTCTGCGTGTATAAGGTAAGATATTTCTTAAAGCTGAGCGTTGTCAGCATCAACTTGATTTAAACTACTACTAACTTTTGTCTCAAGTCAGAAGAGACAGGTTTTCCTTCATGCTACATTTCGTATTCGTTGACTGATACATAAAATATGAAGTTGGTGGTATGTCTATCTTGAACTACTGGATGTTTGCCTGGCGAGTTTAATGAATTAAGGGTTTTGATCATGGATAGTTCTTGTTCGCTTGGATTTTCGGTGCAGTTTCTCTAACATTGTTGAAAACTGTTGTCGGTTTCTATTTTCCGTGAGAGGCATTATTTCTACGTTGATCATCATATCCTCTTTATGTGGTCAATGAATAATGCATTGCTTGATGGCTAATCATGTCTTGCTGTTATATATTGTGACGTTCATGTTGATAGACTTGTGAAGATTTGGACGGTTTTCCACTTGGACTGATTTTCAACTATGATATTGACATGTAATGGTCTCACAATTATTATCAAACAAAGTCATAAGCTTGCATACTATGCAAAAGTCAGTGATGCCCATGGATATGCTTACCTGCAAGGCACAGAACATTCAGCTTCACACCCCAGTGAATGCTTAATCTGGTCCTTTGCCACTGATTGCAGACATTTCACTTCTAAAAGTATATTGACGAAAACATTTTATTTACTGAAATGGCTCTCAAGACTCAGCATCTGTACATACCAATCTTTTGCAATTTAACGGTATCAGGAACTGGCGTGTTGTCGACTTTTTCTTCATTTGTGTAAATAAACATAATTGGCTACTATTACAACTACCGAATTCTGGTTCTCCGGCCCCACTACGCCCCTATGGCGATCTGAAAAGGGTGTAGTGCGAATTAACTCTATTAACTAAACACAGGATACTACGTTATAAGATGAACACCAACAACACAAACATTTAGGTCTTATTCTTAGTGCAGGTTTGACATGGTCGCCTCACATAAACTATGTTGTCAGCAAAGCAAGAAATTAATTGGGAGTAATGCAGTTTTTGCAACAAAGGCTCAGCAGAAGCACACTAGAATTGATATATTGTACATACATTAGGCTATTTTAGAGTATGGTGATGTTGTGTGGGCGGGATGCACAAAGTCTGATGCAGACCTTCTAGAAGATGTTCAACTGGCTGCAGCCTGTGCATTGACGGGCACGTCTTGTCAAACAAGTCATGCATCCCTGTACAATGAAACTGAATGGGAGACTATCTCTAAGAGCAGAGAAAAACACCGACTCATACTTCTTTAAAATATAATTAATGGGCATACACCTGCATATTTACACGATTTGATTCCAGAAAATGTGTAAAATAGAAATGCATATAACGTGAGATCCAGACAGAACATAAGCCAGGTCCGTACAAACACTAAAACTTATTATGACTCTTTTATTCCCGCAACGATTCGCCAGTGGAATTTACTCCCATCCACTGTTCATAATTTGGAAGATATAGATACATTTAAATGTAAAGTGGATAAAGGGAAACCGAAGACTAATGAGTTGTTTTACATTAGTAATAGGAAAGCTAACATTTTACATGCAAAAATTAGGATGGGCTGCAGCCAGCTTAACCATGATATGCATAAAATTGGTATAGCATATGATTCTCCTCCTTGCGCCTGTGGTGCCCAGGTAGAATATTCCTTTTTATTACTTCTTTGAGTGTATCAAATACACGACTGAGCAGAATCTATCTCATCAAAAAATTATAGTACGCTACAAACTATTATGTTTGGAAATTCTAAGTGTAGTAAGTAAGTAAACTAAATTATTTTAGACAGTACCCACATATATATTTTAAACACTGGCAGAATCCAGTAAGGCCCGTGCGTTTGTCATCCAGGTTGGTGCAAAAGCTTTGCTTGTAAGGGGGGTGGGTCGGAACAAAACAGCTTCTTCATGCAGTACTTGGTGTGTACAAAATTGGCTGGCCACGTGGGATTCGATATAATGATCATGCATACTTTCTGTAATTGTAACTGTGATGTTATATCTTCTTTTATGTGGGTCGTCGTCAATGTAGTGACAATGTAGTGTCCTGTGACCCGTCTTTACCTTTTGTACAGTATTTCCCTGTTTCTTTTATTTCTTTTTTTTTTTTGCGAGAGGGATTCATATAGACCAAGCCTGTTTTCCAATATTTTTTTCTGAATAAAATATGTTTAAAACAACTAAATACTGTATAATCCTAACTTTTTCTGAGTCCAAATGTTCTCGAATTTTCCTCAGGAGCTCCATACGGAAATATGTGAACCGCGATTTTTCCTGTGTATAAATATAGGATCCAATTTAGGATCAACTCGGGGACAGAAAGCGTGGGAATTATGCTGGGGTGGGGTTGGGTGCCAAATCGAGAAGTTTATAATGTGTGCAATCTCAAATCTGGATAAATTAGTGCCATATTCAGAAATTGAATTAGGTGAAGTATGCTACCATAGCTACTCTTTATAACGGTACGCATTGAGCTA
The DNA here is from genome assembly GCA_964020975.1 of Hermodice carunculata. Classification (NCBI taxonomy): domain Eukaryota; kingdom Metazoa; phylum Annelida; class Polychaeta; order Eunicida; family Amphinomidae; genus Hermodice; species Hermodice carunculata. The sequence continues at coordinate 84,926,095 of OZ026614.1, read as the reverse complement.
GCATAGATAGATTTCAGTGGTCTTGTGCCCTGGTTCTTGGTATACCAATTCTGCCAAACACAAAGCACACAGATCTTATCCTGTCTTTGAAGACAATGAAAAATTGAGAAATGTGCATGAGATACATTTCTGCTGCTGGTTGCTACGGCAAATTTAGTCAATTCGTGCATATCATCGATCACTGTTTGTGCATTGTCCACTTTTTTCGTGGCGGCAGCGAGACATGAAGCACATGGTAATTAAAAAAGTACTTCAAAGTTTGGGGGTTTTTTTTGTTTGTTTGTTTGTTTGTTTGTTTTTTTTAATTTCGGAAGGTTGGAGCCGCTGCGGCGTACTTGTTACGCATGCGCGACTTCGCCCCCCTCCCCCGTCACTCTGCTGGGGGTCCCCCAATATAAACCCACATCTCCATAAGTATGCAATTATGGTGAATTGACAATTTTGTAATTTGATACGTATACACATACACTTGTACATGTAATGCCTCTTTTTCAATGATTATACCACTGGAAGCGTTATGTACTACATTGTATAATTTTATGTAATATGTATAATGTACTTATTATAATAGAAATTACATATGGTGTTAGCACATTTCATGCGTAGGTCCAGTCCATAATTTTTCAACGAAGCAATGTATTGTTTCAAGATCACCTGTAGTCTTGAGTTATGATTTTTGCTGTTGCTCCTCCACTATTGCAGTTGGAGGTATTGTCCCCACTTTGCAGAGTTAAGGAATTAATACTCTATTGTTATAGAGTGAATATAGTGCAGTTTTTTTTTTTTTTTTTTTTTGCTTGGGTCTTGTGGATTGTTACCAATTATTTGAAAACCCGCCCGTAGTTTCGGATCTTGCTCCTCCACCCAGTGTTGCTACTTAATTCATAGCCTCGGGACGACTTCAATGTCTGGTACAATATTCCTCTTCTGGGGCCCACCGCCGCCCACAACAGGTAACTTCAAGGCAGTGTATTTACATTTTTAGGTTATGGTCCCACTTGAAAAGTGCCATTATATATTGTATATTACATTCATTCGACAAATCAACTTTTCTTTTAACACTAATCACACAAAAATATATTTTAGACACTACCTCTTTAATATATGCAATCGGGACTGACCCAGACAGACCTGGACGAGGATAGTAATGGGAAGAGTCTTAGAGGGTTAATAATACAAGAAACAAAATTATATATTTTTCAAATATTGCAGAGCATCAATAATGATATATAGTATGTGCTGTAATATAATGTAATTCTGTGGGACTGGCACATTTGGATTTGTAAGTAACGATGATAACTGCTACAGACACAACCGAGCCGGCAAATTAAAGTTAAAATTTTAAGTCATGTTTTTAGAAATAATTTAACGATCATTTGCCCTGGTAGCTTATAGAGCAGATACCTGGAAACTAGCGAAATATCACGATAACAATAACAGAACAATCGTGACTATGTAGTGATGCTGGGGCTGTATGCTTTCATCGAACAACCGTGGCTATGCAGTGACGCTGTTTACCCAGCCGAAGTTAACCCTAGAGACAAGTTGAAATAAAATGCTGCGTCTGATATGACTTTACTGCAAAATAACGGCACACGATAGCCATTTTCTCGGTTAATTATTTCAGGATCGCTCAATCTTTGGGACGGTGCTATAGTCACAGTGCCGTGGTCAAAGAAGGCTAATCTAAAATCACGGTACCATAACAGCAGTTCGGCAGTCTAGCGTCACAGTACCATTGTTGTAAGATCTGGATGCTTGACTAACGGTAACCCCTCCAATCGTATATTTTGTCAAGTTTACATTCAATATGCAATTTGCTCAATTCATTACCACTTATATAAAAACCCGCCGGTACTTTTGGACCAGAATCCACTATCAGGGCAATCTTATCTACAAAGTTCCATCTTTGGCTGAGTGGGGCTCTTGGCTGCTGTGCCCAGAGGTGCCATTTAATTCATTGCCTCAGGGCGACTTCAGTGTCTGATACAATATCCCAATTCTGGGGCCCACCACCGTCAAAAACTGGTAATTTCAAGCCGTTGTATTTACATTTTTAGGCAATGCTCATACTGGAAAAGTCCCATTTTATATTTTTCATTGCATTAATTCGATAAATTAACCTTCCCTTAACACTAATCACACAAACTTTAGATACTACCTGTTTAAAATATCGAATCGTCACTAAGCCACACTTATTGCCATTTTCAAAATTGTGGAGTCCGCACCCAATGGTTTGTAAATGAGGATAGTAGTATTCAGACGATCTTGGGGGTGTTATAATAAATGAAACCAAAAGTATATATTTTGCAAATATTTCAGAGCATCAATTATGATATGCTATATGCTGTGGCCGCAATTAACTTTTAAATCCAAATCAACTGTATTTTTGTGCGATCGTCCCTCACCCCCCCCCCCTCCCAAGCAGAAGGTACAATCTAGAAATATCTCCGATGTGCGCGACATTTACAACACGGACATCGCGGACAATTTCCGGCATTGTTTCGAGATTAAAACGGGTGAAGTCGCCAGTGCACAGTGCACCATTATTATTTATCATTTAAATATGATTGTGTTTTGGCATGATTAAATGTAAATTTTTGACGGTCGTTCCATGATCTATGGCTGTTGCTATGCGCATGTTCAAAATGGCATGATTCGCCGGCTTTACAGTCGAGGTATCGTGTCGCATTTTGATTTGTAACTGACGACGATAACTGTTTCAAACACAAGCGAGTGGGCAAATTAAAGTTAAGATTGTAAGTCAAGTTTGTTCGTGTGTGTGTCAGTGCGCTCGTCGGAGCGCCCTCTGGCTCCAAGCGCCTGTGTAAATTACTGTGTTTGAGTTGACTTAACTGCAAAATAACGGCACACGACGGCCACTTTCTCGATAAAACCTTTCAACCGGGGTTGATCAATTTTCATTAGAAAAGGGCGGCTTAAGGTGGCACAAACAAAGCTAGGCACTTAGAGGAGTGCTGTCTTCAACCCGCTCTCCTGTTTTGGTTTTTATTTTTAGACCCATAAAACTATACAAATTCTTGTTGCTTGGGATCTTTACATTATACATACACCAAGAAAAAATTTTTAAATCCCTTTTTTGGGCGAAAAATGGACATTTTACAAAAGGGTTCAATTTGGAGATTTTTCTCGGGATTCTCGAAAAATATAGTACTTAAAAACTCGAAAATTTGCAAAATGAAACTTCGTAGTCATGTCCAGGTTCGGTTCCTTCACTTTTTCCATAAACGCAATAGATAAATAATAATCGATTATTAATTATGATGCTCGTGAAGATGAACAATTCTTCATGTTTAGGGGGCATAAAACTGCCTAAAAAAAACATATTCCAAAACGCAAAAAACCAGTCCTGGGCATGTCTACGAAGTTTCATTTTGCAAATTTTTGAGGTTTTAAGTACTATATTTTTTGAGAATCCCGAGAAAAATCTCCAAATCGGACCATTTCGTAAATGTCCATTTTTTGCCCCAAAAATGATTTAAAAATTTTTTTTTGGTGTATATATAATATAGAGATCCTAAGCAACAAGAATATATATAGTTTTATGGGTCTAAAAATAAAAACCAAAACAGGAGAGCGGGTTGAAGACAGCACTCCTCTAAGTGCCTAGCTTTGTTTGTGTCACCTTAAAACTTTTTTTTTTTTAATTTTATATTTCATAAAAAAATAGGGTCGGGACTCGGGCCTTCTTCAGTGGGGTCGGTCGGGTTATCGGAACCACACATATTATATTTTTGTTAAACCTTCGACAACTTGGACATTTGTTGAGTATTCTTTCTCCTTTTATACATTACCTCCTTTGATGTCAGTTTAATTTGTTACCTAGGCACAGCCAAAGGCACTTGTTACCACTTACATAAAAACTCGCCAGTACTTTCGGACCTGTATCCACTGTCGGGGCAACCTTCTCCGTTGAGCTTTGTCTTTGGCGCAGTGGGGCGCCTGACACTCAGGCAATTGCTGACCCTTATTTTATTACCTCAGGGCGACTTCTACGTCTGATACAAGATACTATTTCTGGGGCCTACAACTGGTAACTGTTTATCGTTGTATTTACATTTTCATGTAATGCTCACTCTGGAAACGTCCCACTATATATTGTACATTACATTCATTCGACAAATTAACCTTCCCTTAACATTAGTCACACATATTCTGGGCGCTACCTCTTCAAAATATCCAATCGACATGGCTGCCATTGTGAAAATAGTGAGTTTCGCACGCAATGCCAATGGTTTGTGAATGAGCTTTGGGACGATCTTGCCGAATGGGAGTGGGAAGAGGGTTAAAATATATGAAACCAAAAATATATAATTTGCAATTATTTCAGAGCATCAATAATGATATATATGCTGTGGGCACGATTCACTTTGATATCCAAAGCAAGTGTATTTTTGTGAGACTGTCCCGCAATCAATGCATTTATTACGCAATGTTCAAATGGCTCTCGAGCGTGCCGTGTCGCATTTGGATTTTTAACTAACGATGATAACTGCTTCAGACACAACCGAGCGGGCAGATAAAAGTTAAGATTATAAGTCATCTTTTAAAAATACATTGACGACTGTTTGCTCTGGTTACTCGGAGAACGGACACCTGAAACATAGCGATACTAGATGTCGATACCGCACCCATCGTGGCGCTATGCTTTTCCCTAGGCCCAAGTTGACCGTCCAAACAAGTTGAAATAAAATGCTGTGTTTGAGTTGACTCTACTGCAAAATTACGGCACCAATTGGCCAGCTTTTCTGTTACCTTTGTCTTACAACTTGTTAACAATTGATTTAAACGGTCTTTTTTTTTTTTTTTTTTTTTTTTTTTTTTTTTTAACGAGTGGTAGTTTGTGGGGGTGATTTTGCTGGTCGGTCGCGTGTTGCAGCTGGTCCAAGGTTGTCCAACTGGAGCATTGCAGCAAAATTTTGCATGACAGTTCTTGAAAAATGCCACAGAATTTGGCCAGGTCGGTAATTGCAGGTACCACTGTACCATGATTATACCTATTCCCATGCAGAACCAGCCAGGGTGTATCAAATAAATGTAAGAACAGTTTCAAAAATAAGGTGAAATCATTCTTGATGCATGAGATGGAAGAACTGGAGAGGGACCGCTTTATATATTTCTATGTACCTAAGTGTTATCAGGGACCTGCAAATTATATAAAGCAGGTCCCTGGAGTTATAAAAATTACGCCCTTGGTGCTTATATTCATTTATATATTAATTTATTGAAAATTTAGATCAATGTTTCTATTTTCTGAATAAATAAAGCATTTTAGCTACAAACCTGTGCAAAGCAACTTAATATTTTGCCCAACTGCATACTTGCATTTCTGCTATTTTCGGTAACCTGACTACCCTACAAAAAAGGACCACCCCTTAAATTAATGAGGAAAAAAAGTACCTTCAAGTTTAAGCCGCACTTCCCTAATAAATACCGGTCGATCCAGGCCAGTGCTACAAACTCAGTCTGAGACCCAAATGTGACCTACACGGCCCAAAGGGCCGAAGGTATGCTCGGGGGGGGGGGGGGTCTTGGGGCATTACCGCCCCCCCCCCGAAAAATTTTGAATTTGAGCATGCAAAATGGTTTATCTGGGGAGTTTCGAGTATCTTGCCTTCACATGGTTGACGAAATCACAACATTTTAGTCATCATTGTACTGCTTTGACAATTTTCCCTCAGATTGTACAAAAATCTGATGAAAATTAGCAAAAAATAGTAAAAAATTAATTAAAAAAAATATCGCCATGTTATCTACTATCCATGGTGGACCACAACATGAAAATAGCAGAAATGCAAGTGTGAAATAGGGAAAAATGTTAAGTTGCTTTGCACAGGTTTGTGGCAAAAATGCTTTATTTATTCAAAAAATAGAAAGATTGATCTAACTTCGTTGTCCTTCATCGTCTATGTCACTTCATGCTCCAGTTTGCTACGTAGAGTTCCTGTTTCTCATGGGAAGCCGTGCGCTCAGTCTGTGGTTCATATCATACCACCTATATGTAGGACTCTGTTTTCTGTACAATGTTTGTTTAGTTTCATTCAACCAAAAGGCAAGATTGTGTCCATGTTGTGTATGAGCCCTCTCCCTTCCATTCCACTATGTTGGTCGTGGTGCCCAAAACAAGTTGCGACCCGGCCACATACGGTCACAAAGCTGGACGCCCCACTGAACATTCTTATAGGGCTAAGCTGCACCAGTTGTAGCTTTGCTCCGGCAGCATATCCTGGACATGTTGGAAGAACCACTTCATCATCAATGATTGAGAGATCGATGATGCTAACACTGCCTCAATTTGGAAGACAAAAGGACACAGACAAGACACTATTCCACGGATGTCTCGATGGGCGCGCAGGTTTCTGGTCAGATCTGAGGTTTCAGTGGTGTTGGAACTATCCAGTGCACACATCATGGGAAAGAAATGATCCACTAGGCACTCTGTTTGACAAATACTTGATTCCATATCTACGGATGCGGATATGGGCACGGGTAAGACAAAAATCGCGACAAATGTAAACAAACAATGTGATTCGTTGTGAACGGACACGGATACGTTTGAAAACAATGCATTTACAGCATCTGCACCCATGCCAGTACGGAACTGTATCCGTATAAATGGAATCCTGTTAAGTGTGTTTGCAACTCGTGCCTTCTTCTAGCATTTTCGAAGCAGCTCTGCCACTGCCGGACCTCGCGCACGCACGAACGAACACCAGGATGGTTTTTTTTTTTTTTTTTTTTTTTTAATCATGCTCGTCAGCAACAATTTACCACTGTGTAGCCTATATGTCACGATCAGATACCACATCGCGGGCTCAGAGGCTGTTGTTCGCACATCGGCGTTGGCGTTTATACATTGATGCTTAGGTTTCCCCGACTGTGGACAAGTCTATCTAATTGCTTTTAAACACTAAAACGTAGTATTTTCTTTCATTTCGAACCGTTTTCAATATACTTATAAAACAAGAGGTTTATGGGCCAAATATTCTGTTGACATATTATCTGATGAACATCGCCAAAAATTTTCTTTGACATTGATGTCCAAGCTACATCCTGCTTTTGCAAAATCACCTGTTTCAACTTTACAGGCCTGGCGACCTGAGAAAATAAGGTCAATGTCACTGATATTAAAAAACAAAAAAACAAAAAACATAGTAGCATTGGGCATGATCTGTATAGCCTATAAATTTGACATTTCCAATTTTATTATTTGTGGATATGGAATATTTATATCTTTCAAGACATGTTAACACATAATTTGCGTCAAAGTATAGGTGGCGCAACAAGTATCATAATTATTATGCAGCCGACATTGTGGCCTCCTCCACAATTCAACTAAATTTCATGAAGATCCATACGAAATTACGGATGCTGGACTGTTCACACGAGTTTCATATTTTGACCCACATGGTGCATAATAACCTAGGTTACGCCTCCAACATAAGAGACTATGCAGATTTGCATGCACTTAATAAGCCCTAAAAGCTCCATGGGTCTAACTAAAAAAAACTATGGGATTCAGAACATTCACAAGATGATCTCTATATTCCACCTGGCCATTAGACCTTGACCTTCAACTTGTGTTAAATTATTGTTCTGTTCAAAATGTGCACCTCCCCTGAGCTTTTTCATTCATGGTAAGTTTGTTCCAATCGGGTAGTAACTGAATATGGTTGTTCCAACTGACATTTTTATCTAGTACTAGACCAAGGCAATAACCTTCATCTACACACTCCATGATAATATTGTCAATTTTAAAAATGGGGGTTGTAACAGATATTTGTGGTTGGTAAAAGGTCATAAATTCTGTTTTCCTAATATTAAGAGACACTTTCTTAACTTTAGCCACGTATTAATCTTATTGAACTCAAGATTGATTGTTTCAGAAGTGTCATCGTTTAATCCATACAGATTGAAAGGTCTCAAGGTGGTAATTAGGGTAGTATTGTCGGCGTAAATTATTAATTTAAAGACATAAGTGGCTGACATAATATCATTTATGTAAACTAAGAACAATAAAGGGCCTAAAATTGAAACTCGAGGACTACCTGTATGAATATTTAACAAATTGGACTCAATTCCTTCACAAACAACATTATTGTTTTCTGTCTTTCAAGTAACTTTTAAAAAAAAAATCTAAAGCAACATCTTTTACACCATGATGGTTTTATTTATGAAGCAAAATATCATGATCTAAAGTGTCAAAGGCCCTGTTCAGAGGTCCATGATTGTATATATTAACAGGTATTTCTCCTTTATCCGTATATGATAATATTTGATCAGTAAGTTCTATAGCCGCGAGTTCGGTAGACTGGTTTTCCCTAAAGCCATATTGACTTGAATACAGCAGCTCATGAGGTTAGAAATATTCGCAAATCTGATTAAAAATAACTCGTTCCAATTTTTTTTTGAGATCGCGGGTAAAACAGAAAAAAAGTCTGTAGTTCTCTAGTGTACAGGGATCGCCCTTTTTGTGAAGTTATGTTTAGGTTTGAAAGAATCAATAACATTAAGAAGCGTTTCCTGCGTGACAAGGCTAAAAGCAAATCTGTGTTGACTAGGAGGTCTGATATAGTCCTAGTATGAACAATTTATAGAAGAAGTTATTTGAGACGCCAGGTTAGGCCCAATATTTATACAAAATGAATTGCACTTATTTAACTATATTTTTGACTTATTGATAAAAGTTTTCTTATCTTTAATATAGGATTTAGGGGAACTTTTTTTCTTCTTGAGTCATATTTGTTTCTATTTGCGGTGAAACAAGAGTAATCACACAATTTTTGCGGTAAATAGCCTAATGTTAAATGCGTTTCTCTATATTTTAAGTACTATACATCAGTCATGCTGTAGTTCATGGTTCCCGTAGCTTTCGGAATATGGGACTATTTCGAAATAGTTGTGCCCCAGAGGCGTAAGGGTGCACATATCTGTTTTATTTGCCATGAAACACGAGCACCACATTACTTTGGGGACAGATAGTCATAAATTGATACGTTCCTCTAACACAGTGTACATCTTTGCATATTTTTTGTTTGTTTTTGCTTTTGTTTTTGTTTTTGTTTTTTGTTTTTTTGTTTTTGTTTTTTGTTTTGTTTTTGGATGAACCTTCCTCGTTTTTATGTTACAGGTGGCTATCTTGAAAACTGTGGGCTGTACCGTGCTCACAAGCAAAAGTTTACGGAGGGACAGACATGAGTTATCGAATGGTCAGCAAAGCTTAAAACCAAGAAGTAAAGTTAAACTCTGGATAAGATATCGTATGGAAAGATATCTATGTGTGTAATCATTTATGCAGACATATGAAAGGCAACCATGCAGTGCCGTAGCCAGGCTGAGGCAGAGGAGGCGCTTGCCTCCCCTGAATTGTGGCTGATGATGTTAGGAGTTAGCATAGAAATAGTTTATTTAGCCTCAACAAAACTTGTTAAGTTTAAGTTATTATACACAACAAAAACAAAAAGACCCTATTGTAACTAAGACTTTGAGTCACTCATAGTGATAGAAGATAAGAGCATCACAGAAGGCGTACTTTTTTTCAATGATTACTTGTATCATTGCCCTAGTAGTTGTACGACCAAATTCAATTCACATAAAATGATCAAAAATAGTCTCATTTAAGTAAAATTTTGAGAATTTATATATATATATATATATAAAGACTTTTTTTCCTTCAAAACCCACTAAATTACACCATTTTATGTGTCATTTTTCAAAACTTTTCAATCTTGGGAGGGGTCGTGAGCTCTCCCAAACCCACCCCCCCACCAGTACTCTTTGCCTCCTCTATTTTAGAAGACTTGCTACGGCCCTGCCATGATTGCGGGCATTCGATGTGGCTCCAATATATCACCCTAAGTCATATCTTTAAAAATATAACTCAGTTATGCTATCTTTATTCCTACTCTGTTTTTGGATACCTTGTCGGCATAGTAGCTAGTGGCTTATGTTTTATTCTGGCCTATCTCCGTAAAATGTACCACGTGTTTTAACAAAATTAATTCGCATCGTGAAAGAAGTCCATACTAATTGAATGGAATTGGACCCCTTAAAATGGACGTGGTAAGGCACCTGTAACCTCTATCGTTACAGACGCATTGAATTGATGTGATAGCCAATCAATCATTCAATAAACAAACAGTGGATCTCAGTATAAAAGGCCTATTCTTGTTGATCTCAGGACGTGACACTGGACATGAACGGGCAGATTAATTTATTATTCCAGTCACAAGTAAGAGTATAAATGTTAAGGGATGGTTCAACATTATCATCATTTTTGAATTAGTACTTAGGGTACTAAATTTCATGACCCCCTCCCTCCCCCCAAATTAGTACTTTAAAAATGATGATTTTCCCCCCAAATCATAGCAAAATTGCACAAAACAGGCCAAAAATTGACCATCATTTTCCATATCCTGTGAAAGTGTACAGACCCATTTAACCCCCTCCCCCCTTGCGTACTGTAAGTACTAATTCAAAAATGATGAAAATGTTGAACCATCCCTAATTAAATCTGAAATTATAATATCCCATAAAAGAAGTAACACTGCCAAGGGGAAGTACTTCTCTCCGGCAAACAAACAAAAAAAAAAATAAATAATAAAAATAAAGTTCTATTCTCTCAAATTGAAAAAAAATGAGTGCTTTGTAAAGAATGTAATTTTGGTGTTTTCTTGTCCAGTGGAAAACTAAAATTGCGTATTCTTTCTAGCCACTATTTCGCTGGTTTAAGTCAGATTTTTCCATATAGTTTTACATGCGCTGACTGCAAATAAGAACAAAGACTTTGCCCCCATCCCACCCTCCACCACCGCCACAAAAAAAAAGAAAAAAAAAACAAACAAACAAACAAACAAACAAACAAACAAACAAAAACAAAAACAAAAACAAAAAAACCCGGAGCAATATGACCGATACAAATCATCACGAGCAGATATCATATTTCAATTTCATATATATATATATATATATATATATATATATATATATATATATATATATATATATATATATATATATATAGGGCCTCTATATATGCGGATTTCAATGGATTATCCGTGTGATATACCTGTAGAAAATAGTTTTGGAATAAAGTGGTGAGTTACAGCTTGTTGGTGTGTTCAGAAACGGAGAAATCATGCCAAACGTGAAGCGGGATGGTGGTCCAGATGTGAGCTTCGTTTCAAACCTTACTCCATGTGACGACGTTGTGATTTTAGGCCCATCTGCCACCATCTTATTAGTACAAACAATTGACTGCACAGATGAATACACAATATTTTATTGCAGATATGGCCCTATGTGGGTTATTGAACGCATAGATGTTCCAGATCCAACCTCTTCACCCACTCCTCCTCCCCAGCCCCCCCCCCCGCGTATATTAGCACGGAAGCTTGACTGACTGAACGTTACGAGCGCCTCTGCCCCAAAACCAAAAAGAAATGTCCTGGGATCGAGATAACGGCGAGAAAGGTTTGAAAAGGATGCCTGGTTTTGGGGTGTCCCTGGGCTTTACAAAGGGTCATTGGCATTGCACAGATCAATGTGAATCCATAATATTACAGCTGATAGGCCTTTTTACCATGAAGTACGTAATTACCTGTTTCATGATATGTGCAATTCAAATTAAGATTTCTTGCATTAAATAAGAGTTAATGTTCAGTTCAATTGAACTTATTGTCAAATGCACGGAATTGTAGATATCTTGAATTGATTCTTACATTTATAATTTAAAATCAGTTATTACTTTCTGTTCAGTTTAAGATGTTTTTATATCCATTTTAGATATCTAAAACTCCATGTATTTTTGAAGACATCTTCTGTTCAATCGTACGTATTTTATATTAAAACGACCCCCCACATACAATATTAAAGCGAATGAGAATGAATTGCTGTTACCCCAAGGTTATCCTAATTGTATGATAATTATATGCATAGGGCAGGCTAGTATACATAATCTCTTGTCAGCTTAAGAAGCAGGTAACACCTCAACAAACGGTACCCTGGCCAACCGGCCTGGCTCACAGAGTTAAAAGAAAAACTAATTATCACATGACCATTATGGAATGACATCACAGCTAAAGAGCCCACACAGGAAGTGAAAAGTGGCCAACTTTTCGTGCCCAGTTCCTATTACCTTTAAGAAATCTTATGAAAGGAAAGGCGTCGATTTGTTGGTCCGGCTTTTTAGTCCCCCGCCCACTTGGTGGGGGACTATAGGTTTGCACCTCGTCCGTCCGTCCTTCCGTCCGTCCTTCCGTCCGTCCGTCCGAAGCTTCTCCGGGCCATATTTCCAACACCATAACACCCACAGCTACCAAATTTAATGTGTTTGTACTTCCTAGGATAGAAGTGTATGGTGTGCCAGAAGTACGTCACTAGGTCAAATATCTAGGTCACAGAATACATATGTATGAAAAATCTTGTTCGAGCCATAACTTTTTCGTCCTTTTACTTAGAGTCATGAAATGTTACACAAATGTGAAGCTTAGTCTAAGAAAGTGTCATAAAGCAAAACTAGGTCACTAGGTCAAATATTTGGGTCACCACGATATGTAAATATACAGAAACAAATTTTGTCCGGCACATATCTTCCCTATATTAATGCTACCTCTTCATTTTTTTTATGGTGGGTAGACCTTAGGTAGTAGCTGTGCATAGGCATTGTTTTGTGTGGCTAATTACTTGCATTAATTAATTATTTAACAAAGTTCGTTAAGCAAGACAAATTTTGTCCGGGCCATATCTTCTTAACTATTAATGCTAGCCCTTTGAATTTTTTATGGTGTGTAGACCTTAGGTAGTAGGTGTGCATACGTATTGTTTTCTGTGGCTAATTACTTCCATTAATTAATTAACGAAGTTCATTAAGCAAGCTCAAGATACAATACAAATTTTGTCCGGGCCATATCTTCTAAATTATTGATGCCAGCCCTTTGATTTTTTTTTATGGTGAGTAGACCTCAGAGGGGATATGGTAATGGGCACTGTCCGTGTGTCCGTCCGTCCGTCAAATATTTGGGTCACAGTAATACATAAATGTACAGTATTTTCATGTCCTTACTGTAATTCTTAAAAAATTTTGACTTCTTGTTATAAAAGTTTACTGATAATGTATTGTGACCTAAAAGTGTGTCACGACGCAAAACTAGGTCACTAGGTCAAATGTCTAGGTCACAGTGTAAACTCCATGTAAAACTTGTCCATGCCATATTTCCCTTACTATATTACCTACAGCTACCAAATTTATTACTTTAATACTACCTGGGGAGTTGTTGTGTCACATGGCAAAAGTGGGTCACTAGGTCAAATATCTAGGTCACTGTGAAATCCATTCAAAATCTTGTCCGGGCCATAACTTTTTTGTCCTTTTACTTAGATTAATGAAATTTTACACAAATGTGAAGCTTAATCTAAGAATGTGCCATACTTTTAATTTTTTTTTTCATCTAGGTCACACCCCTATATAGTAGTCCATTCAACCTCGTGGGCGACGAGCGGGGGACTATGTATTGCTCTGCAATACTCATTAACTTGTTAAGATTAGGACTATACCAGAACAGATGCACAACATGGGAAAAAAACTGTCTCGAAGTAGATCAACACATTGTATTAGCTTTCGTTACACAAAGTTCACATGATACCTACTTTGCCAACTGGCACATGCCGTTATCTTGTCTGAGGTCGTATTTGGATTTCCTACATCATGTAGGTCTGCATGAGGTAACCACATTGGATATGAAGGATCCTTACAACCGCACCTGTCCATTACGCGTCGTTGATAACAAGACTTGATGCAGATCTGAGGAACAAAGAATCAACACCATTTTGATAGTTCTTGGCCCATTTTTGTTCTCTGTATGTGTGTGTCTTTTTTTTAATTCTTATTGTCTGAAAAACATCAAATACTAGTATCACTTTACAGAACAGTTTGAGTGACTTATTACCCAAAGGTTATATTATATTGAAGTCCGTTTCCAATACTGAATCATGACACAATCGAATAATATCATGGGTATTATATTCATCAACTAAACGGGTCAAGAAGGCCCGGGGGTCCGTATTACACATTTGGCAAACATATGCCAAGGTGTTCATTCGTATTGCGAAAAAATTGCCAATTTATATTGCTTTATTAACGAATATTTTACAAAGAGAAATGTATATATTTCCCGGATGAATAGATGATTATACGAAGAATCGTTTCTGTCTTAAATAAATTACCGGGCCACTGTAGGCCGTGCCTTGTAAGACTTGCGGAAAGGCATTTTGTGGGTTGTTCTGCTCGGAGTTCACATCTATACATGTCATGTCGTGCACTGGAATGCGTGTGATCGCTTTCTGAAAAATCAGATGATGAAAATATTTTCATTAGATAAGTCTTTGTTTATTTGTGATTCGAGACGAAAATGAACTTGAATTCTAGTCTCAAGTCAACAATTTCATTCTAATTTTTTTTCATAAAAAAGACACATGCAATAAGCAGATTAAAAGTTGTGGGGTACTCAGTCATGCCATTTCTTCAAAATGCGAACCATGCTTTCAGAGCAGCCGTCAAGACAGTTGTATACAAGCGAAGACAGTGTGCCTTCTAGAATTTCTTTGTCGTGTCATTCATCTCTGTCCATTAAAGGTAAAGTGGAGTCATGCAGAGATAGCGCATGTTTTGGTGGGGTTTTTTTTTGCGGGGGTGGGGGGTGCGTGTATGTGTGTGTATGTGTGAGTGTGTTTGGTTTTGTTTGTTTGCTTTTCGGGGGGGGGGGGCGGGGTCTGGTTCATTATTAAGCGTGATGTGGTTCTACGGAGGTCATGTAATAATTAGCTCTCTTTTGTCTCTCCATGTGACCTAGACCTGCCTGAGGTGTTTCCCACTTCATGGGTTGACAAGAAAGTGTGAGCACGGATCTGCTCTATGTTTATATGGGTACCTACTTAGCCCCCTGGCAAAAATAACACTTCTCTTACCCTTGGACCAAAATACTTAATATACTTTACAGTCGTTTATTATTGAAAACTTTTCTTACGTCGACGCACTAAGAGGAGCCCTTATAACATTCACTTTATAATATTTACATATGTAGTACTTACTATTACTCTTGTCTCTTGCATGAAGAGAATAGGTAAAAATACGTCCAATATCTGATGATGACAGTCGCTTACGAGGGCTTAACAAGCAGCACTGTGACTAATTGTGATTGTGATTTCAGCACCCCCCCCCCCATTTCATCACACCACCGCACTTTCGTTGCACAATGGATGGTGGGCTATTGGACTCAATTGTGCGTTATCCCACTGACAGTAAAACAACTAATCGGTTATCAATAGAGCAAAAGTTTCTAAGCTTCTGATCAACAAAATTGGCATACTAAATTTGTTCAAAGAAATTGTTTTTTCTTTTAAAGATTTATTTAGATATGGAAATAATTTTTTTCTTTGATCTCAATCATTGATGCTTGATTTCAACTTGTTGACAGATATGTTTACTATGAAATCACCTACAAGATGGACTATATGTCAGCAACGCAAAATGACCAGCCGTTAATTAATTCAAACGAAGTTCCATTTCCTTTAATTCGTAGGGCACAATATCCTGCAACATAATCTTGAAGAAATTAACATACCCTGGCAACACTTGCATAGGTTACCATTCCTGGTTTTGCACTGATGCCAGAATCTTCTGGGAACGGCATTTCTTTTTGGTGATGTATTACAAAGCGCACGCCAGTTTCTCCAGTGATACCAATATATTCACTTTTCTCTATAAACAATTCCAGGGTTAGCCCTGTGGACAGAAATAAGAATAAAAGTATTTAACAAAGGCACAATGCAATTATACTGCTTTTAAGCACAGGTGACTTTTCAGTCAGCTGAGCGTATAACATGGGTGATGACCCGTTGTCCGTCCGTAATGCGTTCATAATTACATCTTCGACTTCTCATAAACCGTAGATCATATTCACTTCAAACTTAGTGGGGATGACCTTCGGTGTTTCTCTTTCAGGTTTGTTGAAATGGTCATGCTCCAGTAAATTTTGATATTTTAAATGATTTTTTTGGCTCATTTTTTTAACCAAATCTTTAAAGATTTTCTCCAATAACGCTTGGCCACTTGCTTTGAAATTGCATAGGGATACATCTGGGGACCCCAGACCCTAATTTGTTAAACAGGTAGTGCTGAATTTCTTTCCCTTAATGAACTCATTCCTATTGATTACCATAAAAGTCAATGGGGACTACAATGGGAATTCACATTTTTGACTTCTCCTTCAAAACCATCAACCAGATTCACTTCAAATTTGTTATTTTTTTGGTGTGGGGTGGGGGGTGTACCTTGGGAATCTCTACCAATGGCCACACTCCAATGATTTTAAAGTTTTTTTTAACGAATTTTCTTGTTCACTTATCTGTAAAATCTTCAAAGGATCTAAAAAAAACCCTCGCTTGGCCTATTGGTTTGGAATTGCACAGGCACACTTCTGGGGGCCGTCGACCTCAACTTGCTCCACATGTGGCGTCGCGATTATTTTGGGCCTTTTAAAGGAATTTTTTGCATTTCCACTTTTTTTTACCTTTTCTCCCAAAACGTGCATAGTAACTTAGATCTTCTTCAAACTTACTGGGAATGTATGTGGGCTTGATCTGCACAAAATTGTTCACAACATGGTGGTACTTTTTTCGGATTTTCAATAGATTATAAAAAATTGGTAGAATCGGTAATGGGATATGTACATTTTAGCAAGAGTGATGATGGTCGTAAAGTAAAATTCAGCGTTCATTTGACCTATTTTCCACCTTTTGGCTACAGATCAATATGTAAACAGCAGGGAAAATCATTTCTGACATGTACAGTTGATCAGATTATTAGGTTAGTGTAAATTAGAATTTTTGTCCTTTTTGCTGACTAAGAATTTCGATTCTAAATGGAAAAAACTTGTGATATTCAAACAGTACGACGTCAGACGAGAATGACACTAAATGTAAATATGTGGATAGGAACATAGATACAGCTTTATCTGTCTAACCGCATCAAAGAAAGTGCAGGTAAAACAAACCGATATTACTGACTAGAATTAGTGACTGGGTATTTTTCATGACATCTCTATTGAAAGGGGATTTTTAAAGGTAGAAAATAATATATAGAAGGAATTGACAGCACAGGAAACACTTGGAAGGATGTAAAAAAATTGTACGGGTCTCTAACTATGAGGGTTTTAGTGGGATTCTCTTTCAAAACAGGTTCCATTGTATCAGGTAACGTCAGCTTATCAATGGGACGACATGTCCGAATGACCCAACTAAAACATACGTGATTAGCTAGTGGCACCATATTACATGTCTGATGACATTCGTCACTAACCACAAGCAAGTGGTGTTTTTTAAATCCATATGCATGTGTACCAACATCTGAGCTTGTTGCTGTGATTTTGGCAGACCTCATTGCTATTGCCAAGAGCCACACTACATATGTATTAGCCTAACTTGTTAAGTAAAGGTCAAGGTTTTTGTTTTCGTTTGAATGTTTGTTTGTTTGTTTGTTTTTTGTTTTTTGTTTTTTGTTTGTTTGTTTTTTTTTTGGATGTTTTTTTTTATGGTTTTATTTGTTTTTTTTTCAAACATTGGGTCAAAAGATTCGTATGAAACAATTGCCCTTCATATGGTAATATGTGACAGCATACTTCATTGGACAGGCCTTCCCGACTGCAATTTACAAAAATTCACCGAGCCAGTATGATCATCTAACGTTAAACAAATGGGACCTTGTTATCATTCTGACGCTCACAGGGCTATTTCACGCTTTGGTCCTATGGTAAGCGGAACCCAGGACTGTAGTAGTCCTCTTGTTTATTTTTAGACTCACCACCGCAGATCCCTGATCATTTGGCTGATGTTATTCAGTGCGTAAGTGTATATTTCATCACTTTATTTTCTTCACGGGACCTCAGTTTCTTCTGAAAAGCACGTGGAGTCTTTATTGGACACGTCTGCACAAACGAGTTGAGATAATACACCAAAAGAAGGGAGAGTGTGTACTCTGGTGTGTAAGTTGATATCAATTGGATGAAAATGGCTTCCAAATGGCAACTTTTCAGGCTCGGATGCCATTTCTCCTTTAAAAAGTATATAATGTGCAGCATTGAAAGAGAAACTGATCACTCACTCGACACCATATTATTCGGCATGATGTCAATTTTAAAATGTGACTTAATGTGCAGGCTCATGTCTTTGAAATAATTGAAGTGTGTAGCTGTGAAAAATACTTTCGCGAACACACTCAGTTGCATTCATGTGGAAATTATAGTTCACGTGACTAGAGCTTAAGGTCTGGTGTGCATAAATATTTCTTTGTAGAAACTATACTTGTAGTCATAAATATAAACGCCTGCCTTTGAATTTATGTATGAGTGAATGTGATATAGCTCTCATTCATGTCATAGCGTAGATATATTGTAGTCATAAATGTGAACTGTTACCCTCGTATTCGTAGATACGAATGACTGAAATTTAAACTCTGCCCTATTTTTGATTGTTAAAATAGCTCGAGGTTACATTTTTTTTTCGGAGAATAACACGAGACAACATTTGAGCATAACATCCTGGTCGAATTACAATCTAAGCCACTGATTCGTGGCAGAAAATGCAAACTCCTAACATCAGATTATTACCAGTATTGCCCAAAGGTGGCGCTGCACACCTGGAAAGAAAACGCCATCAGCTCAACCTTGTGGCCACAGACCACAGTTGTAAATCCTTCTATTTTTCGTATTAGCATTTTTTCAGTCTAAAAGTCAGCATTCTGGTATTTTAAAAATTCGTGAACGGCATTTAACAGATAAAACTGTCAGAAAAACACGGATGGATTTTTGTCATATAATTCCCAGCTCGTTAATTTGTGATAATTGGAATACGAAACAACACCTGGATGTCAGCTTTATACAGGTGTATGAAATTTGCTCTTGCCGAGGTCACATCATTGTCCTTCTCTACCATCAAGTTCCCACCTGGCTTGGAAGACAGTGCACCTATATGCCCACCAATGAAGCAACTCTGTGATGCAGCAAACCTGAATTAGCTAACTTTATTTAAACAGAAGCTACAGCATGCTAAAAACACAGTATTTTCACAATTACGGACAATCTCCGTTGGGAAGCGCAACCAGCCAATCACAACTGTGGTCTGTAACCTTGCTTACCTGTATGGCAAACTTCTTTTTAGTATGACTTAAGGTCGTCATGACCTGTCAGTATGTTAAATCACTCTCCTTGCAACGTTATCATACAAAGGTCCAAACTTACCATAGAGTGGTCCTTCGATACTTGTTTTGATTACAGGACTATTACCCTCGCCGTAGTTCATGGTAAAACAGTTGCCATACATTTGATTGGTAAATGTTTGAGTAAAATTTCTGCAATGATAATCAAAATCTGTCTCAAAATAAAAATTGAACATATTTGCCCCCCCCCCCCCACACACACACACCATGTTAAATATAGCATGTATTACAAATAAGCTTCCCCTTCCCCCCTCCCCAAAGGTTGATCTTTCTCCAAAGTTTACCATGTTTTGGAAAAAGTCTTTAGATCTACCGTAGGTAGATCGTTTCGATCTAGGTAAAAGTAACACCAAAATCTATGTGAACTTTAATTTTTATGGGTGACCTATTTGAAAAAATACAATATCACACAAAAAACATATAGTTTAACGTGGGGCATGTTTGCGTACACTTTTGGTTATGTCTTTTCAAATTACCTATAGGCTAGACCTAACTGAAAACCTACCATAGCAGAGTTTTGACATTCTGAATTGATTGTATTGGACTTAAAGTGAAACACGTACGCTTGCAAACAATCACCGCGTCGGGTTAGAGTCTAAGAATTCACAATTTACAAAATACTAATTTGTACCCGTGTGTCGTGGCGACAATGGAAATATACTGTACCTTCTTTAAATCAAATTTAAATTATTTAAATTCAAGTAGGTTATCTTTATCAAATACAAAGTAAAGACAAGCAGCCCACATCACTAAAAAACATGCCCGGTAATTTAAGGCTGTGAAACATGGTTGACCGTTTCCTGTTGATTTATAAATTCATCCGGTCGTTGAAGCCTTCGATTTTAAAAATCTAGAATCGAACGTGATCATAATATATTTCATTACCTAATGTATAGTCTTAGGCATAAACACTGAATTATTGGATATGGAGCATAGAGAGATTGGATTGTGCTATATTTTTGGGGAGGGGCTTTTCGTTTATTAGTTTTTTTGTTGAGAACCACACGGAAAATATGGCGCCGTTGCTACTGCCTGTGTAGTCAGAATGTGGCTCTGACCGACTTTAAACTTGAGGAGTCCACACTTACCTTGGGCCACATTTAAAACCATTCATCGTGCAGGAAAAGAGAAGCCATGAGATGTTATGACCGGATGCTTTTTTATCTTGAAATGATAACGCAGCATAATGTCTCATGAACTCTTGTCTTTTTCTAACTTCCTCTGATAATGTCTCGGGAAAATAACTATCGTCCCAACCTGAACCGCTTAGTGGCTTCTTGTCGGTGATGTTGGCAGATGATCCCTTATTTCGGTTATTATCCACGATGTCGTGTGGAGTAACTGGACTGCTCTGCGGGGAATCCAAGTGACGTTAAAGCATTTTCCGAGATGGGTTGGTTGTGTTTAGGTGTATTGTGATGGATACTTCTGTTGGACGGGTTCTACGTTATGATAGCGAGCTTTGCAGAAAGTACGCATATGGTTAAGGACGGGTAAGACACCAAAAACCTTTGAATGGCCGATTTTGAGATTTTAACGGTTTTTACAAGACGAATGTCCTTTCTATTAGTTGTCAAAATTTCAAGCTTTTAACTGCAGTAGAAATATGAGAAAAACGCCAAAAACCACACAAGCATGTGGACATCGGAACGTCCATGTGTCATTATTTTGGTTTTCAGCCGCCAAACGGAACAATGCCACCCGTCAATCATACTTAACAGCCTGTCACGTGGCTGCAGGTAGCAACGGCCCATGGCAAAAAGAGAGTGGTATCAGGGCGGCAATGCGAAAAAAGGCGACATGCCGAAAGTATATTTGTGGGCAGGGAAAAGATGCAAACATGCTAACATATCATAGCCTTTAAGATAGTGGTTTACTTTATAGTTATCTTGCTTGTTTTGTGTTCTAACGAAGGGAGACGTAAGTTTAAATGAAACGTCAGATGGCAATCGTCTGACGATGCCCCTTCAAAGGCCGTGCCGCGATGGATTACCCCAGTGGTCCTGCACACCAAAGAGAGGCGGGGGAAAAACCTGACACTTTAATCAACAATAACCACGTACATGATAATATTTTATCGAAACCCAGGGATGAGGAAATAAAAGTAAAAATAAACACATCGAAATAAGCATAAACGTGAACAGCAGAGAAAACACAAAATAACGTTACAAAATTCAGGTTTGAAAGAGAAATGAAACTCATTGACAAAATAACGACAAGCTAACTAAGTAAAGTGTACAGACAAGTCTAACAAGCTAACTACATAAAGTATACAGATAGGAGTAAATACAATAAAATACTATCCCTAAAAACGACATGAAGACGCAGGGGGCGGAAGACCAAACCCGCCATCTGTGCACAGACCCCGAGCGGCCGTGGGCCGTCCACCAAAGCAAGGCAACACGACTTTCGTTGCCAGGCTTGCGGTCACCGGGCCCGCACGGCCGCGTCCATGACGTCACGCTTCGAAGCCAGACTGTCGCTGTCGCCGTTTGACAGATCGCTGAATAAAGCTTTCTGTACTTCAAAGGCTCTTTTATTCATGTGATTGGCCAAAAATTGATTGACAACCTCACCAAATGTAAAGGGACGATGTTTTCTACGATTTGTACAAATATCAGCTCAACTTGAGCAAATGGTATTGTTTCAGAGGCAAATGATCAACATCAAAGGTTTTTGAAGCTTTTTTTCTCAGAAAGGATAATAGGACGAGAACCCCAACTAAGAATGGTTATTCCAAGAAAACGGCTGAGCGAAATTTAATCCGGTTAACAGCTTTTGATTCTGTAATGTCTGATCTGCAAAAAAGATTCAGCGATTTTCATAATTTTGCTTCGTTCCTTTTCTATGGAATGAAGAAAATAAACATCCTGAAAATCAAAGGAAAAATTCAAACGTCAAACTTTGAGGATGGATAATAGAAAAACGAAACCAAACATAAAAAATCGTAGGATCGTTTTTTTGTTGCCAATATGTCAGGGTTAAGATGCAAGTGTAATTGTAATTTTATCACAAATAATTCGTGACTTATTTCGACATTTATGGAGTGGATGCTTTGCGGTCAACTTTCAATTGTTTATTCAACAATTAACATCATAGACACCCAAATACGGGCCATATAAATTCTTTGGAGTATGACGATTACGCACATATATGATCTGGTATCCTAAAGGAAATACAATTTGAGCTAGGATTGACCAAAAGTGGGATTTATTTTTGGTGTCTTACCTGCCTTTAATTGCTGTGTAAAGACCGACAGAGATTCAATTTATTTGTAGATTAATATTGATATATACATGCACCATTATTACTAACTACTGCTGCCACTACATTTGATGATTATGATACGTCTAGTAAAAATGGCTGAATATCCTTGCAGGGAGTCAGCATATTGACTTGTTTTCCGTCATCAAAGGCCCATCCGTTGACTACAAAAGTCATTTTGGGCAGCTTGATATACTTATCTAGGTTCCATCTGAAGTACAACGTCTGTTTAAGGTGAAAAATGTACAGGGAAAAAAAGGAAGAAAATGATACACCACACATCACGTAACATACATGTATAAAAGTAAGTGGACGGGTTTGCAAAAATCAGCTCATTTTAGTTTACTCACAGAATCTTCGCTTCCGTCAGCCACATTTCTCATTTCTTTCGGCAGGCCGACCAGGGCCGAGCGTCTTATTGGGTTCACATTGCAAAGCGTGATAGCAGGGAAATCCAGTTTTGGTTTGTTAATATATTTAACTCTAGTGACCGTTGGTGTTCTGGCAAGTTTCATTACTGCTTTGGAAACTTGCCAGTGAAGAAGACCTAAAAAAAGAAACAAAAAACATTAGAGCAAGATGACCAGCTCCACCCACCCACCCACAAGAAGGGAAATGTGAACACAACCTTCATTTCACCCATAAAGAACAATGTGCGATTAGTTTGGAAAATAATTTTAATTCCAGGCTAATTTGTACCAATGTGCGTAACACGAAGGAGCAATTGTGAATGAGTATTATTCTGTATTAAAATCAAGGATGTATATAGATTAAAAAAAGTTCCATTAATATATCCCTTTGTTTTTGGATTAAATTAGTTCTTTTTAACACATAAAACTTTCAACGGCGTAATACACTGCATGTCATGTTTTTGGATTAAATTAGTTCTTTTTAACACATAAAACTTTCAACGGCGTAATACACTGCATGTCAATCACCACATATACCTTCAGACGTAAGTAATTTTAAATGAACATTCCCGGAAAATCTTTGTGTCTTGATCTGGTTGTCGTGGTTTGAATACGGGGTCGTGTTCTTGGTTAACATGGACATAATGACCATGTACGTGGGCCTTCATCTTGGGACATTTAAATGAACTTTTTTGAATCCCAAATCAGATGTTTTCTTTGCCAAAAGGACATCTTCAATTTCCTTTGATATTTGTCTTAAAGCTTTCATTATATCGTATTGGGTAAATACCCCTGCTGGAAAACGCAAAACGCAAGGTCTATCTATCTATCTATCTATCTATCTATCTATCTATCTATCTATCTATCTGTCTATCTGTCTGTCTGTCTGTCTGTCTGTCTGTCTGTCAATCCGTCCGTCCATCTATCTATCTATCTATCTATCTATCTATCTATCTATCTATCTATCTATCTATCTAACTATCTATCTATCTATCTATCTATCTATCTATCTATCTATCTATCTATCTATCTATCTATTACACTTCCACCCTATTTACCAATTGCTGTCAATTTTCGAACACAAACTTTGCAGGAAATTGTCGCCAAGACAATGCATATCAGGGAATGATTTTAAAGTGATGTTCATGAAATTGTGAATTGAAATGGAAATGCAAACCTTACACCAAAAATGACACAAGAGTCAATCTTCAACATGAACACACATTTTGGTACAATTAGTATCGTCCCCCTTGTCTTTATCAACATGTCAGATTTAGTGTCTTATTAGTAAGTGCTTATTGACCTTGAAAAAAGTGACACAACACATTTCAAAATTTGACCATCGGCTTAATGCACATTTAGGGTACATTTTGCCGTTCCATCTTAATTTATTATCTCATGAACATCCCAATAAAACCAGATCCTGATATGCACTGCCTTCGTGACCTTGCGAAAGTAGGTCAAAGTCACCCATCTTATGGAATATCGAACTTCTATATATGATGTACGTTTGTGGTAGATTTGGTATTGTTTGCCTATTTATGCCTGAGCGTGTCAAATTTAGTGTCCTTTATAACGTCCTTATTTAATGTACTTTTAATGTCTATGATGCTAGTTCCACATAATACCACCAGTGGCGCCAGCATGGCTCCACACTGTAGTGTATATAGTATTCCTTGTAATGGTATATGGATACATGTGTGCAAGGTCAGACGTAATGATCATAGTAAAATATTTCCTAAAAAGTGTTCCCTTTGTGACCTGAAGAAAGTAGGTCAAGGCCACCCATGTGCAATACTAAATGACTCCATATTTATGTACTTTTGGTATCATTAGCCTTCTTATCTTAATGACTTTGAAAATAGGTCAAGGTCACCTGTAATTCAACAAAATTTGGTCATTAACCTCGCGCATATTTGGTGCAAATTTGGAAGTTTAATTTCAGTTTATAATCAAAATAATGAATTTTATGTGCTTTCATTATACATGATGCTAGTTCGACGTTAAAACCACCAATAGCACCACCACGACACCACACATCATTGCTTTTTGTTTATGTGATATTAATAATGTAATGGTATATTGATACAAGTTCACAAGTTCAGATGCAATGACCATAAAAACAAAATCATTTGCTGACATGTATTTCTTCCGTGATCTTGAGGAAGCAAGTCAGGGTCATCCATATTGGGTAACATAAAACTTCTGCAACTGATACACAGTTGTGGTACATTCGGTATCATTGTCCTTATTTCTTCTCAATATACTGAATGCAATGTATTTTTTAACACCGTTTGGTCCACGTCATTCGTAATGCTGTAAGTGGTGCCACCAAATTTCCACGTATTTTCGTCTTTTTGCCTGATTGACATCCCTACCAAGTTTCGTGATGATTACCACTTATATAAAAACTCACCGGTACTATCGGACCTGTATTCCCTACCGGGGCAACCTTCTCCACTAAGCCTCGTCATTGACACACTGGGGTGCTTGGCACTCAGTCTTTTGCTGACCCTGAATTCACTGCCTAAGGGCGACTTCACTATCTGATACAAAACCCATATTCTGGAGCCTCCAACTGGTAACTGTTCGTCGTTGTATTTACATTTTCAGGTGATGCTCACTCTGGAAAAGTTCCATTATATATTGTACATTGCATTCATTCGACAAATTAACCTTCTCTTAACACTAATAACACATATATTTTGGATGCTACCTCTTCAAATATCCAATCGACTTGGCTGCCATTGTGAAAATTGTCAATTCCGCACCCAATGCCAATGGAGTGTAAATGAACATTGGGAAGATCGTGCCGAGTGGGGATGGGAAGAGGGTTATAATATATGAAACCAAAAGTATATATTTTGCAAATATTTCAGAGCATCAATAATGATATGATATATGTTGTGGCCGCAATTCACTTTGATAAATTCAAATCAAATGTTTTTTTTTGTGAGACTGTCCCGCAATCATTGCATCAAGTGCACAATGTTCGTAAATGGCGCTCGCCACCAAATGGCGTTGTGTCACATTTGGATTTGTAACTAACGATGATAACTGCTTCAGACCCAACTGAGCAAGCACATTAAAGTTAAGATAGTAAGTCATGTTTTAAAAGTACTTTAACGACCGTTTGCCCTGATGGCTCGGAGAACGGACACCTGGAAGCATGCTGAAAACACGTGTCGATGATTCACTGTAATTTTCCTTTCCCACAATGCGTTACGCCATGTTTTAAATAGCACTCACCGTGTGTACATATAGACTCTGTGCTATGGTGGTATCTGTTGCATTTGGATTTATAACTAAAGGACGATATCTTTTTTTTTTTTTTTTTTTGATATGTTTTATTGAGCCAACATATTGCAAGCTTACATTGGTGTAGCATAATTCATATAAACTACAGAGACAAGTACCAGCCTATTACAAGCTTACATTGGTGTATCATAGTTTATTTTAAATGTAGAGTCAAGCACCAACAAATTACAAGCTTACATTGTAGTATCACAGTCAAGTACCAACACCTTACAGGTTTACGTTGGTGTATCCCAGTTCATAGTAATCACAGAGTCAAGTACCAACATATTACAAACTTACATTTGTGTTCCATATTTCACATTGAAGACAAGGTCAAGTATGTCACATGTTTGACATACCACAAGACTACAGATTTATATGCCTATACTGCATAGTTACCTCACTATGAAACAACCAGGGGGGGAGGTGTTTCCACTTTTTCTTGTGTTTTTCTAGTTTGTTATTCTTTTCGGCAATATAATGTTCTGTGTCAATGAACTGACTAAGAAGGTAAAGATAACCTTCCAGGACAGGGTGTTTTTTTTTTTTTTTTGTTCTACACCGCCAAATATACTGGTTTTCAACACCAAATATTATATTTATGTGACTTAAGGATTCAATATGAATTCCTGATAAAATTTCCTCACATCTAAAGTGAGTAATTCCAGTAAATTGTAATAACCATATTTTTAGTTGACCAATAAATCTCTGAGTGATTGGGCATTCCCAAAATACATGAATAAATGACTCTTTTTCAGCTCCACAGAACGTACATTGATCAGATTCCACAATTCGTATTTTAAACAAGAGTGTGTTTGTTTTTAAGCATCCATGTAGAAAACGATACAAAAAAGCTGTAAGTTCAGCTGAAATAGTAGTATAATAGATTAGACTGGATATCTCATAAAGTTTTACTCGTGAAATTTCTATTTGTAATTCAATTCCCCCCCCCCCCCGGGGTAAATTGGTAATAATGTAATATTTTCAATCATTATATCATATACCAGTTTTGTAGCCCTAGCTTTTTCAAAAATCTGTTGAATTAAAGGAGTTTTGCGCTTATATTTCTTCTCCTCTGAGGTCCTTGGCATAGTTTACAGCTTTTTGGGGATTGCCTTCAAAACACCATAGTATGTCACAAAATCTACTCTCGTACTCTATTTCTCTTTAAACTTCATATGTTAAAGAACTGACCCATCTTTTTTCAATGAGTCCCATATTTTGTTTATACCAGCATTTTTCCACGTAATAAGATATATCGGTTTCTTGTTGACTCTAATATGACCATTGTGCCACAGGTATTGGCTCCTTATTTCATAATCTTCTGGTGATTTTATATGTTCTACCTGGCTCCAGCATTTTGGTACCTGGCTCATGAAGTTGCTGTTTATTTTTTGAATCAGTATGCTATCTGTGTCAAAATTGTATTGCAAAGCTTTTCCTTGAAGCACTTCTCAATGAAGATAACCGTTTGACCCAAGACACTTTCATACAGTCGAAATGTAACCTTAGATGTGGTACTTTAAGACCTTCATTTTTTTGTTTTGTTGTTTAGGACCTTGCGCTTAATTAATTTTGTCGGGTTTCCCATTCCATATGAATTTACACATACTGGAATCTAGTTTTTTGTTAACTTCTCTCCTGGCCCCGGAGTTACAAACGCCAAATACGTAAACTGTTGGATAGTCAAGCTTTTTACAATTTGGAGTTTTACCGTAAGAGTTAAGTCTCTATCTTGCCAAGTATTTTGTATTTGTTTGAATTTTTTTAACTCTAGGCTCTAAATTCAGTTGTTTTAATGTATCTGGATTTGATGAAATTTGGACATCCTTGTCGGACTCCTTTAAAATGTTGAACTTTTCTGATGTAAAACCATTGTTTGCAACAAAGCTAGAGATATTTGTATAGAGGTTTCTTTGTCCTTTTTTGCGAAAAGATATACTAAAATAAAATGTTGCAAACATCCATCAATATAGTGCCACTGCAGACGATCAAAGGCTTTTCAAAATCCAGTTCAGCTATTAGTGCTGAGATGCGCTCTTCGTCACATACATCTATAAAATCTAAAACCTTTCTGATATTTTTTCCACTGAACCTATTTTTTTCAAGAAACCGCTCTGATCACTATGTTTCAAATCACGCTTCATTCATGTAGCAAGTGACTTTGCAAAATATGTTTGAAGAGGAGAGATTGGCCGTCAGTTTTTTTTTAATTTAAAAATGTCTTTATTTTGTTTAGGTAATAGAGTTACAATGCCATGACGCTGTAAAATTGAAAGCTTGCCTGCCTCATAACTTTATGCTACTGCATTAATAAAAAGTTCTCTAATGTTAACCCAGAAGACTTTTTAGAACTCTACAGAGAGTCCATTTGATCCTGCAGATTTATTATTTGACATTGACTTTATAGTATCTATAATTTGTGTTTCTGTTAATGGCCCTTTACATATCATCTGTAGCATTTCTGACAATTTTTGGCTCCTTCTGGGAAGAATATTCCTAAATCCTCATCATTTACTGTTTTCAATTCTGAAGAGTACAGTTATTTTGTAGAATTGGGTTTCTTCTTTTAAAATATATGCTTGGTTAGTTATTGCTTGATTCGCTTTTGTTATTATCTTATTTATTACTTTCTTATTGAATTTTTTTTTTTTAATTAAAAATATTTGGGATGTTTTTCACCTTGTTCAGACCAGCGTGCTCTACTTCTGACCACGGATTCTCTAGTTTTCTCGTCAATCAAGTTTTCAAGTAGATTTTTTTGCGTTTAATGCGACTGAAATTTCTTGTTCCTTCAAATTGAGGTTACTCAGTTGCAGTTCCAATTCTATTATCTCCTCCTGTATTGATTCTAACTTATTTTTTTTCTTTTTTGAGGCGTATCGAGTTGTCCGTCCGCGAATTTCAGCTTTTACAACCTCCCATAGTAGTCAATGGTTAGTATCTGTATTGCTGTGGCCTTCTGTTATTCTAGCTATTGCATTTTTATTGTTTCTTCATATTTTTTGTTTGATAGATAAGGGACGTTTATTTTTCAGAACCCTGGTCCCCGTTTTTTGTGTTGACTTCAAAATTAAAAATACCGCTGAATGATCGGTACGGAAACCTGGAAAAATGTTAGGCTTACTCAAGAAGCCACTGAGCCTTGTGGAGAGCAAACAATAATCTAAGCTACACTGAATCAGAGTGGGGAGCCTTGTTCTGCATGTAAACCGTTTCTCATCTCGATGGAACTCTCTCCATGTATCTAATAAATCAGTTTCACCCATCCATGCTTTTATGGTGGAGACCGACTTTTTTGTGTGATGCATATCTGCCGCCAGCCTTGTCTAGATCTAAATTTTGTACACAATTAAAGTCCCCTTCTATAATACAGTGATCTTTAGGCATGTTTTTAACCATGTAACTGACTTTTTCAAAGAATTCTGTTATGTCATCATTTGGTGCATACGGCCCTGTCAAAGTTAGTCTTACATCATTAACAGTGATATCCACTATTACATATCTCCCTTTATCGTCACAACTACTCTGATCAATTCTGCGACTGAAATAATTTTTTAACATTATGCAGACCCCTCTTGCATTATATTTCCCATGTGCAAATATAATATCTGATACCCATTCATTCTTCCATTGTCTCTCAGTTTCATGTGAACTTTAAGTTTCTTGTAAAATTAATATAGAGTATTTTGTATTTTGCAACATGTAAAATACTTCCCGTCTCTATTTATAATTTGATAAACTTTTAACAATTGAGGTAAATATTCCAAGTTCACCAATTTTCAAAATTCCTTTTTTTTTTTTTTTTTTTTTTTTGTCCTTTTCAAAGGGCCGGACTAATGAACGATAACTGCTTCAGACACATCTGAGCGGGCAGATTAACGTTAAGATAGTAAGTCATCTTTTAAAAATACGTTGACGGCCGTTTTCCCTGGAAACTTGGAGAACGGACACCTGGAACCTAGCGATACTAGATACCGATACCGCACTGTGGCTATATTTGCAGCAGCTATGCTTTTTCCCCGGCCCAAGTTAGCCGTCCAGACAAGTTGAAATAAGATGCTGTGTTTGAGTTGATTTTACTGCAACATAACGGCACGTTGGCCAATTTTTCTG
Organism: Hermodice carunculata; assembly: GCA_964020975.1. Lineage (NCBI taxonomy): Eukaryota > Metazoa > Annelida > Polychaeta > Eunicida > Amphinomidae > Hermodice > Hermodice carunculata. The sequence continues at coordinate 84,895,717 of OZ026614.1, read as the reverse complement.
TTAATTTTCAACTTGGTTACGGCTGATTAGAAAGACCGCTTTTTTCACCGGGTGGTCGTTTGTGGGGCGATTTTGCTGGTCGTTGCAGCTCTGCCTCTGGTCTAGGACTGTCCAACTGGAGCATTGGAGTAAATTTTGCATCACAGTTCTCGAAAAAATGTATAGAATTTTTCTGAAATAAGTGTTTCTCATGTGAAGAAGTTGAGAAAATGTTCTAGGGAATCTAAATTTGCTGCTACAGAGATTTCCGGTTGGACAGCACTGTGGTCGTTCACGTCAGCTCATTTAACACTGTCATTGCAAAACCGCCCATGCCAAGCAAAACTGGTAGTTTTGAACTGGAGAGGACTGGAGTCGGTAATTGAATGTACTTATATACCAGGATTATACCATGCAGTACCTGCCAGGGTATATCAAAGAGAGTGAATGTAAAAACATTTTCAAAAATAAGGTGAAGTCATTCTTGATGCATGAGTTCCATGAGATGGGAGTACTGGAGAGGGGCCGCTTTATATATTTATAATTACATGATATTAGTGTTATAAAATTATGCATTTGGTGCTTATATTTATTTATTTATTTGTTTATCTATTTATTTATTTATGTATATATATATTTATTGATTGATTAATTGATTGATTGATTGATTGACAATTTAGATATATCTTTTAATTCATAAATTATTAAAACATTTCAGTTACTAACCTTTGCAAGGCAAATTAATATTTTTTCTGATTTTATACTTGCTATTTTCATGTTGTGGTCCACCATGGATATAAGCCAAGGCAAGATTCCCTAGGCATTTGGTGCTCCCTTTTCATGCATCATGGTTTGGGTTTGGTGTGCTTTCAGCAATTATATTTCACAATGCTGGCATATGTGTGAACAAAATATTATTAATCAACCAATCAACATTCAGTGCTTAAAGTTAAGTACATTTAGGCCTAGTGATTATCTTAATGTATTTTTTCCTCTTGCTTTTGTAGAGAAAGTACACAACTTACTAATTGCAGGATAATTTATATGTTAATTTTCCCCGAATTAATAAACATAATAAGTGTGCAAAAAATCCCTAAAGCGTTACATGTATAAATACAAAAATTGTCTTATCTTAATTGATAACATGTCGGTGATGTTTTTTCTAAAATTTATTTTTTGCCAAGTTTTGCTAATTTCCATCACATTTTTTGTACAATCTGAGGGAAAATAGCCAAATCAGTACAATAATGACTAAAATGTTGTGATTTCATCAACTATGTCAAGGCAAGATTTTCCATTTGAAACTCCCCCAATTCACCATTTTGCATGTTCAAATTCGAAATTTTTCGAGGGACGGGGGATGCCCCCAGACCCCTCTAGCATTCTGTCGGGCGCTTGCTTTGGCCCTTTGGGCCACATTTATCTCATATGGGCCCCTGAAAAAAATTATGCACTTTTTTGGACCACTTGGGTCTCTGAGTTTCTAGCACTGGCCTGGGTCGATCAATATTTATTACGGAAAGGCGGCTTGAAAGTACATGTAGGCCTACCTGTTTTTCCCCCATTAATTTTAGGGTTGGGCCGTTTTAGAATGACCTGTCAGGTTACTGGAACAACACATGTATTTTTGTTAGGCCTTCGGTAACTTGGGCATTTGTTGAAACATGTTTAAAATTGGTGTTCTTTTCCCGTTTACACATTACCTCTTTTGGCGTCAGTTTAATTTGCTACATGGGCACAGCCGGAGGCACTTGTTCATGAAAAACTCTTCGCAAAACTGCACTCTCAATATTTTCACATTTTGGTCTCAATATTACAAAATACTCTAGGTGGCACCACCAATATCGAACTCGACCTAGACTTGCATGCGCTTGATAAGTCCTAAAAATTATATAGGGCGGTCTGGAAAACAAGAGACTAGATCGAGCTGAGAAGCAAACATTTATGGGCTGACGGACAGGCATGAGTGATCGCATAAGCTCTGCGACCTGTGTCAGCGAAAAAACATAAGTCATTGTGTATATGTCATTTAAAAACTGATTTAAAACTGGTAATGTTTAATTTGGCTTTGAATTTTGAATTCTGTCGCACTTCTGCATTCTGTATATTTTAGCTAGGAGTCCATTCCGCAAACTAGCACCATCTTGGTTGATGAGGATAATGCTATATTTAACTGTATTTTGTGGCTGTAACTTGGGGGGGGGGGGGGGGGTCTCGCAGGTGGCAAATTAATTTTGGATATATTTTGGGGGGCTGGGGTGGGGATGGTGAGGAGGGGGATTACTGTTTACTGCCTTGGTAGCCAAAAACCTGAAGACTCTAATGTTGCAGTAAATGAGGATCTGCTCTCTTCAGCAGGAGGAATATGTTGAAATTGAATCATTAAAGATATATTGTAGTTCCCGTTGTTGCCGTTTTTCCAGACTTTGTGTATTTTGTTTTCAGCACTGGTGAAAAACCGATGGACAGTATAAAACGTTACTACAAATAAAACGTTGAAATGTGCTCAGTTTTGACTTTTGCGTTAAAAACTTTGGGTTGGTGCCTGAAAGTATTTCGCTGCCTGCCGGCCTTCATGGACATGAAGGTCACATGTTCGGAAAAGTTTAATGTGACATCAAGTTGAACTCCTAACACTTTGACAGATTCATTCAAAACAATGGGCTTGTAGTCCTTTAATGTGATTTCGAAGGGAGACTCTGGTTTCCACAACTCCGTCTTGTTTATATAATTACGATTGGGGTCCCTGCCTGGCCAGTTCTTCCCTCTATCGAGGGCAGCTTGATAAAACCGGCGAAGTCCTATCAATTATGGTCCCTTAATACTAGGGTACCAGTAAGAATATATGAGGAAAAGGTATGACTACATAAGGACCGAAGGGGTGAGGCAACACAGAATAATACATTATAAATAGATAGAACATCCCTATCAATTATGGATTTCACAGTATGTATATTTAACGCACTTAACAGTTGACTATGGTGTTAACATTTTCTAATACCAAAAAGACTGTTGGACATTTGTGCCCTGACAAAATTCCAATTTACGAATGGACACTTCAGAGATATCAAGTGCCCCACAGCCATATGTTAACCCCAAAAGTGCTAATCACTGCTATAGTTGCTTTCTCATTACCATTAAACATATAATGGTTAAAATAGTCAAATTCCTCATGAAGATACCTATCATTCAAATACCAGCAAGCCTTGTCTGAAGCAAAAAGTAGTCTGAGTCAACAGCTTTCCTCGGGACACTTTGCGCGCAATGCGCGCAAAGTGTCACGAGGAAAGCTGTTGATTCAATCTTAAATCAGCACTTTAAGGGTTAATACTGGAACACAGTTTGTTCTCCATAGCATGGCAAGGAAGATTTAACGTCAGCGGATAGCCTTGTTTATGAACGCCCTCCATTACTTAAGGAGTAAAATCTTCGACGGCAAGCAGATATCCTGTCATCTAGGTATATGTTCTTTTGACAAACCAGAGCTACAAAATGTAACGCCCAACATATTGACAGAGTCAACGGTTTTCAACATGTGTTTACCCAGATAAGAGGTGAGGTCTGAGCCTAAAACCCGTTTCCCTATAATCATGCATTTTGACTCAAGACAGTTGCAATTAAACCACCATTTATCAGCGTATTGCTTGCATAAATCAAGTGATGTTTGCTGACCAGTTACTCTACTTGTGCTGACTCGGGTGACATCGTCTGCGCAAGCAATGACATAATTTTTTTTTTCAGCATCAGTACGAATTCCATTATTCTATTCACGCAATGATTCTAATAGATCATTAACAAAAATGATCTTAAACCTGTTTCAATGACACCAGTTTCGGTAAATCCCACCCCCACCCCCACCTTTTTTTTTTGGGGGGGGGGGTCACCAGAATAACATTAACAAATGTGTTCGAAATTTGACTTGAGCTAAGTTGAGACAAGTTTTTCTCGTCCATGAGATTTACCAGCTCATATTTCTCACAGAAATGCACTACTAGGTTAGAAGAATCTGAACGGTCACAGTCTAGATCTTTAATAACAGCATACTTGGGGAACACAGAACGTTACGGCAACAGAATTGGCCGGACTGTTCTCCATTATACTATAACATAGGCAAGCCAGTCGATATGTGAACAAATAGAGAAAATAATGTTGCAAGAAAACAACATCAAGTACAGGGGCTTCGATGCGGGTGCTTTCCATGTCAGAACTCCTTGCATAAGAAATGTGTGATCGTGAGGATCACGTGCCTACTCTTGCGAAAACCATAGCGCATCCCCCCCAGCTGGTGGGGAATGTGTAATGGTTTTCGCGCTTCCGAGCTAGAGTGTTGGTTTTTCACGGAAACATTGTTACTATCACAATGATTATTATCAAAAAACGGTATCGTATTGTTTTTTGTTTTTTTATGGAATAAACGAGCCAGGTCTTTCAATAGGAAGTCAAAAGTTTTATTATAATTAAAGTTCATCAAGATTTACATACAAATCTAATTTTAGCGATATGAACTACTAATTCTGCGAATGAATGATTCGTACATTTCTGGCAAACAACACTTGTTTTGTCCGAGATTAAAGCCATCTATTTTCTGTGTGTTCTATAAATAAAGCAACTGACAGGAAGACCCAAGTTTTTTAGCATAACAGGTCAATGCAAGACGCAGCGGAACAAGATATTGACAGCCCCGCAGAAAGAGACATAACATAAAAGGCTCTGTGGATAAGTCAATATGGTTAGACTTACTGCATACAGAACTAATGTATCGTTACATAAACAGCGTTTCCATTAAAATTTGAGGAGTTGGTTTCCGTTGAAATTTCTTCAGCAAGAGCCTAACGTAACAGAATCGTCTTCTGATGAAGCACTGAGACATGAGTGCATTGTTTCGTTTTCAGTTGAAAAAAAGTTGGTGTGGAATGAAATTTATCACTTGTAGAGGTACGAACACCTATTTAAAATCGGAATCTGATGTAAATGGTTTAAATATCGGCCACATGCTGGTATAGTGTCATTGGCTCTTGAGTGAAATAAAATTGCTGTGGAAACAGCCCGTCCTGTTCTCAACCTGAAATATTAACCGAAAAGTGCCGGCGTGAGGTGAGCTGAGCTTCAGGTAGAGCTTCAAGTGAGCCAGGATAAACAGACCAAACGTAGAGCTGAGTTGAACTGGGAGCTGATAGCACGTGGATATCACAAGAATAGATACTTAACATGCTGGCAAAGTTTAACTGAGGCATGTGTTTTAGACTTAGTACAGTTTTAAAGAAATAAGATCAAAGCATCGGAACGATGTTGCTCCTGATTTGCATTATTTCAACTTCACTGCTAGGGCTACACACTGGTCAGACATTCTAGCTTTAGTAATATCTAAGAGCTTTGCTCTGGACAAAATAGACGATGGACAAACATGGAATATGAAGTCAGAATGGCACATCTACGCACAACAGTTTTGAAGATAGATAACAGTTAAATTTTTCAAGTCCAATAGGTTTAAATCCAAAATCTACAACTTTTGTTTGTGGTTCATTGGATGCGCCTTCAGCACAAACCTATAACCTAAATTTGGAACGGCACCTGTACCTACAATAGTCAAAGTTGAAACTTTTAAAGTCCCCCTAATTGGCATAAACTAAAATTGTACAACTTTTGTTTGTGGTTCATTGCATGCGCCTGCAGCACAAACCTCTAAATTGAAGTTGGAATGGCATGTTTACCTTCTATAGTTTTGAAAATATTCAACATTTAAAACTTATCAATTGCCCCAAATTGGTATAATTAATTTTTTTAAAAATCTTTGTAGGTCAGTGTATGTACCTACAGAACAAACCTATACATTGAAGTTAGAATGGCATCCCTACCTGTAATAGTTTTGAAGATTATTAGCGGATAAACATTTCAAGTGCTCTTGTTCGCATGAATTTGAATTTTGCAACTTTTGCTTATAGTTCATTGGATGCACCTACAGCATAAACCTATAAACTCAAGTTGAAATAGCACCTCTCGCTTAAATAGTTTGGAAGCTTTTCAAGATTTAAATTTTCAAATGGCCCTAACTTGCATTATTTTCAAAACTGTAACCCCTCTCCACAAAAAGACCAGACTTTTTGTATAAAGGTGTAATCATGCCAAGTTTCGAGATTCTACATATGGGCTTCAAATGAAATGTTGCACAAATTTGCTGGTAAAGAACGAGAAAGAAAGAAAGAAAGAAAAAAAGAAAGAAAGAAAGAAAGAAAGAAAGAAAGAAAAAGAAAGAAAGAAAGAAAGAAAGAAAGAAAGAAAGAAAGAAAGAAAGAAAGAAAGAGAGGAATATTTGTGTTGGCGCATAGATATAAAAAAGTAAAAACCCAGCGAATGTATACGCATTCAAAGGCAAAAAAATAACTTATATGCGTGCTACTTTCAAGTAGGGCTGACGTGAAGTTTGCCTTCGAAGGGACCTTCTGCCACTCCTCCCAAAGTGCAGCACGCTCCACATCTTACGCCATCGCTGAACCTGTGCAGGCGGGGCACGCTGAGGTGTTCAGGGCAATATCTAAACCATGATAAAAAATTTCTTACCTAAAGCAAGTAAAATCGCCATCAGCCAGACCACACGCCTATGAATACTGGTACAAGTCTGCAGGTTGCTCACCCCGTGTGTCGCTGTTTTAGATGCCCATTCTTTAATCAGATCCACCAGGCTACTCGACGAGCCTCTTTCAGCAGAATCTCTTTGGTATTTTGAGGAGGTATCTATGGTGTCGTCTTGCATGTTCATTTCTAATTTACAGTTCCAGCTAAAGTGTATACATATGTTTTAATGGTTGGTGCAAAAGCCTGTCATTCCGAGATACAATTCCGAGAACTGGAATAATTTAGGAGTTTTAGAAATTCGCTGACGTGAACATAGACGTCAACAAAGAAAATAGAGGGCTCACTCAGGTACGTCAACAGTGTCCGTTAATATTTTTCCTTTGTACGAGAAAAGCTTTGGTAGCCCCTGAAGATTATTTTATATTTTTTTTTACGTTCCTCAAATTGATGTAATTCTATATTGTATTTGTGTCTTTTTGTCCAGAAGCACTTCCTAGGAGTAGTTACCCTCTTCCGCAGTCCGAAATCTTTACTGTCCATAAACTAACCTGTCAATGTCTAACCTATATACATATGGAAGTACCATTGTCCATATTGCGCACGTTCTTTTGTGGAATTTTGACGTAGGCTGTATTATCCTAAATGACTACAAAGGTCTTCAACAAGTAACTGTATGGAAAATAGATGTTAATTCTGCTTAATCAAGAAGTGAATGGTATGCTGCTCCTTAACTTACAAAATGTATGCAAAGATCACGCAAATTTTTCTTTTTATTTCACACAATAGACAAATATCGGTGTTTGACAAATTGATTCCGATCTTAATGATTGATTTACCTATTTTACGAGCATGATTTTATACTTTTATACTTTAATGACCTTATGTGAACAAGTGAGACATTTTCAAACTATTGCCACAAGTTCCCCATATTTTGAGGCTAATTTTCGTTGTTAAAAAAAACCCCGCCCATTTAACATGATTATGAGTTCAAATACCATCGACAGATGTACATGAATGAATGAAAAACCCTCGCCATACCATAGTGAGCTATCTATATTCTTTGTTGAAAATCTGCTCGCGTACGTGTGCATGTGAACGTGTTCGTAAGGAGATCCTAAACTTCCTATTATTGAGTCACGTGCTGAAAAATATACAATGGTGGGTCCGTATGATGTAACATAATGCGCATGCTTTCTAGGGACTTCCGGCAACCTTATTATAAACCATAATGCAGAGTAAATGATCTTTCCACGTATCACGCGTGTATGAGGACAGCGAAATTAATTACAATGTGAAACAAGAAAAGATTATTTGCTTCAAAGCAAGTCTGCCCGTGTGCCTACAAAGGAAAGTTGTAGCTTTTGTACATTTGAATTTGGAAAAGGTGCATGAGAGGAACGTAAACATAAAGATGAAAAAAAAACATAGCAAAATAAGGCTCCTGCTATGAGAAAATCTGCAGGTAAAAAGGGTGATGCCAAACGCACAGGAAGAATTTTGTGTTAAAAATGTCAAGTGTCATCCAACAAAGAAGATTTAGTCATGCGGTGAGAAACTCCAGCTGGTTCTACTACACTGTTTATTGCAACTATGATTCATTTATGGGTAACTGTTGAAGGAAGAGAGATGGGTATATGCAGAAGCAATGGCTGTTGGTGCCACATGTTGTCTGGTCATCTAATACAGTTAGAGCTCTGGTCAAAATGGAATGATTTTTTTGAAAAAATAATTCCAATGATCCGGGATGCTTATTCGGATTTAAGTCGCTAAAGCTGGTTATGAATGACACAGGAACCAACTGTCATGCTTGGAGCTCCATCAGTGGAGTTCTTCCGGGGTAAAAAAAAAAACACTGGTGAAACTTCAAATGTTCAATTAGAATTTGTGTTTGATTCAGAGCTCACACCACACCAAGCAACTGGTTGTTTGTAGCCCAGTAAACTTTGTTGATATGTAAGATCAGACAAGGCGACTTGAGCCTGGATGAGGGGATCGTCCCATTGTTGTGGTCTCTTTTGCACAGCTGTACCCTGCTTGACCTGTCAGTACACTCCCAGTATTTCTCCTGATCAAATATCTTATAAACATCTCATAAAATATATAGTGCTTGATTTTCTTTCAAACATCAATAAATTTGTCAACACCAGTTATTTTGGTTGGTCCGTTAGCTTAATAAATTTATTCTACTCATTTAATCATACAGTTGAGAATGGTATAGATTTAGAGAACTTATTTTCAATAGTGTTCATAAAGGCTTACAGAAAGCGTTTTTTTTCTTTTTAAATCACTGTGACCACGTGTGTCCAATGCATGTTGCCACTGTCCGTTTGTTTTCATTGGCATAACAGACTGGTTTAGCGCATGTGGCCCTTGTGGTTTGGAATTAGTTCTAGGCTATACGATGCTGGGCGATGTTGTAACTTGAGTCTTCAGAGGTTGTAAGGGCAACCGACTTTGGTGATAAGAACCCATATATGGCTATAACGGGTGACCCACCAGCAGGGAATACCGGAAAAACTTCCTCCTTTGTTACCACAGAATGCATGGACTGATAAAGGTGATGTAGGGACTACATACACAATGTAATTGACTGCTGATGACAGATCATCTTGTCTATCACAAGTACATGTACAGGTAGGTATGTACAAATCTGCTATTGTTGCTCCTAATTCGCATTATTTCAGCTTCACGGAAAAGGCCACACACTGCCGAGAGATTTTAGCTTTATGGGTGCCTGGGAGCGTAGCTCTGAACAAAATTGATAATGGACAAACCTGGGATATGAAGTCGAAGGGGCTCATCTATTGTTTTCAAGATAATTATCAAGCATTTTAATTCCTCGAGTCAACCTAACAGGTACAAATTAAAATTCTACATATTTTGTTGATGGTTTACTGAGTGCATATTCAGTGTTCCTTATTATTGTTTTCTGCCAGGTTCAGATTGGAGATGGAGCAAACCTTGAATCTCCTGAACACATTGACATCTGCTCAGACTTCACTAGTAAAATAGGGGACCCACTATCATTATCAGATATTGAGGAGATAGAAAAGGCTACGAGAGGACAGTCCACCAATCACTCTGGAAGGAAGCCAGAAAAAGTACACACACACACACAATATATATATATATATATATATATATATATATATATATATATATATATATATATATATATATATATATATATATAAGTCATTCCAAAATAAATTGTCCATTCCATTCGGACAATTTTGCCCCATCATCATATCTCCAGTTCTACTCGTGGTAGAAGCACCAAATTGTCACAGTAGGTGGAGATGGGTCATAGTAGTAAGTTGGCACAATTTTAGTAATACTACTTAACTCATAATTGAGTTATGGTACTATGAATATTAATAAATTCTCAGGAATTTAGGCAATTTCCTGGGATTTTAGGCAATATCGTGGGAATTAAGGCAATTTCCTGAGAATATAAGCGAGTTCCTAGGAACATATAATGCCAGTCCTGGGAATTAAATAGAAGTCCCAGGAATATAGTGTCAAGTTCCTGGGAATATAATGGCAAGTTCCTGGGAACATAACTAAAATCCCTGGAATATATTACTCAAGTCCCAGGAACATAGAGGTCAGCTCCTAGGAACCCTATTCAAGTCCCAGGAATTCAGAGAAAATTGCTGATACATGACATATTAGGAATGATTGTAGAAATAGTTTAGTGTAAAAATTCAAAATATACATCACACACAAATTACTGCATGTCACTCTAGGTTGAAAAAATGAGGAAAAAAGGAAAAAAAACTAACAAACAAAAAACATATACATTTGAGACAAAACAACCTTAACAGCATGCATATGGAAAAATAATGGTAATTTCAAAGCCTATAGGGTTAAAATCATCTGTAATAAATCTGTATGCCAAATCTATGTTTATAACGATTATTACGCATTTCAATAGTCACATCCTGAAATGGTGTGACCTTCAACAAGGCCTTGAGATACAAAATTGAAACTACAAAAGATGATTTGCTACATAGCAAATCAGTGTGTGTGTCTTCAAAGCGTATTGGTATGGTAATATACAAGTAGTCCATAACTAAGGAGTAGAAATTGGAATGGTATCCCCATCTATTAAAGCTTTGAACTTATTCAATATTTTAAATTTCTAATGGTGCTATTTAGCATAATTTAAATTTCTACAACTTTTGTTTTTAATTCATTAGGTGCGCAATGGTCAACAAACCCATAGTAGAAGTTGGAATGACATCTCTTTCTATTATAGTGTTGAAGATATTCAAGATTGAAAATTTCGAGTACTGCTGATTTGCACAATTTAAATTGTGACAACTTTTGTTTTAGATTCATTACACGTGCAATGGTTGATAACCCCCTATAGAAGTTGAAATGACATCTCTATCTATAACAGTTTTGAAGATATTCAAGTTTTGAAATTTCAAATGCTGCTAATTAGCATCATTTAAATTTCCGCATATTTTGTTTCAGATTCATTACATGTGCAATGGTCAATAACCCCCTAGTACAAGTTGAAATCACATCTCTATCTATAATAGTTTTGAAGTTATTCATGATTGAAAGTTTCAAATGCTGCTAATTAGCATAATTTAGATTGGTACAACTTTTGTTTTAAATTCATTAGATGCTCAATAACTGCCTGGTAAAAGTTGGAATGACATCGCTATCTGTTATACTTTTGAAGATATTAAAGATTTAAAATTTCAAATGCCCCTAATTTGCATAATTTTAAAGATCTTTATACCCCTGCATAAAAAGGCCCAACTTCTTGTACAGAGGTACAACCATGCCAAGTTTGGAGTTTCTATGTATTATAGTGCCAGAAAAAAGTGTTGGACAAATTCACTGGTAAAGAAAGAAAGAAAGAAAGAAATTCTATGATTAAGTCAAATTGAACATATTAAGTTCTAGAACTGTAATTATGATCATGATTGGAAAAAATGTCCTAGAAGTACTGAAAGAGTGATGGTAGGCAGACATCCTCCCTCCTTAAGTACATCTATGAACTCTGAAAGGGAGTTTGGATGGATATATATGTATTGCAAAGTTCCTTCTTGATGCATAGAGGTAGTCATGCAAGCAGGCTACAAAGAGGCAGAACAGCATGTCATTTAGTCTGTGTGTGTGTGTGTGTGGGGGGGGTATTTCCTTACTAGTACCATGCTGGCACACTGGGGTGATGTGTTCCCATACCAGCGAACTGGAGGCCCTCTTTTTTCTGTGTTTCAGATCATTATATATAGTCATACTGGCCATTATGTTGGAATGTTCCTATTTTCTGTACCCTGTTATGGCAAAATTATTTCCTGTACTGGTGCACTGGGACACCCACCCACCCCCTCCTCCCTTTTTCTGGGAACAGAATCTCCAGTATATCGGAGTCCCACTTGTGATCTTTTATTACAAGTTGGGCCAATGCATAAACATGCCAATCGCTGTTAATTGCATGGAGGTGTAATTGGTAAATTGGGTCATTGGTTGTGTTGTTGTATGTAGTTACTGGCAAAAGTTGGTGTGATTTGGTTGTATTTCTACATAATGCACACACGCAAGAACTCTTTGTTCACAGGACACATTTTCATGAACATTTATGTGTGAACTTGATCCTGCCAAAAACTTTGCAGTTTTTCTGCGCAGGCATTGTGCCCGCACTGTTGACTGGTCGAGTGCGGTGTGGCATGTAGTGATATCCACATTCCCAAAAATATCATGATTGCGAGGACAAGGAAAATAAGGACAAAGACACACACAAACGCAATACCAACTGAAAACATTTTGTAACAGTGACACCAGCTGCAGTCAAGTGTGATTTGATAGCGTATCTGTATAACAAAGGTTCTGTTGAAAAAATTACTAAGTAACAACACACTTTTCAAATCGTGTTAGTTTCAGTGGCCACTGAGTTGAGAAAGGTGTTTTTCAAAATTCTGTATTTTTTCACACCTTCAATAACCCTTTCAACATGTATTCTGACACGAGCGATGTGCACTGTTTCATCTGCTTCCGCAGCACTGAGCTGAGACTTCCTATGAGAAGAGGAGGTATGTTGAAACTTACACGTATCTTTGACAGTTCTTCATCTATGACAGAACCCCGGTCTGCCATGACAGAATCCCCTGGTCTCAGTCCGTCATACAGGCCACTTTTTGTGTAACATCTTTGTCTGACATTCTCCCAGGTACTAAATCTGACACATGTGTTATGAACCCATTGCGACTCCAGGAAGACCCTTGGCAATATTACGGTGCTTATAACTGGAATAAGTGTCACTTTGCACCCTAAAATATGATAGGGTCTCTATGAACAGTTCAGTATATCCAAGGTGATTCTGCAATGTGTACGTATGAAATATACAGATAATTGTAAAGCAGTTACAGAACTCTGTACTTTTAACGGTGTGTGAAATAACATGAACAATATATGTGATTTAGCAAATAAGCTGGTTGAATCCAGACCTGCAAATATATGAAATAGAAACAAAATTATTTATTATATGCTTATTATATGCTTTTAACATTGTATGAAATATAATAAGCATTACCCTGTACATTTCACAGTGGAGAAATGTGAACAATATGTGATTAAACAAAAAAAAAAAAAACCTGGTTGATTCAAGACCTGCAAATACACGAAATGAGATTACCAAATAACTGACTTTTGATCTTTAGAGGTCATATGTAAATGTGCATTGTTGCAATATAACATGACTCAGCCACGGACAGTAGATACGGAAAAACCGAAGTCTGTCGTATCTGCAATCACAGCTGTCTCTCAGTCTTTTACGATTCCATGACAAAAACGGTAATAAATATTGTTCCAGCCTTCCGTAGAATGTTACAAGTACCACTTGACGTGACCTAAAATGCGCAGCTTGTTCTAAATTCAGCCATAATTCAGCTGAAAATTACCCATATATTCAGCAATGATCAAAATGTTGGAAATTCGAAAATAGAAAACAGACTTTCTCGAAATTATGCAAGCAAATAAAAGAGATTACTGAAAGACAAGGTACAAAATGACACGACAAATATTTAATTTCACCGCCGTTATATTTGCATGTAAAGTTCTCGGGTCAGAAGCTGGGCACGGTTAGCAACAGCCGAGGGACAAACTTCACACTTGTATAGCAGCCACCATGTCCAGTGTTAGACTTAAAGTGAAGAGAGGCAGAGATTATGTGCACGAGACATGGAAAACCTTCTCTTACAAACAAAGAACAAAGGACTGTTAGTGAAAGACAAACATTTACTACAGCGGATCCCATAGGATTTGCATGATTTCTTTCAAAGCAAGATGAGCCACACCAGTCCATTTACTGCTTGAAAGAATCAAATTCCAGTTTCCTGCCTTTTGCCACAGCATTCATGTTACATAATTATATATAGAGTCTCTTCTAAAGGCAAAGAAGGAAACAGTATCAGATATAAATTAATGACGTAAGAGAAAGTGTGAGAGTAAGAAAAGTATTGTAAGATATGTCGGTTAGTAAAGCAATATATCAGTACGGGTAAAATGTGTCTAACATATAATGTAATATGACATATAAACAAGAATTTTTCCTAAATTTTTAATAACGATATTGGTGGCGTTACAACTCTTTAATTACACCAGGCTACTCTATATCATACATTTTGGGACCAATTTTGCAACCCATATTTTATAAGACGCTGTTAATTTCTGAGCAAATGTAAAATGATCCTACGAGAAATCTGATTCATTCTTATGACGTTGTAAATAAAATCCGGTGATATTCCTATTAAATGACATTAATTTGCTTGCAACTTCTGAAGTTAATGGAGTTTTCCCTCAACTTCCGTGCTATGCATGTCTATTACACACTTCGCAACACGATGTTTCTTTTCTGAAAGGATGTGTGATAGCGCTCATGTGTGCATAACAGGGTTGATTACATATTTTTACACCAACACGTCGGGAATGAGATCGATTGCACGTTTATACACCCATTAGCAATAAAGTGCTTGCATCAAGTGATTAAGGTAATGGGTTTGTAAAGTATAAAAATATAGACACATGCGCTCTGTTTAGCACTCTTCATACAAGACGATGATGGTCTTATGATTGCCTGCACATTATTAAACGTGGCGTAATGTGACCACAAAGTCTATCATCATTAGCTATGCGACCCAGAATTGTACCAGGATCAAACTAAATACATTATAGCAGTATTTTTCCTATGAATGATCATGTATTTTGTATATTAACGAACGCCCACTGCACTTTTTATCAACTGAATTGCAAGGATTCTACCAAAGGGTGGTCAAAGGGGTAAGAAGGGGAAAGCACTTATGAACAGGGGAATTTAAGTTAGGTGTACTTCATGTTTATGGCACCAAATTCTGGCACCCGAGATGGGTAAATGGCGAGGTCCGACTTTGGAGGGCTTTAGAGGCCATCTTGGGACTCATTTGAGTTTTTTGCTGCAACATTTTCCGTCACGACAGAGTAAAAAAACAAACAAACAAAAAAAAACTATCACTTACTTTGCATTCCTCAATAGAGTAATCCCAGCAATTGATGCACTACATACACAATCGGGAACAAAAGCGTTCACGTCCGTGTATCTCTCTTGTGGCGGCTGCAGCGACGGCGACGGCGCCAGCAGCGGCAACTAATCACGGCAAATCCGTGTGTATGCCATGGATATAATAAATTTTATTTTTTGAAAATTTTGTTTAATGATAATCAAATATATCTTGAACACAACTCTTTAAAATGAAAAATGCCCATTCATCTTTGATAGTTTTTAATGGCGAGCATTAAAACCTACCAAACGTGCCTAATTAGCATGAATTAAAATTTTACAACTCACATTTTCATTTCATTGATGACAGTCTTATAAACCAATGAATAGAGGTTGCTATGGACACCTCTATCTGAAATACTTTTGCTGATTTTCAACATTTAAAGTTCGGAAATATGTCTATTTTACATCAATTTTACAGTTTCGGTTTCATTTCATTGGGTAACATCTATAGCACAAAGCAAAGAATCGAAGTTAGATTTACAACTCTATCTGAAGATTGGTGATAAAAGTGATTTGGTTATACGAAAAATTCAATGTCTGTGTGTGTGTCCAGAAAGGTACGCATACTTTGTCTTCACTGAATACTGGGACTACATCAAACTTTAATTAATCTTTAATATCTTAAAAGCTGACTGTTACTGCTATAAATATGGTGCATCGGATGAAGAATAAACAAGACTTGTATCATTTGAAATCATGCTAATTAGAGGTGTTTCACTCTTGATAGATGAATATCATTAAAAGTTACTCCCATCACATAAATAAATAAATAAATAAATAAATAAATAAATAAATATACATACATACATATATATATATATATATATATATATATATATATATATATATATATATATATATATACATATATATATATATATATATACATATATATACAAAATTGCAACATCTATTTTCAAAGGAAAGGTCTCGACAGTGAGGCACCCTTGGGACAGGGAAAAGGTGGCCAGTATAAGGAGGTGCCAATATGAGACATGCATATTAATTTCCCGCCATAAGCACAGCACTCACGCCTGTAAATCACAGAGGACACACTGGCATATCACTGTCACAAATAGGTATGCAGCCAGGGCGGGAAATTAACATGCATGCCTCGTATTCCAGAGAAGGTCAGCTCTTTTGGCTGGTACGGCTGAGTATGCTTAGTGTTGCAATAGGCGGTATATGTATTGTGGGGGAAATTCAGCGAATATTGCAGCATTAATTAAAATTCCTTAACTTTCGTTTGCATGCCTTAGGAGTTGTATATGGCACAAACTCACATATTATACCGGCAACTCCATCCCTATTTAGTATAGTTTCGACGACATGGGAAATTTAGAATTTCAGTTGTCTGTAATTTGCATAATATTCAACATATGAACAATTCCAAAATCAGGTAACTAATTTCAATGATTTGGGGCTGTGGTCATGCACTACATTGTAATTTTAGCTACATATCACCGTCTCCGAGAAAAATTTTGGCGAAAAGAAAGAATTTTAGGAAAATAGGATTTCTGTGCTTGTATAAATGTAAGAACAAGGCGCCACCCACCAAACAACATTGGTACGGAGGTTACACGGGTAGTCAGTCTTATGGGTTTCTTGGGGACCCTGCAGTGAAAGGGTATGAGAAGCTTTATGCACCATGGACGAAAAACAGTTAGATGGGTTTTATGAACACAAATAAAATACCCAGAATGTTTCCTCTCCGAATATTTTAAATGATTTCATTGCACTGGCAATATGTTGAAATTTGGAAGAAATATAATGCACCATGGACGAAAAACAGTTAGATGGGTTTTATGAATACAAATAAAATACCGAGAATGTTTCCTCTCCGAATATTTTAAATGATTTCATTGCACTGGCAATATGTTGAAATTTGGAAGAAATATAATTGCATCAAGCTTAAATTCTATATGCCACTTAACAACTGGAGCGCCAAGGTCTCAAATTAATGCTAAAGCTGAAAGTAGTTTCGCTTTCGTTGCAGGCATCTCCCGGTAGATAGAGCCACTGAGTAATCAGGCGTGATGAGACGGTTTCTGAACACAAATTAAACAATGAATGTCGACAATAAATGTCGGAGGACCATAACCAAAGTAACTTTATCTTGAATTTCCTATTGCAGCACGTTCTGGTTGAAAATGTCGTATCAGGGATACGTGAGAGGAAGGTTTGTGCAGGGATATAGTTATAATTATTTGTGTCTGTTGCTGGGAAAATATATACACCCTTATAGTTTTCTACGAAAGGACTTGTCAAACCCCAGGTGGCGTAAGTGTGCGGGAAAAAGGATTTAGCAGAGAGATTCGATTCTTTATTTGCTGAAACGATTGAGAATATATCTAATTGTTGTACATAAGACAGCGAACGGAAATTTGGGATATCCAGCGTAGAGGCCGAGTATGACCGACAGTGGTCGTATACACCTGTGTAAGGTTTTACATTTTGCTTTCGTGATCAAATAGAACACTGTCACTATTCAATGAGCTGTAAATAAGTTTGTCAACAAGACACATCAAACTGTGTCCTTTTCAAAGCCTGGAGGAAATTTCAGGATTATCAGGTGTTGATAAAAACGAATTGCTACCAGAGAAAGTTGTGGTTTTTTTCAGTTAACTTTCCTTAACATTCGGAATGTTTGGGAATCTCGTTAATCAATATTTCTGATTGATAATTGTGACGCAGACATAGCCGACATTTTAACACATATGTCGTCGATCACCAGGGCAGGTTGAGGCATCTCTAACTTGGGTGCCTTTGCAAACATGGAGGTTCCGCCAATGTTGAAGCAAAGTCTTTCAAGGGAATATCCGGAGACAAATTTCTGTCAGTCATTTTCTGGAGTTGGCGTATTTAACCTCACCATATAGTCTTTACTGACGGACTGTGTAAGTTCACTTCATTGAAATGTAGTTATTTATATGTCTTTACATTGTTCGTCCCCACATTCAGTACAGTTAATTTTAGTTCCCTTCCTGCATGTGTAGAGTGTGTGCTGAAGAAGCAAGGACAGTTCTAACGACTCAGTTCAGTTCTTCTATTTCCCATTTAAGGGCCCGGCCCATTGAGGTTACGGTTCAGAGTTAAGACAAATAGCATATTGAGATCAAAATTATGTGAAATTAATTTGATCATTTCACCAAGTTTAAATAAGCACTTCATACGACATAAGCATTGTGACAAAAAGCTGCGGTATAAAAAAGCAGCAATATTTTACATATATATTTTTTTGGGGGGGGGGCATTTCATATTTTACTCATATAATGGGTATACATTCAGGAAATGGGATTCATCTTTATAGACGAAATTACCATCATTTTTACACAGTAGTATACAGTACCTTTCTGTTATAGAAATTTCTTTGCGTTTTCATGCGTCATTATTAAGAATGTGAACAGCACTTCTAAGTTCGGTTTGGGAAACTCTATATTTTTTCACCTTTACACAATTTTTCTCTAACACTGTCACATCATTCCTATTTGAACTCACGTTTAGCATAATTTTTTAAAACTTCACACGTTTCAGCACCTTCAAAAACATCTTGGTGTTATCTATTCCATGCATCAGACACACGTCACCAAAACATAGCGTATTTAGTAAGGACGTTACACGAATGGCCCAGGTTTCATCCATATTGAATAATGGTTTTAAAAATTTATGTGGATATTTGCCATCCTTCACTTAATGCATTTCTACACATATGATACTTATAATAAGTATCTCCTAACTTGTAACATTGTCACATTACTCGTATTTGGACCCACATTGAGTATAGATTTAAGAAACTTCGCATTTTCTCGGACTTCCATGTTAGTTTTTCAACTCACAAAAAGTTCCATGAATTGTATAAACATGCAGATTCTTTGTAATTACACAAGGAACTCTTTTTAACGTTGATTTCATTTTTTTGTTTCACATAAAACTTTCAGCTTTCTTCTCCCGTCCACGTAACTGTTACAGTTTTCTTCAACTCGCACTGTCTTGAAAAAAATTTACTTTTTCATATATGTGTTTTTTAGCACTGTCGCATTTATTGTCCTAGGTATGGGTTGCATCCGATTTATGACTCTTTCATTTTTACTTTCGATACGCTCTCCTGCATATTTTCTTAAACATCACACAATACATGAATAGCTTAACCATTTTCACCGAAATTGTACCAAGTCTTACAATTTATGCATACGATATTCACTTTCGAGACTTTTTAAAAATATTTTCTCTACGAAATTCCGGTTCAAATTTTAAACGAGCTTTGTTGTTCTTCGTTACCTGTTCTCCCTCTCGTCAAATTGCATGAAAAAAACCCCGTTTTAATGCCAAGTGAACAGGCATAATTAATGAAGCTACAACTACGTAATTAAGAACATATACAAGTAGCTCAACATTTACAGTAAAATAATGTATGAAATAATTGTCTTTCATGTGTGATACAAATGTATTCACTCACTTTATCTTGTTTTGTTCACCTATTTACAATATGCACACATTCAATTTTGCAGAACTCTAAAAATAAAATACCAAATTATTCGCTTCAGGGTCTTTGATTTATCTTTCTTTGTAAAACGCAAGTGAGTTGTGCATTCCTCTAAATCTGAAAAGAAAATCCATTATCATCCGTGATGTTGTATTGCCGTTATACGCAAGGACGTATGTTGCTTTTTCGCGTTCAAACATTCTTTAAGTTCAAGTGAGTTGTCTTTACTGAATATAAGGTAAATGCAGGCAGCCACCATCACAAAAAAGCGTGTGCAGGTATTTAAGGCTTCGAAACATGCTTGATGATTCCCAGCTGATGACCTGTTGATAAATTCTTTTGGCTGGTGAAGCTTTGAATCTTTAAATCATTTTATCCACGGTGGCTAATCGACACGACCTATTTGGGAGGCAAGCGGTGGTAAAGTCCTATCTGGTAGGTAGGAAACGTGCGTACCGGCAGTGAAAATGGCGGATCGTTTGGATAATCAAATGGATACTCCCGGTTCCAATGCCAAAATCCAGCCTTTAGACGGGGAAGTAATCGAAGCGATCATTTCCACGGAAGAATAAAAACCTTGAAGAAACAAATGATGAAGTTTCAGGTTAATCCTTAACAATTTGGTAACGCTTTACGAACACAAAAGTGAGGGTAGTCTCCATGTCTTCCATTGTCGGTAGTACAAAATGCAGTTGTCTGATGATAAGCCTGATTTCTTGAAATAATTGATATTGTATATCATTGCGAGTGATTCATAATCAGTAATATTGAGCAGCTAAGTAGATTGGCAGTTTTATCAAGTCAAGGTCATGTCTCTTGGAATCTAATACACCCACGTTCCATGAAATAATACTAATTATAACATTGTTAACCCTTGGTCACTTTCCTATTCATTTGTGGTTGACAGAGTCCACTTAAATTCTTTGATTATGGTGGATTTTTTTGTCGCAGATGAAAGCTTTGTTTTTAAAAACGAGTCAATTAAAATTTGATGAAGGCCTTTTTGCCTTCTGTCCTACCTTTAAACTTACGCGGAATGAGCCACTTCTTTGCGTCCTTGTGTGGAAAATTCTCCATTAACTTCATGTTTGATTCACCTTTAAGATCTGTTTTGTTTTCAGTGAAAACTTCCACTCTGTATTTTTTTTAAACTTCACAATAACTGATCCAGGTTTGTCACTGAGCAAATTTTACCCACACGATTTGCTCTATTTCTATTCGGTCAACTTGCACTCAATCGATATGAAGAGTGGTGCTGTCCTCGTTGCCCCGTGTACTCGCTGCTTGGTAACCTGCACACATGGAGGTCTGAATCTGTCTTTCGGTTCAGGCAGAGGAAAAATGTCCCCTTGAGTCCTTCAAGTTTCTGTCCCAACTGTCATGGTTTTGATGGTCAGCGTGTTCTGTGGTCCTTCATGTCAAGTCAGTTACGACAGAAGCCTTCTTTAGGAAACCTGTATTTACTGTCCCAAAATAACGAAGACAAATAATCATAATAATAATAATAATAATAACAATAATAATAATAATAATAATAATAATAATAATAATAATAATAATAATAATAATAATAATAATAATAATAATAATAATAATAATAATAGATGTATAACTAATGAACTCTGCTTATGAGATACAATACAAATATTTGAAAGGTAACTTTAGAACTTGTTTATTTTGTTTAGTGTTTGTCATCTTTCCATTTCATTTGATTTTATTATGTTAAACCATGCATGTACGTATTTGTCATGTCGCACAGAACACAGACGCTTAAATTGTAAACCAGCCTCTCAGCACAGGAGTTTTCCCATATAATTTGAAAATTGCAAAGGTCATACCACTGCAAAATAAGTATATTGAAACAATTTTTTGGAATTGTAGACTGATCTTTTTGCTCCCTGGAATATATTTTTTAAAAATGTGTCCATAAACAACTTAATCACTATTTTACTTTAAATTTGTTATTTTATAATAGTCAATACGGCTATGAAAGCAACACTCAGCAGAAACTGCAGCTTTAAAATTCATAGATCGAATTACAATTTTTCGTGACTCTGGAAAACCACAAACAGCTGTTTAGTAATACCTGTCAAAAGCTTGTGACGCTCTTGAGCATCAAATACATTTGCATAATCTAAAACATATTATAACTGATGCCGCACTAAAATGGTTTAACGATCTCCGAGATTGGGAAACAATATGTTTCCTATGATGGCGTTTGGTCAAACGGTTTATCTATTAAGGCAGGAATTCCCCTATGATCCATCCTTGGGCCCCTACTTTTCCTTATTGAGTTTGTGTCTTTTCGTCCACAACCACTTTCCTGGTAGTTACTACCCTATTCCGTACTCTGACCTCTCTACACTCCATAACCTAACCTGTCACTGTCTAACCTACATATGTAAGCGGAAGTACTATTGTCACGTTCCCCTATAGAATTTCGTCATAGGCTGTATTAGCCCAAATAAACTAAAGGGTCTTCAGCGGGTAAATTCTCAGAACATGTTTCGGAGCCTGTATCCGTACATGTGTCTCTGAGTACCGGCTCCATGTCTTTGGAAGCTAAATATTCAGCAAAGACATCCCACATAATGAATGCATATCATATATATATATATATATATATATATATATATATATATATATATATATATATATATATATATATATATATATATATATATATATATATGAATGTGTCGGCCCATTTGCTAAATAAGTGCTTATAAATGCAGACCTTCAATTTGAATAAAGAATACCTGTCAAACCAAACATAATTACTAAATTTGTATAATTCAAGTTCGGATAAGAATAATTTGACTTACCCCTTAACCAGTATGTGCCCTTTGTAGCTGAATAGCTTACCTTAGTATTACAATCTACCAGTGTATAACTGAAGTAGAACAAACTGTGACATTATATTTTGTTCCAGTGATTATAAAGTAAACAGTTTCAGCTAGACGACCTGTACAAAGCGATCAAAATCTTCGCAAGTACTGCGACAATGAGCATCCTGCACCAGAAATGTAAAACAAACCCCATGATGACACTTACTCCTCAATTGGAAAGTCTCCAAACAATAAAGCTCTATTTTGCTGCCGACCCTGAGTTAGTGTTTCAATAGAATACGTCACGTTTGTGACACATGGATGAATACTGTTAAATTTGAGAAATGTTTGACATAGAGTAAATGTGCACTTAGGCATGTCAGAAAAATTTAAAAGTCATCAACATTTAAGTCAAGAACATGATATCAAAATGTAATCTTTCTTAACCAGATTAAGTACAGTTGGGCAAACTTGTAACTGTCGTTGGCCAGTTGCTCGCTATCAATAGCCCCTGGGGGCTTAACCTAACAACAAAACCAGTAAGCCTAAAATGTCTGAAAGGTGAAAATTAGAACAGAATGACGCCAAAAAAACAAACCTAAGTAAAAGTATAGATCCATATCTTTTACATGGATTGCCAATGCAGGCCAAGACTATATTCATCACTCTCCACGGCACAGATAGTATTCTTTCCTACCAACTTGTTTATGTTTATGTTTGGTGGAGGAAACCGAAGGACTCGGCAAAAACCATCGTGCACAGTCAGAGTGGTAAGAACGCTCTCCACATGCTTCCCCGGTCGTGAATCGAACCCGGGCCGTAGAGGTGGAAGGCAAGCGCGTTGCAGCTCCGCCAACCGTGCACTCACAAAATTAAGTAGCAAAACAGGCAAGTCTAAACTCTCCAAAATTATTGAAGCCAAACTTTCTAACTGTATCTGGATATTTACTGCAACATTTGTAGAAATATTTGATCAAAAGTACATCTTTGAATCCTCTTATCTCAAGTTTATTGTAAATAAATTTGGTCCTAGATGCAAAGTCCTGAAATTGAAAACAAATGCGACCTAATCCCAAAATTTGTGAAAAAAATGTATTACGTCAAATAGCTTCCGAAATATTTCTGTCAGGGAAAGGACAGTTAACTACTTCAAAGTTTAACTCATTAATTTTGTAATAGACTATAATGTAAAAGTGTCATTAGTGACCCGAATATCTAAGCACAGAAACAAATCTCTGAGACTATCTGAATAACAAAGGGATATATTTTTTTTGATATTTTTTATTTCCATACGTGAGGTAGATACAAAATACAGAGTTTCACTTTCATAATGTACATCAGGTATTTGTCGAGTTTTTCATCACACACTACAGATACAAGTACCTTGAGCATTTTATATTTTTTTTACATATGTATACCATAATGATTGTTCAAGGTTATATGTTCATAGATGACTAGATGTCTAGTCCATAATGACTTCTGTTGCTGGCAATACAATAAACAATGAATTTTACTTTCTTGACCTGCGCTCTAAAACCAATAACATTGGGTATACTATTCCCATGTTTGCAACCATATATAAATTTTTGTTTAGAATAAAAATCAAATTGTAGATTGGTTTTAAACTTTTGTCACCTATTAGGACCTGTTTAATGGTGAACTCATTAATTCTAATACCATTTACGGTGAAACATGTGAAAACCTGCTCCCAAAACTGGGAAACATGTTCACACACTCCCAGAACAGATGTTTAGTACTTTCAATTTCTGTCTCACAGAAACTATACAAGTTTGTTTCTGTAATTTTCCAGTTGAATAATTTCTCATTTGAAAATACAGTTCTGTGTAGAAACTAAAACTGAAAACTCTTAATTTCTGCAGATATGGTAGCAGAGTACATGATTTTAAAATATGTGCACCACTCTGTTTCATTAATGTCACAATTCAGATCGGTATTCCATTCTTGTATCAGAGATAACTGGCTTCCTATATTGTTCTCTGAAAAATAAGGATACAAAAAATGTGGTACTTTACCAATCTCTGATAATTTTTTTATTTTTTTTCTATATCCCACACCTCATTTTCTTCTACATATGTTCTGTTTTCTAAGGTGTCTTTCCACCTTCGGGGAATAGCAGAAATTAAACCTCTGTACACTAAGAAATTAACTGATACTTGGAATTTATGAACAAATGTGGTATATGATAAAAAAAATTCCATTATCAGATAACAGGTCATGCACATATTTAACACCTTAATCATACAACTTTCTATAAAAACTATTTCTCCTGGAATTCTTATATTAGAGTTAAACCATAAGGTTTTATTCTTTATTTCATATTTTGTTTCCGGATTCTTATAGTTGTATTTACTCCAGCTGCAAATAACCTAACCAGAATTTACTTTTCACTTTGTGAAATATTTTAGTTACATCATTTTCATGAAAATTACATTCCCATATGTAATCATCCTGTGTAGGAAACTGTCGAAGAACTAAGTATTTTCATGATGATGTTGAATCAGAAGCAAGCCTTTTGATCCAAGCACATTTTATAGATAAAAACTGGGATTCAACATGCGCAATTCCTAAACCCCCTTTATTAGTAGGAGCCATTAAATAGTTTCATTTAATCCTATCAGGGTTTTTATTCCAAAGGTATTTAAACATTAGTGTTTCAAATTTTTTCATAAGCGGTTTTGTAGGGTTTGGAATAACTGATACCAAATATAATAGCTGGGACAATGCTAAGGATTTGATAATTAAAGTTTTACCTATTACCGATAGACTTCTTTTGTCCCATGAGTTGAATATTTTCCATTTTCTGAAGTTTCGGGAGGTAGTTTAAATTTTCTAATTTGTTTCCCTCAGCTGTAATTTCAACACCCAGAAGAAGTGCAGGTTTGTCTGTCCATTGTAAATTCAAATTTTTTGGCAAAGGTGGGATTTGAATTTTTAATGGCTCCAATAGGTAATACTACTGTTTTATTTAAATTAACTTTTAGGCCCGACAATTTTCATATTGTTTCATAATCTCAAATACTTTAATCAAATTCTGTTCATTGGCCTGTAAGGTGAAGGCAGTGTCATCAGCGTACTGCGAAATCTTGTATTCTTTATCTTCCACATCAATTCTTAATATTTTTTTATCTTCTCTAATAGCAATTGCGAGAATTTCAGCGCAAAAAATGAACAAATATGGAGAGAGAGGACACCATTGGCGAACGCCTCGTGTAGGGTTAAATTGATCCGAAGTCCAACTTTTATTAATCACGCAGCTATTTATGTCTGTATAAAGGACCTCTATCCACTGTTTGATTGAAGGGCCAAATTTAAAATACTCTAAACATTTTTTGGTAAATTTCCACTCTAAACAGTCGAAAGCTTTTTCAAAGTCAATCAGCACCAGGAGGGCTGGGATATCTTTTTCATCAACAAGGTCCATCCAATTTAGTACTTTACTTGCATTCTCCCCAATGTATCTATTTTCGAAAAAGCCTGTTTGAGCTTTATTGATTATGTTTTAGGGGACTTTCTTTAAACGAAAAGCAATACATTTTGCAGCAAGATTTAAAAGAGTAATTGGCCTCCCATTTTTTAGTTCCACGCGATCTTTGTCTTTTTTTGGTAACAGTGTTATTATTCCATGTCTCTGGGTTGCGGATAATAATCCTCTTCCATAAACTGTATTCAATGAATTTAATAGATAGCTTTTGCATTTGTCCCAAAACACTTCATAGAATTCTGCTGGGTAACCATCAGAGCCTGGAGACTTAATATTTGATGGATTCTTAAGAGCATTCAGAAGTCCAGATTCTGTTAATTCACCCTCACAATGCAACATATCTGACTCAGAAACCTTTGGAATGTCTGCATTACTAACAAAATCTTCTATAGCTTGGATATTTATGTCTGTTTCTTGTACTTTAGTAGTATACAATTTGTGATAAAATTCTTTTTCTTTTTGTAGTATTTCCTTGGGATTATTAATAGTTTTACCTTTTATATTCACTTTATTCATTACTTTGTTGTTATAACTTCTCTTTTCAAGATTAAATGAATATTTGCAAGGTTTTTCACCTTCTTCATACCAACGTATTTTAATTCTAAGTTTTGCATCATTTGTATCGTATTCCAACTCTTTTTCAAGTTCCAGTTTAATCTCTTTTAATTTAATTTCTTCATCGATACTCAATGGTCCAATAGTATCTATATCATCTTGTTTAATTTGTTTTTACCTCAGCTGACTTGTCAGTCAGCTGAGGTTTTTTGAGGGTCCGTCGACCAGATTTACTTCAAACTTGGTGGGGATATGCCTTGGGTGGATCTCTATCAAGTGAGTTCAAATGGTCACGCTCTATTGATTTTTGGATTTTTTAAGTATTTTAAGTTCTTATTGGGGGCAAACCATCAAAATTATTTTCCTCCGAAAACGCTCACCCAATTGCTTTGATATCGTACATAGACACTCCCGGGGACACCTAGTTCCCAATTTGTTCACCAGGTGGCGCTGCAATTTTTTGATGAATTTTTTGTATGGTTTGCTATTTTTCACTTGTTCTCAGAACCGTCCCTCAGATTAAGCTGAAATGTGATGGAAATGTTGTTGTGGAAGGGTCATACAGTTGTTTACTAGGTGGCACTGCTTTGGATTTCTAATTTTCAAGGATTTTCAATTCGAGCACTTATCGTTCAATGCAGCTTTCCTATTGATTACTATGCAAGTCAATGGGCATCCTAATGCTAATTCACAGGACAACTGACACGAAATTTACTGTTTACTTGATAACTTGAGATCTGTTTTGAGTTAGCTACACATGTTAATTATTCTGCATGAAGGTCATGCTGAGACAGTACATGAATGACCTTGACGTCGTTTGTGGGGTCACAGTGCAACATACATGAATTTTACTCTTCATTATAACTTGAGAACTACTTGAACTTTGATGTTGCACATGTAAGTGTTCTTCTATAAAGTTCAGACTTACTCAGAACATGGTGTCCTTGATCCTTTCCCAAGTTCATAGAGCTGCAAGTGTGATGAATGTCAAGATCAGCTGAGGCACGGGCTGTTCACACAGCCCTCTTGTTCTAAACTGTCAATACTATTTTTGCCTGCCTTTTTTTCTTTTTGGCTGCATATCTCATAGTTTCCGAGCGAATTTTGAGTTTTAACATTTCCCATAATAGTGTTGGGTCCTCAGTTTCGACGATTTGTCCAGCATTTTCGAAAATATCATTAACAATATTTACATATTCGTTGTCTTGCAGAAAAGAACAATTAAATTTCCAAAATCCTGGTTCTCTAGGCTATGTGTTTATTCCTATTTTGAAGGTTATGGCTGAATGGTCAGATTTGAATCCTGAGATTATATCGGCCTCTTCAATACAACTCACAATGCCAAAAGATACTAAAAAAGTCTAAACGACTCTGAATTAAAGATGGATTCTTTCGTTTCCAGGTATATTTATACGTATGAGGATTTTTTTTTGTCTCCAGATGTCCAAAAGATCAGTATCTTCCATCCATTTGAAATAACCTGTTGATTTTTAGGTGTGTAGTACTGTTTCCTCCACATTTATCTTTCATGATATCCAAAACAAAATTTAAGCCCCCTCCAATGATTCGATGGTCATTTGGGAGGGATTCTACCTGTTCTTTAAATTCTTCATAAAATGTAGGTTTATCTTCATTTTAGCCATATATATTCGCTAATGTTAATCTTTGCTGATGAGTAGTGATGTCTAATATTAAATATCTGCCGGACCTGTCTTTTATCACATTATGAATCTGATAATCAAATCATTTTTGAAAAAAATACACACACCTTGAGCATCTGACTGGCCATGACAGAAATAAATATTAAATCCCCACTCTGCATACCATTGTTTCTCTATTTGTTCTGTAAGTGTGCTTCTTGAAGCATAAAGATGGAATATCTTTTATTCCGAAACCATCTGAACATCTCTCTTCTTTTCTGGAAATCTTGAATTCCCCGAACATTAAAGGACAAAGGGATATCTTTTTGGTAAATGTCTTCAGCAATTTCAATGAAATATTGCACGTCTAAACAAGCAATGTCATCAATATACCTTGCGTTGTTTGAAGATTTTGTAGCCACCCCTTTTCATCACTTTATCCATGTACTTAAATGCACGCCAGATAAAATATAAATCAGCAAGTAACGGGGAGCAGTTACTACCCATTGAAATGCCTTTAATTTTTGGGAAAAAACAAAAAAACAGTGGTCCGCATTGGACAAATCTATTATCCAAAGGAAATTTTATAACATCTATAAAAGTTTCAACGGTGTAAAATTTAACGTTACTATTTGGATATTCATTATATGACGAATATGCTTTTTGTGAGTATGAATTGATATTTATTTATGGTTTTACATAATGTTTAAACATTTTCCTGATTAATTCTGAAAGAGAACTTTTGACTTTATCAATAGCTAGATTCGTGCAATGAAATGAAATAAAGTGAAGTGGAATGAAGATTTATTGACTGCGCTTTAATATATTTGTAAGCAATCTGTCAAATACAAGACATCAACAACATAAGCGCACACACTTACAATACAATACAATATAACACCAAACAACAATAGCAAAGAAAAAAAAAGGGGGGGGGGTCAGGCAGATGGAATGCATATGCGGAAATGTAGCGTATAAAGTGTTGTATACGAGAGCCTATAATGTTTTATCCCTTAATAAAATGCAATCCGTAATGATGGTTTCAAAGACTTTAATTAATTCTGGATCTTTTAAGTTAATAATAAAACCAGATATATCTTGAGCACTATTTGAATCAAAATCAGCAAATATTTCCTTTAATGTGTCTAGTAGTGTTTTCCGGGGAATTTCAAATTTGGTCCAAATAATAACAAAATGTGTAAAGTGTATACAGCACACATGTCAGGCATGATAATAAGACTACTGGTATATAAATGATATATACAAATCGTCTTCAAAATTTGTATTATTACTGTATGCTGATGATACCACACTTGTCAACTCAATATATTCTTTTGCCTCCACACTTGTCAACTCACTATGTTCTTTTGCCTCCACACTTGTCAACTCACTATGTTCTTTTGCTTCTACTTCTGATAGTAGAGACTACAACAAAGTAACAACTGGTTGGCATCTAACAAATTATTCCTTAATATAGCAAAGACTAAAGACAGTTATTTCATTTTCCTGAAAAAATCCATTTGTCCTGGAATTCAAGATAAATAATATTCCTATTTCAAAAATAAATGAGTTTGGTTTTCTTGGTTCATGAGTGCAAGAAAATTTGAAATGGAATGTGTATGTAACTAAAATCCGAAATAAACTAAATAAAATAAAGTATGTACCCTCACAAACATTATCACTTATGTTAAGTTTCCTATGTTATCACACCTGAATTATAATGTTTTCTCATGGGGCCTCTTTGACGATCGCCTTTAAACATTGCATTGAAGGGCAATACACCTTATTTGCGAAACAAGTTATTTTGCACATATTGATCCTCTCTTCAAACAGCTGAATGTTTTTAAGGTTCATGATATATTCCGACTAAAATCACTCTAATTCCATTACAAATACACAAAAATGAAGTTCAAGGTTATTTTCACAATATTTTTGAAACTTTGCCAAAAACATGTACTCATCTTTACCAACCTCGTAGCAGAGGGTCCTCCCGTTTATCCATTCCTATGAAATATAGACTGAAATACTGTATCGGGTACCATGTACCTTCTTTACTCCACATTACAACCCTATGTGTCAAAAATTAAATATTAACGTACCTCTATACTGGTTTTCTTCCTATAAAAAGTCCTACTACATATAGAGATATCAAAATGAATGTACCATGCAGATTGTTTTGAATGTAACAACTGTTAATTTGGCTCAATAATATGTTCATTTAACATTTTTTGTATACAGACCAGTAGTCTATTATTATACCTGACATTTGTACTATAAACGAGATATTTTCTGTAGGTGGTCTCTGCGATACGGATAGTTAATTTTCAGAAAGGTCATCCTAACAAGTCTGTGTATGTGTAACATTTTTGTTTTAATTCTGTGATTTGCATTTGAATTTTGTATCTGTTACATGTACTTTCCATATATTGTGTAAAAATTGTTGTCAAACAAATCGTTTCTTAGTATGAGTCTGAGTACGCTTGAACGTGTCATCTTGATATTATAATTGTTAACTAAACAGTCCAAACCATGATGCAAAATATAAACCGCACAAAATACGAAATCACTTAATATGAATCACTGGGCACAAAATTTCATTGCAACTTTTATTTTCATGTCAACTTGTTCTCAAGACGAAACAAAATAAAATGAATTAAATTAGAAAAAATAATAAAAAGGGGAAAAAACGCAAGTGAGCCATGTGAACTGTCCGTCCTCAGGTGACTTTGACATTCCGTCTATAATAAATCCCATCCTTGTACAGGTGTACCCAGAAGTGATCCCGTGCAGTTTTGAAGCTATTGGTCAAGCGGTTTTTGGGATATTTTCATTAAAAAAAAAAACGTGAACCAAATCAGGAAATTCCAAAATTAATGGACCGTGTCCACTTGAACATAGCCAGTTGAGACATTCATCCCGACTAAGTGAATCTGACTGACGATTTGTAGAAGGCCAAATATGAATTACAAATGCAATCTCCATTGACTTAAACTATGAATGTATGCATGAAACGACAAGTACCTGCACTGCAAAAAATGTCAAAAATTAGAGATGCACCATATTGCTATCCAGTTAGTATATTTGTTTAAGCTTTCGACAAGGTCAATTTTGCACAAAGTTTCAGCACAGTCTGCCGGATGGTTTCGGACAAGTCAAAACACAGACACAGACACAGACACAGACACAGACACACACACACACACACACACACACACACACACACACACACATTGTGAGAAAAAAGACATGACAGTGTCATCTGGTGAACAAATTAAAGCCTACAGGTCCCAGATATGTCCTTATATAATTTTTAAACTATTAGTTCAGTGGTTTTAGAAGATTTTAGGGAAAAAATAACATAAATTGTTAAAAAACCCAAACAAAACAAAACAAAGAAAAGCATTTATCAATGCAGCATAACTATTTGCAGAGAAATGAACCCCAAAACTTATAAAAACAAAAGAATAACCAAAAAACAAAAACAAAAACAAAAAAAACAAAAACAAAACGAAAATAAAACAAACAAACAAAAAAAATCAATGCAGCATGACTATTTAGAGAAAAATGAACCCACAAACGCATAAAAAAAAACAAAAATGGACTGGAGCATGACTATTTACACTAACTTGATAGAGACGCACCAATAGAAACCGATTTTCACAAGACACTGATAATTTCTGAGCAAATGTAAAATGATCATCCCAGAATTTTGATGCATTTTAATGACGTTGCATGAAAAACATGATATTCGATTAAAGGCAGTCGCTTGCATCTGCTTCGTAAATTTCTCAAACTTCCGTGCCATGTTTGGCTCCTACACGCCACGCAACACGAGGTTTTCTTCATCAAAGAATGTGTGATGGCGCTCATGTATGCATATCAGGGTTGATTACATATTGTTCTACCAATACATTGGGAATGAGTATCAAGTGCATGCTTATGTACACCTATTAGCAAAAGAATGCATGTATCAGGTGATTATTGAAGGATAATGCATGTGTAAATTATATATACAGTGGTCCCTCTCTGAAAAGGCTACCCCAAATACAGCCAAAAAGTGTCTTTACCAGAAGGGTGGCCTCCTTTGAGGGGGGGGGGAGGGATATAATGGAAATACCAGGGGGGACCGCTATATATATATATATATATATAAGTGCATTGTCACCATTCTAATGGGTTGATGAGGAAGCTGATCATTATCACTTTGGTCGTTGGCAGTGTGTGCCTTTGTGTACTGTGGTATATTGTTGGGTTCCAGCCCTGAGGATACAAGTTTACTCCTTCTCATATGTGTAAAAAGTAAGAGTCCAGGGTCAGAAGAAGGTACTGTCCTGGCACTGTGGTATCGGTCAGTGGAGGCAGTCTGCCGGGTAAGGTACACAGCCATGGAGGCCTTCTAACCACTCTACCAACCCAACAAGTTTCTCCATGGGGGGTGTTTTGATGTTTGCACAGCTGCATGAGGTCAATACAGCAGTGGAGTAGTGGGGAGTTCCTGAGGTGCTCAGGCAGCGTTGACATGTTGTCTACCCTGGCTGATGGGCCTTACTGCATCGGCAGTACAAACAGGCCCATGCAGCTGGCACTACTCTTCCCTGCTCGATACAGAGGCTATTGTGACTATTTTGTCACCCCATGTGTATGACCAGTTTGACACTAAAGAGAAACCCAAGCTCAAAGCTCTACCTTCCTATGTATATTTAGAAGTGGCCAAATAAGGTAGACTAACTGTGGTAGGCACTGCTTTGGTGAACATAGAACTTGGTGGGCACTCATATGGATGGGAGGTGTTTGTGGCACCTATTACAGACAATGAATTGTTAGGAAAGGAATTTCTATATTATCAAGACTCAATTGTTTCCCCTAAATTAAGTGGCCTGCAAGTTAATAATGAGTGGGTTGACTGCAAAATTAAAGTCTGCTCCCCCTCAAGTTGCAGGGGTGCGCTGGAGAGAGACAACAATAGTCCCCGCAAACAGTGAATTGGTCCTTGAAGGTGAAATTGACTGTAATACCTGGGGCTCATAATGCGCTACAGTTGAGCCAAGTGACGAAGGTATAATTGAGGAACACTTATCTGTTGGTAGTATGTTGATTGATACAAACAAAGTTGACATGGGTGTGCCAGTGCACTTTATAAATACCAGCGCTGAGGACATAGCGAAAGACAGGGGACAGCTATAGGAACATTACATGAAGTAGATCACACGGAGAATACCATACCTAGTGAAGGTGGTAGACCAATTCCAAGTATTAATGTGCATGTGAACCATGAGACTGAAGAAGGGAAGTCGTTTTTGCCTGGGAAAGATTGGGTAGGACATGTGGTAAATCTGTACAACAGGAGTTGCACAGAATTAAATGAAGCTCAAAAATAGACTTTTCTGCTTCTTCTTGACAAACATAGGAATGTGTTAGCTAAGTCGCCTGAAGACCTGGGAAATACTTCTGTAGTGTCACACTTTTGATGTACCTGATGCAAAGCCCCTGAAGCAGAGGCCTAGGAGAGTCCGCAGGGCTTTTAAAGGGGAAGAGAAAATTATTGCAAGTCAGGTTAAAGCAAACATTATAAGGGAAGCACTTCATCTTGGGCTTCCCCATGTGTTAAGGATATA
Organism: Hermodice carunculata; assembly: GCA_964020975.1. Classification (NCBI taxonomy): domain Eukaryota; kingdom Metazoa; phylum Annelida; class Polychaeta; order Eunicida; family Amphinomidae; genus Hermodice; species Hermodice carunculata. The sequence continues at coordinate 84,861,985 of OZ026614.1, read as the reverse complement.
TATCAGGTTACAATGGATTAAACCATCATTTTTGCTATTTTCACACATGTTATGCACTTTTCCTTTAAGTTTTGTATGCAGGAATCAGATTTCAGGTTGTGTAAAGGAAAATTTTGAATTTTGGCAAAAGTATTGGGCCTGGTTCTCACTGTTTGGTGTGGCTTCGGCTGGGGACTAGCTAAGCTTCTAAGCTCCGCCCTGCAGGAATCCAACAGGAGCCTCATTTACATACCGCAGGTGTGAGCGCTTCTGCGCATGCTCCGCACAAGCAGACTACGATCAGCTGGGCAGGCAAATCCCATTATTGCAGTGCCAGTGAGTCAGTGAAGATCAGTGAATTTTGGGGTTTTCTAGCAGTGTGAAAGTTGAAACATGCCACTTGAAATCCCTTTGTGTACAACTCTCGTTTGAACATATCCATGTAAACTCAGACTTCCATCCTCTTGTTACGCCTATACTTGTTCTTTCGCTCAGTTTCAGAGTTCCAACTTTACAAGTTGCACACACAGCAACGGCATCAACACAAGGCTGCAACTGAGAACAGTCCCATAATCGGTATCCATCTGGCTGTTCATTCACATCTCCTTGTTCACAATAATCTGTAGATCTAGCCTCGTGGACCACAAAGTCTCCTAGTTTCTGGGCATTAGCACTGCATAATCGTTTGTCCAGACCACTTGAGGATGTTGTGGTGTTCACCGAATCAGTATCCGTGACCTTGGCCTCGACTTCATTTGACCCTGACCCAGCAATGCCAGACTTGCCCGGGTCTCCCTGAGGCTCACGTCGGGTTGCAGGGTCGTCTCCACTGGAGGGAACTGATTGTAGTATGATCCTAGATCAGACACTTTGAGTTCACTTGCAACTGACGCGGGCATTGGTCTGCCGCTAGGTTTTTTCTTTCTCGGCATCTTTGCAATAGCACTGTCTAATCACCAAATGTAAGCAACGATCCTCTGAACTTGATAGAAACTTTTTGAGCTGAGACTGAAGTTTTGATTTACTGAGACCTATATTGGGCCCCATGCAAGACGGCAAACATCGTAGAACCCGGTTGCCCCATAACCACCTGTCAGTCATTTGTCGGCCAATCAGGGTAAACATGAGAAACCCCAACATGGAATCCAAAGTGACAGATGAGCACGATTGTAACATTTTTGGATGTAAAACCTCTAAAATAAAGCATTCTTTGAAGTTTGATGCTCCAAACTTGTCCATTTACTCAACAGGTAGGAGTGCTTAACGGAATACCAAGGTGTCATTGCGATCAAAGGCCCGAAGAATAGCATAAGTCCTATTGGAGGCGGCATTTGCTTTGAAAGGGTTTTTCTCGGCATCAGTCCTGGCCTTTGTTTCTCAACTTCGTCAGTTTTGCTCATAAAGACCTGGGGTTTGTGGCAAACTGTTCACAAGAATATAATCTTTAAAATGATGTCTCAGATTTTTTCTATGTTGAGTTGTTTTTTCTCTACAGCGAGCCAAAAGTCAAAACCTTTGATGTAAGAATTGAATGTCATCTTTTCATCTTTAAACGTGAGTATCTCCACAATAGCGCAAACAATGAAAAAAATGAGACAAGTCTGTGTAGAAAAGCATGTCTGCTAGCTTTTGCAACAGAAATGCACATGCTCAAGCTCAAAATAAAAAAGTAGATTTAGCAATTGTGTGATTTTTTTATGATGACTTTACCTGATTGTTGTGTCAACACAGAAGAACTGGTACAAATGAAAATGCTATCAACTTTATCCGGATTTGTTAGCTTTCAGGAAATATATAGTTTATGGTACTTTTAGCGTATTTTCAGACTTTTATTAAGTCATTTGTAAGACTCATGCATAACCTGATATATATCCTTAAGTGAGAAAAAAAAGATGGGTCTGTTAGGCCATGTGTTGATTATCGTTATCTCAGCAGTTTCACCAAGAATGATTCCTACCCCTAAGTCTGTATTGATGACTTTTTTGACTGTGTAAGAGGAATACCCATTGCATCATTGATCTATTTTCAGAACGGCTATTATCAAATTAGTGTGAGGGAGGATGACCATCCCAAGACAGCATTCATTACCCGATGTGGTTTATATGAATGCAATGTTATGGAAATGGGCCAGACCAATGTCCCATCAACATTGTATGAAGATAATCATGTGCGGTCTACAATGGAGGTGCTGCTGTATATATCTTGATGACCTTGCCTGCTTCTCATCTTCTGCAGAAGGATTGTTTGAAGTTTAGGATGAAAATTTGGGCTGACTGGGAAAAGCAGGCTTAGAAGTCCAAGCAAAGAAAATCCAGTTCATGCAGTGAGAAAGTAAGTTCCTAGGACATGTCATATCTGAGGAGGGTATCAGAACAGACCTAGATAAAATTAAAGCTGTTGCAGATTGGCGAAACCCTAAAAACATCACTGATCTTGGTAGCTTCTTTGGACTGTGCATACTATAGAGGATTTGTGAAAGTTTTTGCAGCAAAGGCAAGCCCACTGCACGACCTGTTAAAAGCAGGTCAGGCCTTCAATTGGACTAATAATTGGACACAGGCTTTTGAGATACTGAAAGCAGCACTGATAAGTGATCAAGTAATGGTGTTACCAAATGATACAGGTATATTTTATCTGGACACCCATGCCAGTAGCACTTCAGTTTCTGCCTGTCTGTCACAATTGACATATTACGAAAAGACCAAGTGGAGAAGCCTACCCTGTATGCCAGTAAGTAACTTACAAAAGCTCAGCGCAGATATTGTGTCACATGTCGTGAAATGTTGGCTGTTGTAACATTCTTACAAACCTTCAGACATTACTTTCTGGGGAGAAGTATAATTGTGAGAACTGATCACAGCTCCCTTCACTGGTTACTGTCATTCAAGAAGCCTCAAGATCAAATGGCCAGATGGCTAGAAATGATATCTCAGTATGATTTCAAATTGGGTCACGGCGAAGGGTCAGCCCTTCAAAACGCAGACTCCTTGACAAGACAGTCATGTACCCCTGAAGAATGTAACTGCTATGATGGGAAGACTATACTACAGGAGTTGCCATGTTGTGGTTGTCCCTATTGTAGAAAGAAACATGAGATGTGGTCAGAAACTTTTGACACTGAATATATGCTCCCATTGAACCTTCCCACTCACAGTGTTCAAGAGAAGAATATGCCTCACACTCCACCCAGCATTCAAGAAAAAAGTGCACCACCTAGACTTCATAGTACCAGGCAACCCAGTCAAAACATACTGTTTCTTTAATTTCTCATATTGTTCACAGTGCTTATGGGACTTTTAATTAGCTTTGGCAAACAGGTAGCATTAGTTGCTCTGCAGGCAGTGCTGATAACACAAGTCAGTATTTTAATTGGCCGGAACTGTGTTTTTGGTGCTGAAACAGAGAGTGTTTCCAGTCTGCAAAATAGAATGTGGCAAGAAGAAAGATCAGGTTTCTTCAGAAACTGCTGAGGCCAGCAGTGCTGTACTTGATGTGGAAGTCCAGGCAAACAAGGGTAACAGGTCAGGAACAGGGTTAAGCACAGGGCAGGCCTGTATGGAAACTGAATTGGCAGCCATACCCCAGTTAAGATAGCAAAGCTGCAGGCTAATAACCCAGACCTGGGGACTAAATCAGCTGGTTAAAGACACCAGAATCATTGCCACTCAGGGATCAGGTCACAGCCTACAGCCCAACAGTGATAAATATGTGGCTTCAAAGAGAACAACTCGTGCTTACTTATGAAGACTGTATAAAAAGTGGGTTTATGAGAAGGGGGAGGAAGATAACCTGCAGCTTGTTGTTGTTCAGGGAAATAAGCCCCAAGGTGCAATTGTGAAGAATGATGAATCTGAACCCATTTGCATCCTGGGAAAAAAACCCCATAATCATTCAGGCATGGGTACTTCTGGGAGGAGTCCAAAAAAAAACAAACAAACAAACAAACAGACTTCTTAAGGATATAATAAGCCTAGCACAATTGTCATAAACAGTCTGTGGAATAGATAAGAGTAAATAACTTTCCAGTAAATTAACAGATATTAACCAGAACGAGACCAGGGGCCGTATTCACGAAAACCGACGTAAGCTTGAGTTCAACTTTCCACCTTAAGTGTGAAAATCGAACTCACCAAAAACACCTCGAAATCGGTATTCACGAAGCGACCATAAGTCGCACTTTGCCAAGTCGAAAATGTGAGCGCTATTTTGTGCGAGACTGATGTTTCAGTGTTTGTAGCATCTTTGTTGAAGTTTGTTAAGTTTTTCTTTGTATTAAATCTGTCGGTTAGATCGCAAACTATTTTAGGGCCATTTCTTGGGAACTTTATGAACAATAAATGTATATAATGATCGTCTGCTAACCACATGATTCGGCGCGAAATAAACATTGCGATTGACTTGCGGGCATAGAGGGGAAGAAGCGAGAAAGTAACTAGTCCATCGAGGAGTAATCCAGGCTCTTAATGGAAGTGGAAATTCGCTTTGATGCAATTATCATGATTCAATTTTGGTAGGCCTAATCATGAATGTTAGGTGTAGACTTGTTCTTCATGAAAGCCGTTTCATTATATTTATGTGATGTGGGCCACATTTTCAAGTATGCCTATTAACAAAGGAGTATCATATTTGCTTTATTCCGTAACACATCGGTTCGGGATGTTTGTATTGGAAATACGAACATGGTGCCGCCAGTTAGCAGAATGACTTGTCCGGGAATTAATGGCACCGAAACAAGTCTTCCGCGCTGATGACCCAATTTTAGAAAGGCTCATAATGCCTAAAACTTTATTCTAGATTTCAACTTTTATTAATATGATATGTTCAGTTTTCAGGTGAAACAGTGGAAGTTTGTTTTACCCAGTTGTTATAAATTTGTCAGTCTGGATATGGTCTATAACGGGCATATCTTGAATTAAATTAAAGATAAATATATTGAAAGGTTGTAATGTTTTGTTTGTTGTAAAATTGTGTAGGTGTTTTATGCTTGTGCAATATTGTGTGCTTTCTCCCAGGCTTTCTGGCAGCGCCTGTTGTGAACTTGTGGTTGTATAGGCTTGCCCACCATTAATTAATTGTTCCTTACAAAGATTCTCAGGGCATAAAGTACATGCTCTCAAGTCCCATTGGCCTAATAATTGAGCTGTCTTTCTCACACAATTCACATATGTTTAATGTATGTGGTTTTCTCTCTTCTCTCTTTCTTTCATTTTCTCTTTCTTTCGTTCCTTCTTTCTTTCTCTCCTTTCTTCTTTCTCTTCTTTCTTTCTCTCCTTTCTTTCATTCTATCCTTTCTTTCTTTCTCTCCTCTCTTTCATTCTCTCCTCTCTTTTCATTCTCTCCTTTTTTTCCTTCTTTCTCTCTTTATTGCTTTATGAATACAGTACATTCCAATTGGTTAGGCCTACTATTTAAGTCAAAGGGGATTACGATGGTAATTCACCTTTTTTACATCTTCAAAACCATCAGCAACATAGACTTGCTCAAGTCTCACTGGACTGTCTTCCTTACTTTATTTAAAATCAAATTCATTGCAAAATAAAGTTACCACACGTCGTAGCCTTATTCTGTTACAATACAGGTAGGTCCTTCAAGTTACCTAGCTGATTGGCGTGGAACGTGTATATAACCAGATAACATTGACTCCAGATGATTAGCGCCGGGCGGTCTGCACTGTGTTTATCACACAGACAAGCGAGCGGTCATAACGCACCCCTCTTCAGAAGCTGTTAATTGAGCTACTGTGTAATGAAGGATTAATTGCAGTGCACCGCGTCAGGCGGAGGGCGCCCTGTATATACATTTTCATGATTAGAAGGAAAGAACAAATCTAATTGAGCAGGTTAGTGGCCTGTAATTCTCATTTTCTTCCTGGACATGATGGAAAAATGAAAACAAAACATTCACGATCTCCTCTGCCCGGCTCTTGTTAGCAGGAGACGCGTGATCGAAAAAGACATTATGTATAAAATTTTTTGTATTTTTAGTTGAAACGATTACGGGTGGGTATTTTTCTATGTTAAATATCGTAAAAGATTATTATCACACTACAGGACGAAGTCGCCTGTCATTAGAGGGTAAAATAACAAAAATACACGGTTTCAAAATCTTAAAAGCTGCGGAAAATAGGTACGCCTACATCTTACATTATCTTATAAAAAGTCATACTTCGTGATCTCAACAAAATAATTATATTTGTCCTATCTAGGCCTACATGATCTACGAGTGGCCTTTCCACCGTAAGGCCTAGCAGTCGATGCCGCCACTGTCTGTGGCGTCCTAGCACGGCCGCCATTTGTCTCCTCAAAATTCGACTTAAGCAAGGTACCAAACAGACTTGAAAATTGAACTCCAGAAACTCGACTTAAGGTGGAAATCGACTTTTCATTTCTTCGTGAATACCAACAAATCTGAACTTTAATTCAAATCTAAAGATAAGGTGATTTTTTTTTAGCTTAAGTCCAAAATTAATTCTTTGTGAATACGGCCCCTGGTACCAAAGGAGCAGAATAACGTCCCCTTGTCATATATAGAAGAAGACTGTGCAGCAGACGCCACATTCAGACTGTCTTCCTTGAACAATCAAGAACAGAGGAGTTCCAGTGTGACCTCTGCACAGCCACATACAAGTGTAAATCTAGCCTGGTGAGGCAAAAGTCTGTAAAGCATGGGACAGCTGGAAGTTCCACTTACCTGTCTCAGTGTGGCACAGACCCAGATATACTGTCTATGACCACGTGGGCTCTGTGGGTGCAGGGATCCACCACACCACTGAGACATGAGCCCAGTTTGCTGGAACTAACAGAAGGATCTTCGTCTTCCCCCAGCACATCAGCCTCAGAGGGACCCGAGTCTGGTTGGGGGTGGGGGGTGGTTGTGGTGTTGGATTCCAGCCCTCAGGATACAAGTTTACCCCTTCTCATATATGTGTAAAAAGTAAGAGTTCGGGGGAAGAAGAAGGTACTGTCCTGACACTGTGGTATCGGTCAGTGGAGGCAGTCTGCTGGGTAAGGCATACAGCCATGGATGCCTGCTAACCACCCTACCAACCCAGCAAGTTTCTCCATGGGGTGTGTGTTAATGTTTGCTCAGCTGCATGTGTTCAGTACAGCAGTGAAGTAGTGGGGAGTTCCTGAGATGCTCAGGCAGTGTTGACATGTTGTCTGCCCCGGCTGATGGGCCTTACTGCACCGGCAGTACAGGCAGGCCCATGCAGCTGGCACTCCCTTCCCTGCTAATGGATCTAACAGCTTTGGTGATTCTGAGGTCCACATGCAGGCAATCTGATACCAGTAAGATCAGCATGGATTAGGGCCAAGGGTCTATCCCGGCTAATTTACCGGTGGTTTGATGCCACACTGACCATGCAAGTTGAAGGGGGCAACACACCAACTCTACCCTGTGCAGGTCCACGCAACTTCTGTCTTGTGCAGTGGTCCAGGTGACCACTGTGCAATGGCTTTGGATAGTATAAATGCGGGGGAGGGGGGGGGAGGCTCCCGGGAGGCTCCGACTTAGAGTTACTTGGAAATGGGGATCTCAGTCAGTAGACGGGAGACCAGTACATAGCAGTAGGGCTACAGTACTAAACTACATTTTTCACCATTTCTGTTCTACTACTCCATCATATTTTGGCCTGATGCCTGACAAGAAATACCAAAGTGGTGGAATAGAAGAATATCACTATATGGTAACCAAGGTGGATCAATATCAGGCATGCATATTGCTTTCCCACCACAACTGCATAACTGGTTGTCTTAGTAACCATAGGCTCGACTGGCGAGATACGGGCTGCTGCCTGTGCAGGGAAGCGGGATATTACTAATGTGTTGGAAATAAGCAATACTTAGTACAGGCAAATTAGAATTTGTTCTTGTAAAACTTATTTAGGAAGCACTAAATGAACATGACTTTGGTATTTGTCAAGTTAAATTTCACTGAAAGACACTACCTTTGTGAGAAAGGGGTATGTAGCCTGTCTGTGACAGTGATATGACTGTGTGTCCTCCGTGATTGAAAAGTGCGAGCCCCGTGCCCTGTGGCAGGAAATTAATATGCATGTCTCGTATTAGAAATCGAGTCAGTTTTTCAGCAACTACTGAAACAGTGATCATGTAATCCAAGGGCACACGAAGTGGAGCAGAGAAAGCATGGAGACTGGTCTGTTCTGCAGGCTAGCCTTACGTTCAAAGCAGGGCGACTTTTACACTATGTCTCTGTTTTATTTTAATTCTATATCACCATATATCTACATAAAGAGTAAGAACCAGTGTGAACCGAAACTTCCTTAACACATTTGTACACCATGTCCAGTGGGAAGCTGAGAAACTACAAAGACACATATTTTGGCTGACTATTGATATGTATGCCTGTTGAAATCTAAATGTTAAGAATGGGCAATGCTTACAGCCCAGCAGACGTAACCGCCTTTCCCCGCCCGTTTGTAGAAACGATGCCATCAGATGAAAAAAATAGAGAACTTAAACAAGGAAAAACCCAAAAACAAAACAAAAAAACCCACCTCCCTCCAACCGCCCCCCCGCCCCCCCCCCCCCCGTCATCCGAAAGGGTCTGCTACGGACACAAAGTTAGGGCAGCTGGACTCCAAATGTTTTTGTGCAGCACTAAGTTCACAACATTCTGCAATATCACTCAATAGCCTGTTTATTCCAGCCGTACAACACACTAGGCATGTTTTATGATTTTGCTTTGACTCAGGTACCTGGGTGTACGGTTGGGTGAGTGGTAAGACGCTCGCCTTCCACCTCTGCGACCCGGGTTCGATTCTCGTCCTGTGCAGCATGTGGGAAAAGTTCCTACCACTTTAACCGTGCACGGTGGTTTTCTCCGAGTTCTTCAGTTTCCTGCACCACAGACAAGGTGGGAAGTATACGCTAACATCTGTGCCATGGAGAGTGACTCGATAAGTCAATGCTTGACCTCGTTCACAATCCATGTAAAACAAATGTGTCTATACAGATAGTTAAATACTAGCCAAACTATCATATAAGATCATCATATAAATCGGTACACCTGACAAACAAATGTGTCTATACAGATAGTTAAATACTAGCCAAACTATCAAATAAGATCATCATATAAATCGGTACACCTGACAAACTTCATGGTCATTCAGTCGCAGAAAAGACAACAAATAAGTTTAAAGGCAATTTGTATATTAATTCGGTTCTTCCTTAAGCACGGAAACCCTGAACTACTTCTCTTCTGTACATTATGGATGGCGTTCTTCAAAATTACTTCTGGTATATGGATACTTCTTCTTTCTTGATGAGCATGAATGCATTGATGAGAGCCTTCCGATAATTTCTGTGGCTGTGAATTTAGCTGTTACTTTTTTCCTGATGGCTACGTTTGACACAAATCAGGCAGGCAACGTCGACAAAAAACTCCATGAACTCAAAGACAGTAATGACGGAGAGACCCAGCCACAGTCCCAGCTGACCGCCCAAGTCTGACAGTAAATCTCCGACCTGAAACGAGCACAGATTCAACTAAGTGTCCGTTATTACTTCCACACATACTTCTTCGTGTCTGCACAATTATTGAGCACAAGAAAAAGAGTCAAGCGGGCATGTAACGACAGATTTGGTTTGATTTTCAGTTGTTGGTCCTTTTTTTAGTATTACTTATATTTAATATATTGACGAATGACTGTGTACCTGTGTTAGATCACAGGGCATTTGGGTTCTCATATGTTTACGTACGAGAAGGCAAAAATTTAACAATAACGGATTGCAAGAAAACGCGAGTAAGGGTAACATTAGGCTTAAAAGGTCCTAAAATCATAGCTTGACAAGGCTGTAGAGAGTTCACTATCAAATTATATACACGCACAGGCTGAATCAATATGGTAGGCCATCCTTTGTATAAAATAGTGTCCTTCTCTTGCCCAGAACAATTTCTTCCTTTCACAGACTTTCCAGCTAGATGCCTTTGGGTGAAATTAATAGATATATCAGAAACACCAGGAATCAGTGGGCTCATTTGCCCTCCGTGACAACGTGATTGGTATGGAAAAGATTTGCGTACCAAATATGATGGTTCCGTCACAATGGTGTCATGGCTTAACCCTTCGTAGTAGATCTGCAGTTTCAAGACGTTGTTCCTTAATGAAAGAACAAAAAAAGTTTCATCACTGAGTCTCTGGAGAATAAGCCACAATTTCTTCCGATTTTCCTCACTCTATTCTGGGTTTGATGCAGAAATCAGCCAAAGAAACTGTTGACTGATGAAATATCATGATATTTTTTTGTATAACCCCCCCCCCCTCTCCTCCGTCCCCGTGGGAAAAAAGTGATCAAGATAACTGTAATTCTGATGCGGGGAAACCAGCATGTTCATACATTTAAGAGCGTTATTTTTTTTTATTAAAGATGTGTACAATTGATCATCAAGCTGGAATCTGCAAATCAGCATGCATGCCTGCTGAAGGCGTCCATGGGATTAAGACAACTCTGAGTTCAGGTCGTCTATGTCCTGGTCCTATTTCACGACATATCATGACAAAGGTCTCCGACAGTTTCCTCGCTGTCTGCCACTACAGTTAGAAACCTATTTGGTATCATACTTTGAGGTATAAGAACCCATCTTAAACATTGTCATTGGCTATGTTTAGGTTTCATCATTGTCAGGGCGATGTACTGTCGGTTTTTCAAAGTGGCAAAGAGTTTTGCCGTAACATCTTTTCTCTTATGCGAAACTAAATAGCAAAAAAGTGATCATCTATTAGTACCTATTTGATCGATCCTGTTTAGCGTTGAATCGATGTGGCAGGTCACGCAGATGTTTAGATATGCATTACAATCAACGCTTTACTAGATATTTGTTTGCAGGAGTCTGTTAAAACACCGCGGTTGGGCAAAAACAAAAAACAAAAAAACAAACAAAAAAACAAAAACAAAAAACAAAAACAAAAACAAAAACACTAAAAAGACAAAAAACAAAACAAAACAAAACAATGCAAGTTAGCCGATGAAAGTCGTCACTCAGGTTGGCAGAGCAATATTTAATTAGTCTTCTCACTGCGGTTAGAAAATGTCCACTGAGAGCACATAGCGTAAGAAAACCTGCTTATTGATGTTTGGATGCGAATATCTCACATTCTACTTTATAAGCTGTGATAATTTTGAGAGAGCGGAGTTCAGGATTGGTTGGACGGGTCTTTGTGAAATAAACAGTCAGAGAGAGAGAGAGAGAGAGAGAGAGAGAGAGAGAGAGAGAGAGAGAGAGAGAGAGAGAGAGAGAGAGAGAGAGAGAGAGAGAGAGAGAGAGAGAGAGAGAGAGAGAGAGAGAGAGAGAGAGAGAGAGAGGAGAGAGAGAGAGAGAGAGAGAGAGAGAGAGAGAGAGAGAGAGAGAGAGACCTGGGGAACAACTTTTAACTTTAGCGGAGTCACGTTGTTGCTGTCTGGTGAAGCTTTATTCAAATGAGGATGTGTTTTGCAGATGGTGTCCCTGTTAACTTAGGCTTGGTAACTATCTCGTCACAAATGGAACCACCCGGTAGGTGAAGACATCCAGCACTGCCGATTAGCTACTGGCTGGCCACCGTAAGTCACATATTATTTATTAGTTCAACAGGAAACAGCGTCGCATGCAATTCACCTTCCTGAACGTCTCTTATTTTGCGAGATCGAAATATGCAAGGCCAATGTCATCACACTTACCGAATGAAAATTCGTTTATAGAAGTTAGTCATGTTCTTCCACAGTTGTCTGTACCGTCTCATATAAGTCCTCTTTAATTGTCTCTGAAAAAATAGTACTGATACTAATACTAATACGAATGGTGACAATAATGATTCTGCCTTGCCATTCATGAGAAAAGTACCACTAATCTAAAGCATCATCACAATTTAGGAGACAAATTTGTCTTTTACTGTTTCCCCTTTGAACCATCCAAACCAGCTGGCGGTTAAATGTCGTCAGCTTTGAATTTCTTTAGTCATTTCATCAGTAATAAAAGCAATTTGAACAGTATTTTAAAACAATTTTAATGTCAATTGTAGATGAGACCTATGAAGATAATGTAACTAAGATTAACACCTTTTTTGGCGTGGGCCTAACCGCTTAGACAAACAGCAAAAAATATAATGGAAACATACATACATACATACATACATACATACATACATACATACATACATACATGCGCAGATACGTGTGCATGTAAGTAAAACAAACAAACAAGCAACCAAAAAGAATAAATTAATACATGAATGAATGAAGGAATATGAAATAAATGAATGAATGAATAAATAAATAAATAAATAAATGAATGAATGAATGAATGAATGAATGAATGAATAAATAAATAAATAAATAAATAAATAAATAAATAAATAAATAAATAGATAAATAAATGAAATAAATAAATAAATAAGTAAATCAATCAATCAATCAATCTTGTGCTTTTTCTGTCAAAACATTATGCAGCTTCACACAAACCTCGTACGATTTGGACGGGAACCTGGCAGTAGATATACTGATGTAAAAGGCAACTTCTCTGAAAATATTGATAAGAGAGAATTACGTTGGTAAGCATGGGTAAGATATGAAAAATATATGTTATCCATCATGAATTCCTTAATAATGTATGTATACGATTGCAATTTCATTACGCACTTTACCGGATACTTGGAAGGTATCTCCTTTGATAATGCCATCTCATATGGAAAGTGTTGTCATACTACCTTCATCTAGAATTCAGTGAATAAACCCCTTTATTCAAAACAAGGGGACTGTAAGACTTATTATATGCTCTTCTGACTTTACATACACTGCCTGTGAATTTCCATTGCAATTCCCATTTAGTTACATTATATTGATTAATGTGAATCCATGCATTAACAGAAAGGTACCCGAATTGCTCAATTTATTTAAAAGCGAAGGCTAGATTATCGATATCATCACCCAGTGGATAAAATTGTTTAACCCTCCCAGAAGCTATATTTCTGTCAAATTTCAGACACTGAAACATATTTTTGAGGAAAAGTCAAAAATAGCAAAATCGAACAAAAAAAATTTTAAAATAACATAAAAAAATAAATAGAATGAAATAAAAATAAAAAAGGAGAAATATCGAGAAAGAAAACTAGAGGACGGTGTCAGTCCTGTGTTCAGCCGACCGTACGTCCACAAACTGACGTGGTCAAGTAAACCTCACCGTGATATCAAAGACATCTTTGTTTAAGACCATCATCACTTGACTAACTTGAAAATATCCTCGTTCCTATTTTTCCGAAGTTTAACAACCAAAAAAAAAAAAAAAAATCAGACAGTTTTCCTCCAAAAGAAATGGCCGTTCCGGTTAAGCAAAGAGATTTAATTCCACTTATTTATCATGGGTACTTTTTACTTCTTTGGTGTTGGTATAAAATAAAAGTGTACATTGCATGGGTACTTTGTACTTCTTTGGTGTTGATATGAATTAAAATGTATATTAATTGGGTACTTTTTACTTCTTTGGTGTTGGTATGAGTAAAAATGTACATTTTTTTTCTCCCGATAACATTTGGCAATACGGTAGACATACAACTTGTAAGTGTGTGTGTGGGGGGGGGGGGGCGGCAAAACTATATACAGACATGCCACCTTTCAGGGTTTTTATCTGAATTTAGGTAGGACTGATGAAATGTGATGGGCAAAATCAAACTCCAATCTGCCAGAACAATTCAAATCAAAAACAGATAACAGTTGAGATAATGTATCTCTGCATTCTTTGTCTTGCATTTCAGATTCACATGTTTCTAAACATAGTATTTTTATAGAAGTCTTTGGCATCTCTGTGTGGACAAGTTTGCCTGCAAAGCAACGACATGACAGATAATAATAATAATAATAATAATAATAATAATAATAATAATCATAATAATAATAATAATAATAATAATAATAATAATAATAATAATAATAATAATAATAATAATAATAATAATTAATAATAATAATAATAATAATAATAATAATAATAATAATAATAATAATAATAAAAATGATAATGATAATGATAATAATAATAATAATAATAATAATAATAATAATAATAATAATAATAATAATAATAATAATAATAGTATATTTGGAACAACTACCCCATTTCAAAGGGAGCAGCGGCGGAACTGGGTTAAATCCATGGTGCGTCCAACATATTTACACAAACATTAACTGCTACCACTTTGACAATGTGAATTAAATCACAGCGGTCAGCGAGGGTAAGGACGTTCACTTATAAGCCGAACCCATTTCTAAAGTATTTACCGCTTCGTTACATAATTGGTCAATTTTGAAACTATTCTACTGCATGTCCCCCGCACTAAGCCTAGACATAAACCTCTCCTTGGGAAGGCGTTAGGACCTCTCATTAAACATGACGTTTCGTCCCACAAGTCTTGCAAAAATGTGGCATTCTCAAAAAATAAATTTCCTCATAGAAAGTCCGAGTACAGTGTCGGTCCGGCGTAAGCCCAATAAGTCTGAAGAGACTCCAACTTACGGCTAGGGGCCAAAGGTCAAGAAAAGTGAAAACACAAAAAATCTTTAAAAAGCGAAAAATAAATGAAGCGCAATCTGTTGAATAAATCAAATTCTAGGGGTCCCCAGAAGTATCCCTGTGCTATTTTAACGCATTTGCCTCAGGGGTTTAGGAGAAGCATATTTTTAAGTTTTTTTTTTTTTCTGAAAATGGCAAACAAGACAGTTCGTCAAAAATCTTAAACTCATCAGAGCAAGACCATTTGAACCAATTTGGTAGAGATCTACCTAGGATACATCCCCGCCAAGTTTGAAGTGAATGTGGTCGACGGTTTTGGAGAAGAAACCCAAAATATGAATTCCCACTGCATTTCCCTTGAGGTGCACAGGAATTATTAGGAATCCATGAATTAACCGACAGCTACCCAAATTTTAAAAAAAAATCGTTAAAAATCAGGTATCCAGTGCATAATGACCTAGTAAAGACATTTGTTTAATCCTCCCACAAACTACACTTACACACAGTTTCATTAGAATCTGAGAGAGGGGGTTTTGGATAAGTCAAAAATACGAAAATACACAAACTTTGTAAACATATAGACATATTTCCAAACGCCACCAAGTGAATAAATTAGGGTGTGGGTGTCAGTAGAAGTGTGCCAATGCTAATTTTATGGAATTGGCTTGGCAATTTCAAAGAAGAAGATACTTCTTAATTCGTTTAATGAACAGAATAAATAAATAAATAAATAAATAGATAAATAAATAAATGAATGAATGAATGAATGAATGAATGAATGAATAGATAAATGAATGAATAAATAAATAAATAAAAAAACAAATAAAATCACGGGAGCGTGGCCATTTCAACAAATATGGTAGAGCTGTACCTAAGGTACATACCCACATAGTTAAAAGTTCATCTGTTTGACGGTTTCGGAGAAGTCAAAAATACAAATTTCCATTGCAATCCTCTTCACTTACAAAATTTAATCAATATGAGTGCATGCATTAATCGAGGGGTATTCGAAATGAAAATTCTCATAAAAAATCAGACATAAAATATCACCGCCAAGTGAACAATTTTGTTTAATTTATCTCTCCTACAAGCCACATTTCCATAGAATCTCCCAATAATCTGAGTGACTATTTTGCAGAAGTCAAAAGAAGTGAAAACACAAAGATCTGTTCAATAATGATAGTAATAATAATAATAATAATAATAATAATAATAATAATAATAATAATAATAATAATAATAATAATAATAATAATAATAATAATAATAATAATAATAATAATAACAATGCCACCTGTCTAGATAATCCAGAAGTGTCCTCATACAATTTCAAAAGAATTGGGAAAGCCTTTTTCAGAGCAGATTTTGTAAGCTTTGCCAAAATATGAAAAAAAAAAATCATTAAAAAAATCCAAAAATTACTGGAGTGGGACTGTTTGAACAAGCATGGCAGAGACCTATCTAAGGTACATCCCCACCAAGGTTGGAGTGAATCTGGTTGACGGTTTTAGAGAAGGTGTCAAAAATGTCAATTTCCATCTCTTTCATGGACGTGCATGGTAATCAGCAGAACAGTCTGAGCGACGATTTTGAGGAAGTCGAAAATACCGCAAACACACAAAAATGCAGAAGATTACAAAACAAATTGCAGTGCCACCTCTTGAACAAGTGAAGGTCAGGGGGTCCCTAGAAGTGTCTTCAGGCAATTATTTTTAAACAGTTGGCTGAGAGGTTTCATAGAGAATTTTGTTCAGATTTTGCCTAAAAAATTAACAAAAATAGTAACTAAATGGATAGATTTGCAAGCAAATCTGTCTGGGTGCCAATTGGAGCTTGTTGTGAAACGCCCTCTGATACTGTTTTTGTGATATCATGAATAACGGGCCATCAGGTACAATCTGCTGAACAGTAGTAGTAAAGTAATCAGGCAACAGGTGTATTGTCAATCAATGCAATGTGATTGGCTAATACAACTACCACTAGCCAATAGCTGAATAGGATTTTTTTTTTTAAATTACCCATAACTTTATAATTTTTAAAATATCAATAAATCCACACTAGGTGCAGAATTTCGGCTATGGGTCTCATAGTGTGCGAAATTTCAATGTTGGAACTTGTATAATGGCTGAGAAAACTGCGTCACTAAATGTGGCGGAAACGAAATAAGAAACAAAGAAAGAATAAAGAACTCCTACAAAAACAATATGTCTGGGTTGGCACCCACACATCACAACTAACAAATAAGAAATCCTAAAATCACTAGACCGTGGTTAATCTAAGAATAGGTTAGGTAGAGACACACCCAAGGTACATCTAACCAAGTGGATCTGACTGACGGCTTTTTGGAAGTCGAAATATTGAATGTGAATGGACGGACCGGCAAACTATGGACGACTGACCACTCTCACCAGAGGTAAACCGTTGCAGTGCCACCTGTTGGACCGATTAAGAGTTAGGGATTCCCAGAACTGGCCCAATGTCATTTCACAGCAATAGGGTGTATTAATTTCTAAATGCGGTCCTAATCTAACACCTCTTGAGCAAAACAGGGAGCCACCTGCATCAGGGCAGATCCATGTATTTAGCATGGTAAAAAGTACTTTCTCAAGAAAATGAATAACACAAACACAGAATAATCTTTAGAAAATGTATTAATATATATTTGAAACACACAGTATGCCTAAATTGATTAGAAATAGGCTCTCTTTTGGTTGAAAAAAGTGTTTTTTTATGGGTGTTTATGTAGTCTATAATACAAATCTGCCCTGATCATGGTGGAAGCATCAGTCTGTCACCCCGGCAACACAGGAAGTGAATAGGATTGCACTTAAATATGAATGTCTCCTATTGGCTAGGCGGTTTTGGAGTAAATTTTTGAACAATTTATCAAAAAAAGAAAGAAAAAAATCATTGGAGCATAGCCATTTGAACAAATGTGCTACAGAACCACCCACCCAAGGTACACCCCCAACATTTTTGAAATATTGAAATTTGGTTGATTGTTTTGGAGAAGTTGAAAATGTGACTTCTATTGCAATTCCTAGCATAGTGCTCAACATAAATGCATTCATTCGCCGACCGGTACCCAAATTTTTTAAAAAATGACTGCTTGTTTTTAATGCAGCACCATCTGTTGAATACACAAAGGTCCAGGGGTCCCATCAGCTCCCCTCTGTATTTTCAATGAATTGCCTAAGCGGTTTGGGGGAAAACGTTTTTTAAAGTTTTGCCAAATAATAAATAGATCATATATAAACACAAAAACAAAAACACCGAGGCATGACGATTTTAACAAGGTAGGTAGAATTCCGCCCAAGGTGCATTCCCACCACATCTGAATTGAATGTAGCCAGTGCTTTTAGAGAAGTCAAGAATATAAAATGTGGACGGACAACGGACAATTGACTATCCTTTAAACTCAGCTGACTTGTCAGGCAGCTGCGGCTGGTAAAGAGATTAAGGTTTGGGGGCTCCCAGAAATGTCCTCATGCAATTTCAAACCAACTGTCTGAGGAATTTTCAGAGAAGAAGACCTTTTGAGATTTTGCTCAAAAAGAACTAAAAATCAATAGACTAAAGGACTGTGACAGCCCTCTGCTCAACTGATCTTACATACACACACTAAAGCGGTCCGGTGAACTTCAGAATGGTATCAAAATCCCATTTGTTGGAGACCATCATTACTATTGCTAAAATGAACATATCCCCTTACCTACATGTACTGTCCCGAATTTTGATAATTCGTTAAGCCTCAATCTGTGGCTAGCAAATCTCGTTGAGATTTAATGCACTTACATTCCCAATAAATATGAATAGGATCCAACTTACGGTTTAGGGAAATAAGTCAAGAAAAGCGAAAACGCACAAAATAATTACAGCACAACCTGTTGAACACACTAAAGTATGAAATCTCTATAGTGACCCTATTGAATCTAAAAGCAATTGGCTTGACGATTTCAAAGAGGTATATCTTAAGGAGCATGGCCATTTGAACATGCTGGATAGACCAAGGTACAACCCTACCAAGTGTGAGTTGAATGTCACGTTTCGGGAAGGCGTCGAAAATGTGAATTGTTGACGGACGGCGGACTACTGACTATCCTATAAGCTCAGCTGACTTACAAGTCAGCTGAGCTTACAGAGTGAAATAGGAGTTTCAAGGAGTGTCTTGTGGCAAGTGGCCAAGTGTTTTCAGAGAAATGAGTTAAAAAAATCAAAACAAAAATAAAACTAATCAAAACCCAAACAAACAAACAAACAGGTAAAAATGACCAAAAAATATAAACAAAATGACTGCAACATAAGCCATTGAATGCGCCCAGTACAGAATCATGCGAGATACATCTCCGCAATGTTTCAGGTGGCTCTGATCAACGGCTTTTGGGAAAAACTATACTTGCATGCATACACACTTTTACCCTAAATTTAAACCCGCTTATATGCACTCCATAACGAGTAAGTTATTTCGAAAGATAAACATACACAAAACGACTGTGTTAACAGCCCATGCTCCGCCGACCTAGAGATTCATCACACTTGATGCTCTGTCAACTTGGGATGGAATTAAGGTCACCCATGTACTGAGTAATTTTGACCTTTACGGAACAACATGTGTAACATCAAGGTCCCGGTTCAAGTACCTTCAATTTATAATGAAGAACAAAATTCATGTAAGTTGCAATGTGACCCCAGAAATAAGGTCAAGGTCAGTCGTGTACTGTCTAAACGTGACCTTCATAGAGAAACATTACCATGTGTAAAAACAAGGTCCTAATTCAAAATGGATCTCAAGTTATCAAGTGAACAGCAAATTTCGTGTCAGTTGTCCTGTCACCTTGTGAATGAGATCAAGGTCTAAAGATCAGCGGAGCATGATCACTTGCACAAAATACGCAGACACTTGTCCAAGGTACATCCCTACCAAGTTTGACACAAATCTGGCCAAAATTATTTAATTTATAATCATTACAAGAATTGCCCATGTTAAACTTTCCAATTAAAACTTCTCACAAGATTTTCCATATATATATATATATATATATATATATAATAATAATAATAATAAAATCACTAGAGTGTGATCATTTAAATAAACATGTTAGACACCCACCCAACTTACATTGCCACCAAGTTTGAAGTCAATATGACCGACAGTTTCTTCGGAGAAGTCCCAAAAGTGAATTTGCATCAGAATGCCCATTGACGTACATAGTAAGCAATAGGAAAGGTGCATTTGCCGATAAATACTGGAATCTTAAAAAAAACGTTAAAAATCAGGAATTCAAAGCAGCGCCTCGTAGTAAACAACTTTAGTTGACCCTTGCACACGGAATATATCCACCAAGCTTCAGGTTAATGTAAGTGACGCTTCTGGAGAAGAAGTCGAAAATAGAGAAAACACACAGAAAATCATAACAAAGTTGAAAAAATTGCAGCCCCACCTGGTGAACAAATTAAGAACTAGGAGTGTTCCTGTTTCATATCAAAGCAATTGGGTGCGGTTTCGGAAAAGATTTTTTAAAGATTTGCCCCCCCCCCAAAAAAAAAAACAACAACATAAATGAAATCATAAAAACAACTCAAAAACTCATTGAAGTGTGACCATTTGCACAAACTTGGTAGAAACCAATCCAAGGGGGAGGGGATGAAATAACCTATGATAATAAAATGTAATTTACTAGTAAAGCAATTCATGAAGATTCGTTTGAACCCATTTCATTATTTTTATGAACATGGTAATGCAAACTGTGCTCACATCACAGCAAAGCAGACATAAAATTAAGAAAAATTATGCTCTGCAGCTGTAAAAATCTCATAGGACCCTTCATTTGGCCATGGCGGAGGACTCTTTCCATCACAATGCCATTTTCAAGTGGATGTCATTGCACCGCTTAACAAGTACATAATATCCAGGAAAAGATTCAGACTATTCTGTAAAACCTTATGTAAAATTGTCTTGCACATGTTTATCAAGTTTTACCACTGTAAATATATTACTTTGAACACGACCTCGGCTGGGAACTTCTCCTTTCCATTAGCGGAAAGAAGTATACCGGGTAGTATGCGAGAACTGCTAGGCATTGTTAATTGAGTAGCCGCGTTCAAAAGAGTACGAAAAATACTAGAGCGGCCAATGCACATGGGAGTTTCGTCTGGAAGTTGACATCGTCTACACATAACTGTTCAAATGAAAATTAATTCAGTGGTTGATAATATTTCAGTTCAGCCCCGAGACAATGTTCCATCTTAGAAACTACTGTCAACATCCAAAGGGTACGGTTCCAAAACAGGCACAAGTTTTGCAAGCGTACCATGTTTATGTCAGGTACAAGCGCCTCCCGCTGTGCCCTTGTAATAAATCATATTGACGCCAAAGGTCGTGATGTGGAAAAGGGAAAATGACATCCATTTAAAACATATTTCAACAAATGTCCAGGTTGGCTAAGGCCTAACAAAAATGTATGGATGGTTCCGGTGAACCCGACCTTCCCTACTGAAAATCCCGACCCTAGTATATTTTATGGCATAAACAAGTTTCAAGCCGCCCTTCCCTAATAAAAGACCCTGATTCCTGAAAGAATATTCTTGAGGAAGTGGCCGTCATGTGCGGTTATTTTGCAATTAGGTCAACTCAAACACAGCATCATATTTCAACTTAGTCTGGAGGGTTAACTTTGGCCGGGAAAACAGCATAGCTGCATAGCCAAGGTGGTTTGATGATCATTACCTTTATATTTCGCCAGGTTTCACGTGTCCGTTCTCAGAGTTACCAGGACAAACGGTTGGTAAAGTATTTTAAAACATGACTTACTATCTTAACTTTAATCTGCCCCCTCGGTTGAGTCTGAAGCAGTTATGATCGTTAGTTGCAAATCCAAATGTGACACGATACATACCCTCAAAAATATGTAAGTATCGGTGAGAGCCATTTTGAACATGGCTCAATGAATTGTGGGAGTAAGAGGCCCAATGAATAATATACGGCAGCCAAGTCCGTATGGGTTAGTCCCAATTCAATAGTTTGAAGAAAATATATGTGTGATTAGTGTTAAGGGAATAATTTATTGAATGAATGACATGTACAATATATAGTGGGACTTTTCCAGTGACTGTCAGCATTTCTCTACAAATGTAAATAGGACACCTTGAAGCTACCAGTAGTGGGCGGTGGTGGGCCCCAACATAGGAATATTGTATCAGACACCAAAGTGGCCCCCAGGCTATGAATTAAGTAGCAGCACTGGGAAGACGTGCCAAATGCATCCCATTGGGTCAAAGATGGAGCTTAGTGAAGAAGGCTGTCCCGATAGTAAATACAGGTCCGAAAGTACCGGCGGATTTTGAAGCCATTGGTATCAAAACTATACTCACGAACATGGTTGTGGGCAGTTTTTATGGCAGCGCAAATTTGAACCCTTGGTAAATTTTGCCCGGATTGCTTCCATGCAACTTTCTGCAACAGAGGAAAAATATAACATATGCAATTTATAAATAGAGACTTGTATAAAAACTCAAGTGCCGTAGTTTATATGTATGATATTAAAAAAAAAGATACATGAGGTCTATCTATGTCCCTTGGAACTCAAGCAACTGTAACATATTTTTTACAAAAGAAAAAAAGTAATGCAATAAAAGCAAGGAATATATATTCTATATCGGGAAAGGGCACGGTCTATTGATTCTAAATTTAATTAAACTATAAAATTGTAACTGCTGTGTGAAAACAGGTTTTTCTTTAGAAACTGAATTGTAACATTTGTACAAAAACCATGAAAAACTCTTTCTGGTACAACCAGGTGACAAAGCGTAACACAAAATATGCTAATTTTTTTTGCTTGCTTTGCGGTTGGGAATGACTTTACAAAGAAGTTGTTTATTTGATGAAATAAAGTTTTGAAAAAAGGGAAAGACGTGAATTTAATTATAGGCGTGACGGGAATTTCTGTGCTAAACGTAGACAATCTGGTTCCCCCAGACAAATTATTTCAATATTTATGTATATGTCATACACTATTCCCCCTGCTTCAATAGTGATTAAAATCAAAGGGTGAAACAAAATATAACAAATTTTCACTTCCTTGAGCATGTACAAGCTTGTTGAAAAAGTTACAACTGACGACAAGCTCCCCAGATGAATTTCAAACTCTCAGGTTTTTTTCCATGGCCCATGCCCGGCTTTCCAACAGCATATGGTTTGCATTACTGTTTCAACGCATTACGAAGTTGAATTTTTTAGTTGACTGAATCTTCGCGGCCATAAAAAGACTAAAAAAATCAGATTGAGGAGCAGGCTGGTTCATTGACAGAATATGACGTGTTACACTTTGCTACAAAATTTATTCATTCACTGGTAAAAAAGGTCACACATCACATCAAACATAGCGGCTAACGCCTAGTTAAACCTTTCGGTTGTGTACATAAGTGAATAAATAATATATGGTCAATGTATTCTTATGAAGGTGTTGTCCTTCCAAATTGACCCGGGTGACATTAACATTGAGTCAAGGTCATTCTCCTTTAAAATTGAATTGACCTTTCGAAAGGAGGATCAACTGTAAAATTTTGTGATCTTAACATATCTGGTTCGTCCTATACTCCTTGCAATTTTACTGAAATGAACCTGCTGACATTGAAATCAGGTCAAGGTGAGTTACTTTCGAACCTGAGCTACACTCTTACAAGGGCGATTAAATGTAAAAAGTCTTATGATCCTATCGTGTCCAGTTCTTAAGATCTCATGCAAAAAATTTGTTTGTGACGTTATCACAACCGTTTGAAGTGAGATGTTTAGTTTGTATATGTCATGTACTGCTAAAATTATTTGTTTTTTTCTGATTTAACAAACTGATTTTTTGGGTGCATCAGAGAGTGACCCCACTGCTCTGGGCCCCTGGTACAAAGGGTAGTTTTTCCAAATAAAATCATCATCATCATCATCATCATCATCATCATCATCATCATCATCATCATCATCATCATCATCATCATCATCATCATCATCATCATCATCATCATATTGGTGGCTTAACAAACCAAGCCTGCGGTTTTGCTAACTCCATTTGGTCCGTCTGTGAACCTTACTTTTTTATGTCAACGCTTGCTGTTGTTTAAAAGCGTAATGCACTTTGTGAACATT
This sequence comes from Hermodice carunculata, assembly GCA_964020975.1. NCBI lineage: Eukaryota > Metazoa > Annelida > Polychaeta > Eunicida > Amphinomidae > Hermodice > Hermodice carunculata. Next base: position 84,838,365 of record OZ026614.1, on the reverse strand, counting down.
GTTCTTTAACTGATACAAAATTCATAATTTAAAACATCTTGATTATTTCAAGTCTCAGTGTCCCTCTAATTTCAACCTGATGCCATGATATCACGAGAAGACCAGTGAGTTTTTCTACCCTTTGTTCAAGTTGTTGGTTATGTTTGATGAGAAATAAGGATTTGTGTGCTCTGCAAATATAGACTTAAAGAAAGGCTCGCATGAACCTCAAATTCTAGCTATTAACATAGTCATCCCAATTACTGGATATTTGTACAAGCATTAAGACATCTTAAAAGTGGGAGGATTGGGATCCCGTAAAACTGGTTTAACCCACTGCCAATATGTTGGTAACCTGTTCCAAGTCAGGTAGAAGATACTCTCATTCGTTTTAATCTCATTACTGTTGGTCATGGATCCTTCTGACGACGAACACTAGCATGTCTTACTATTTCGTAAATGATCCTGAATCTGACAAGGTTAAACTGGTATTTGGTTTGGTCTCATCACTATCATTGAAAACTGTTATCCACTTCTCTTTTCATGGAACCCTTATATATTTGGTAACAATTTGAACATTCAGGCATTTTCTGCACATATTGCAGTGCAGTAAGTGTTCCAAGTGTAGTGAAACTGATGTTGTTTTTTATAATTGTCTGATGAATATAGTTTGTTATTATGAAGGTCATGTCAGGTTGGCTCAAAGTGTTTAATGTACTCTTTCTCTGTCTCTCTTTTGTATAAATAATTAACATCTAAATCAACTGACTGACAAGTTGAACTACGTCTTATTATAAATGAAAAAATTTAAAACTGTTACAGGAAAACAGTTATACTTACAGTTACCTTTAGGAACATTTCAATCTTGAACATTTAAATGTCCTTTCAAAAATACTTTTGGAAACCAACTTGAAATGTGACTGCTATCCTTACAAATTTTGACTATTGTAATGCATTTTTGACTACGTTTTAATGATTTGAAGCCTAATGTCACTTGCTTCTGGCTGATGTTTAACATTTGAACCAATGTACTTACTATATTTGGAAATTCAAACACTTTCCTTTTTGAAATACACTTAGTTTATCTCCTTTAAAACAACATCATATCTTTAACTACATGCCTAAAACACATCGAATTATATAATCATGTTGTTTAGATTCTTATTGATGGTCATTTTAGGCCTAGAGGGCTTTTCTGATGGATTGATGTTGGCGTTGGTGTCAGTGTGTGGACTTATATAGATGATGATCATTGTTGAGATGGTGGTTGCAAGTAGTACCTTTTTAAATACTGAATTTTATAGACATTTTCAACAAGTTAAGAACCTCCGCTTACAAATTCTTTGATGTGATGCAAATTTTGGTCCCTTTTCATAAATTGTATGGTCCTGTATGTGCATGAATGATACAACTGTTCAAGCCAATTTACTGAAATAGGCCTATAATTTCAAACAAAACTTTTTGCATTCTGTCATGTGAAAACTAGATAAGGTTTTTTTCCCCCCTATGGACCTTTGCACTTACGTTTTGGTCTCTTTTGGGTAAATACGAACTATATATGTTTCAGCTATACATACCAAGGAACATTGCCTTTGGTCGGAATTGACTTGGATTTGTTTCATTAGGACTACGGTTTGGATATGGTAATCACACTGTCTAATTTGTATCTTACAAATAAATCAAATTGTAACATAAGATAAAACTTCAAATCTACTGACATTCTATAAGCAAGTTGTCCACCATTAGATGGAACCATGTAAAGATTCCAACCAAAAAAAAGTTGTGCATTGAGGTTTATGGAACATCCATGGTGACTTTCAATGAATAGTGAACAGTATTGTTGGTGAATATCTGCAGAAAAATGCAACATAAACAAGCTGCAGCATACCACACAGTAACGTGTCACAACTCCTCTAGCCTGTCAGATTAGCACTCAGGCACGTGCACTAGCAATTAATTGACCCCTTGTGTTTCTTGGAATTACTGTGTAAACAATGCAAAGCATAGTCTTTGATTAGAATTCTGTCTTTTTCAAAAAAACAGTTTCAAAACAGTTTATTAGACATTTGGTTACAGTTTGTACATGTTATTATTGACAAAACATAAAATTACAGTTCAACAGTAAGTACATAACAGGTAGTGATAAATTTATATGTCAGGATGTCTCCAATTAAGGATTTATGCAATCCGCTTCCCATGATCCATGAAGATCCCTTTGAATTTCCTGTACTTTCTGTGATTAAGACAAATTAATGTTTTTCCCTCTAAGAAATTACGCAAACAGGTTGAAACAACAATCTTGCGGTTTTTTGTATATGTTAAGTCATTGCCAGAGTAAGATTGTTACACCAAACATGATAATTCATGAGAGCCTTACTTTAACAATTAATGCACAAACTGTCCGGAAGAGCTGGGATGTCAAGTAACGTCTGCTTGTGTGCTCTGACTTATGAACTCCCCGTCAGTACAAAGTATTTTGACTACAAATTGTATAAGGAATTTATCAGGAAGGTAAGCTCAATTTTCAGGGTTTTTTTTTTTTTTTTTTTAATTTAATTTAATTTATTTATTTTTTTTTTTTTGTATAAAGATCTTTTTGCCTTATTCCGAAAATAGCTATGAATGGATTAAATATAAACCAGTGCTTACTTGTGTCCCTGCTGTTAATATTGCATTGAACTATTTTTCCCGGAGTAAGATTTTCAAATGGTGGCCCTCCGTGCGGATACTTGAAGTCTGCACATCCACATCGCTTGATGAGCAGTTGTTGGTAGCACGTCTTTTCGCAAGCCTATGTGATGCAAATAAATATCAGAAACTCAAATACCCAAAGCTTTCTTTATTTAAGAAATGAAATGATTAGTCAAGAGTCATGGATGCAAATTCTGGTGACTAGCTTACAGGACAGCAAATCAGACGCTATGTTAAAATAGGACTAGACATGGTCCACGAAGTTGGTCCTATATTCAGATTACAGGTTTCTGGATACTGTTTTGTTTGTCATTATCATTAAACGGTACCATCGTAACTTATTTATAAAACTGGTCAAGAAAAATGATAAATCCGAGAAATTTCTGTTTATCAGGCTTACATCATAATTTGAGTAGTAAAAGTCACTCCATGTGTTTGATTATTTTGACCTAAATTTCCCAATGACACACAATAATGAAACAGCGAATTAGTGTTTTAAGATATTCATGCATTGCTTAACGCAGTTATTATTTTAAACAAATATTGTTGCACATGTAATTGAGTTTTCATATGAATAAATATGATTATTATCAGAAAGTAAATGTATCAGTAGGTATTATGCGGAAAAGGAAATTCCTTAATCAACTTTAATTACTTGATATCGGGTATTATATTGAGAAAAGCGCTCCTTGGCTAACTGACTTGCATACCTTCGCTTTCATATGAGGAACATTTCTTGTAGCTCTACCACCCATTATTTGGCAATGTGTATTTGTAACTGATCACTAAATAAACTTATAATCTCACTTCTTCTCATGTACCAATCCAACAAATGATCATCTTTACCCATCCCTGATATACTATTGGTCCAGAGTGACCTCTCGCCCCTCAGGTAACAAGACCTGAACATAACAAAAAGGTCTTAGCCCTCACCAGCGGCACCACTGCTGAAAACCTCAAAACCAAGAACCCGGATAAAATGCGCCAAGAAATCAATTGGTTGAGTTTCCTTCAAGATCCCGACCTATTACGCTCTGTGTATGCACCCCAACAACTCTGAAATACACCAGGATCCGCCGTCGGCTAATACTTACTCAAGGCACAGAACTAGTTTCCAGGACCCACCTGCAGCACTGGGGGGTACTGAAATGTCTGATCTGTTATTAGAACCTCTTCCTAAAGGGGTCTCTCTAAGAAAGATTCACTGCACTTCATTGACACATTGGATATTTATCTACCCATAAAAACCAGATAACAAAAAGAAGGCAAGCACCTTTCCATTACTCCTATTGGGTAATGCCACCACACGGATATGGCAAGCCAACAGGGCCATAACGCATTGGTCTTACGCGTTGCCAAGCCTCCACAACGCGTAGTCGAGCTAACCAATCAGATTTCAGTCTCCACTACGCGTTGCCGAGAATATGTTTTCCACTACGCGTAGTCGAGCTTCGGTTTCGCGTAGTGGAGCACCTTATGGCACCTTTTGGCTGAAGAAAAGGAAACCAATCATTTACGTCGTTACAATCATTACTGATATTAAAACAGCCAACAGGTCTGATACAGTTTACAAGAGCATCAGTGATTGGATAGTTCGGCTACACGCTATGGGAGGCATAGTTTCTCCACTACGCGTCGCCGAGGCTCGGCGACGCGTTCTAGAAGAACATTTTCTCGGCAACGCGTAGTGGAGACTGTAATCTTATTGGTTAGCTCGACTACGCGTTGCCGAGCCTCGACTACGCGTAGTGGAAACTGTAATCTTATTTGTTGGCTCGACTACGCGTTGCCAAGCCTCGACTACGCGTAGTAGAGACTGCAATCTGATTGGTTTACTCGGCTACGCGTTGCCGAGCCTCGACTACGTGTAGTGGAGGCTCGGCTACGCGTAAGACCTGTGCGTTATGGCCATGTTGGCTTGCCATACACGGAAAACTACATAATCTGAAGATACCAATGCAGACATGGACCATCTAAACTAGAATTTCTTGACTGTTGCGTATGCGACTTGTCTGTTCTCTTTTGAAATTGCATGATGACCAAAATCAACAGAAAATAATGCCAGGCATGGATCCTACTCTAAGACCCTCCTTGCTACAACAAAACCCCAAGTCCTTGTGCAGGAAATAAAAAAACTGTGTGACCCTCATTCAGAACAATGGGCCCACTAATACCACGCCATAACCTTCAACTGCACTCCACGATATTACTGACCGACTTAAAAATTAACTACAGAGATACAGGAGGTTCAATCCACACATTTATTGCCATGTTCCAACAGATCGACAGCGGTAGACAACTCAGAACCTGCGGATCCAAACAGACAGGACCTGTCAGTTCAACTCCACAGGTGGCACAACAATCGTCACGTAGCAGCTGTGGTACGTTAGTACTGCATTTCTTATTGATGCCTGACCTACAATGACTTTTGCTGGGGGTGTATTGTCCACACCATACGTGTATGAGGTGCTGTTGTGCCAAAAACCCTCATAATAAGCATCATAGCTTGTTTCGAAGCACTCACCAGAGTCTTCAAAACAAGCCACTTTCTCCCATGCTTCCCACTATCAAGACGGACCAACCGCAGGCAGATTGATAAAATGGTAGACATACAAAACAATATAATTAGCCCTTCGATTTCTCCTTCGCAGTCCCTGGTTGTCATGTTATGCCAAAAAAGATGTCACCTAATTGTACATAGCCAAAATTGCCAGCCAATGAAAATGCCTGACTGTTTCAATACACAAGCCACACCTGCTATAACATAACCCCGGGTCAACCTTTTTGGATTTCCCATATCTTCAACAAAAAAAAAAAAAAAAAAAAGGACATGTTTAAGCAACCTATCTGACGTATGCAACGCCTGAATGCATATAAATATTGAAGTTGAATTCAAAAAGTCAATGTAATTTATGTCAATGTTTGAGAGGTAATAGGAGAGAATGAAAAAATAACGACAATATAGAATTAATAGTATATCTAATAAGTCCACCATTTGAATAAATTCAATATTGAACTCCTAATCAAAATACTCAGTTCTTTATGTCTATGTCAAGTACTTTTTTGTATTTACATGCATGTGAATACATCAAACCTCACTTAATATGGGGATTTTGCTTAAATCATTTCATCGCCACCTGGCTGCCACATTAAATTTATGCTGCTTCTCCACATAAGTTTTTGGAAAAATAAGTTTGCAAGAAAATAGTGAAACTTCGCACTGAATTCAACTTTTTTCATTTTAAGATATTTGTTCGTGAACAAATTGATACATAATTTTGTAAGTAAATCCGTATAGTAATCCATTTCACACACTACTATTCTGATGTGTGTTTGAGCACCAGGTATCTTTTTTTCCCTCCTGTTTTAAACATCAGGGTATACTTAGGTCAGCAGTTCTGCCCCACAGGGTATATTTGAGGTGCTTGTATTCCATCACAATAGCTAAGAAAGTGTTGTCAGGTGTTGTTAGAATGATTACACATTCACGGTATATGAGGGATGCGTGCTGAATATATATATATATATATTTACTTAATATCACGCCATTTGTGCCAGAAAAAGAAACCTTCCCCATGGTTATGCTTATACAACACTGTATAGGCAGGTCCAGTCCTTTAGATGGTGGTGGTTTTGAAACAAAATATGTCAAAAAATTGAGAAATTATAGAAAAAGAAAAAAAAAAACCCATAGTCCCAATACTCAAAACCCGACAGCACAATAACCAACTTACCTTCGCACTATAACGCGTTGATTCCAAATGTTGTAAAAATGCGTTACGCTTTCTGTTTTCTTCCTTGCTCATTGTCATACAATTCCCATACGGCCAGGCAGCACGCGTGATCGAACGCTAAAAGAAAACATAAACTAATCAGAAATGCATGCGAGCCCCATTCAAGTGTAAAATACGGAGATCTGATATGACGTATTCATATTCAACGAAGCCCTGTTGTGCCACCTATCTCACAAAAAAGAAAGTGACGTGAAGGAGGGCTAATTCATGTGTAGAGCAGGGGGATTTTTTTCTCTATAATAAAAATAACAACTTGAAACGGCAAGAAGCATCAGTGACGTTACTCATTTATTTTCAAAACATGCATAAAGCTTGAAGTGTGTTGAAACGTCTTCCGTAGAAAAAATACTATTACCAAGTGGTTGAGTATAATTCCCTGCTTATGTGCCCAGATCATCCCAGACGCACACTTATGTTGCAAAGCAACCTGGGACGACAGAGCAGGTCCGCATATTAACTTTGGTTAACATGGATTTGGCCTATTACCCCATACAATTTGTGTTACATATAGCTACGTACCCTTCGGAGACTGACAGAAGTCAATGTCCCAGGTTTAGCACTAAAACCAGCATCTTCTGGAAAAGGTGTTACACCCTGGTCGTGAACAATGAAGCGAACTCCGGACTCTTGGGTCAGGGTTATATAGTCCTCATATTCTATGTTTAACTCCATGGTTAGACCTGCATAGACAAAACAAAAATGTACACTTTTATACTTTTTTTGAACAGCATTCAGCGACAGCTAAGTTGGTTATTACCCAATGTGTTTAACAGTAATAGTATTATAATTACTTTATTTAGTTTCATGGACTGAGTTGTGTATATGAGGCAGCACGTTGCATGCAACACATAGTAAATATTTTAAACAAAATAACAAATTACTAGCTACTGTTACGGACAAACACAAATTTAGATATTGGTTCTTTAATGCTAACTTCGCATTTTTTCTGTTACATTATATGAATATAATTTAGGGCCCCAGGATCAGATGACACGTTGGGGACTGTAAAAGCAACATCTTCATCAGTCATGTCACCATGGTATTCTTGTGGGGAGGAGTATAATTTTTAAAAGTAGCATGATTAATAATAGCAACCTACTCATAGTAGCGTGGGCAACCGGTTTAGTTTTGATATCATCTTTGTTGTTTTTGTTCAATAAAGCGTTTCCATGGAAAGGCTTCATAGAATGTATGAAAAAAAGTTGTTGAATGATATTGTTCTGCCATTCAGTCTGCAAGATAAATATCATTGGGATATAGGTATATCCATTAATTAAATCTCACTAGAATCCAAGTTAGCTCAGTCTAAGTCAAAGCCTCGAATAATCAAGTTCCTCTTGGATTGAATCCGGGGTCAGTTCAGTTCAAGGCAAAGCCTGTGATAATTAAGTTCCTTCACAGTCTATTGTCTCCAGGATTTGTTTGGATGGACAAGAATAGAGGATGATTTGAAACGCATATGGATGTCGAAAATGTTGTACTTTTCCCATCAAATTTTGTGGGCGACTGCCTGTCTCAAGTCGGGGATGAAATTTGTTTTTTCACATTTATATTGGAAGTTGTTGATGTTTTAGTAAGTCTTGAATATCTTTGGTGTCATTGTGAGGTTGAATTTATGAAAATGGGTGATATTTTTCTGAACTATTTGATAAATTTTCATTGGCGATGTTGTGCTGTGGGCTGTGTATTCCAACTCATAATTATAATGGAAGTAGAGTGCGTTTATAATGTACCATATTGATACTATCCCAAAAACAACATGGGCCTATTTTCTTCCTTTGCTGTAAGCTCCCCTCCCTGGCAAGTCTAGAGAACCAAAAATGACAAGCTTGCTGTGTCTCTTTTTATCTATGGCACAAGTGATAAAATTTGGGTCTTAAGTGGTGAGGCCTATATGTATTGGACATACTAAAATCCGTAGATAATGAGGAATATTTCAAAGATTGAGAGGAAAGGTTGAAGGCCACCAGTTGCTTGTATGGGTGACTGCCTGTCTCAAATCAGGAGAGAAATTTGTTTCATTATATTCATATTGGAAGATGAGTGTTGATGTTTTGATTACTCTTGAATCTTATTGTTGTCATTGTTCGGTTGAAATTTATGAATATGGATAATTTGTTTGTAGCTATTGTACAGCAGCTACCTTAAGGTGGAAGACAGGAATCCTGCGGAGGGGCACACATTTCACAAAATTACTTTTTATCATGTTTTGAATATTTTGGATTTTTTTTTTTTTTTTGGTCACCAAAATTCAGATTTCAATAGTTTTTACCGATGAAAATTTAGCAAAGAATTCAAGAAGTTTTTACTGTCATTGACCATTTGGTTTCGTTTTGTTTCTGTTTTCAATAAGCAATGATCAATAGCAAGTATTTTGTAGAGTCATTAGCCTCAGTTCCCAGTAAAGGCCAGGACGCTGATTCAGGTGGAACTGAACATGATCTGAAAAAATACTATTCCGCAGACCTTCCTCGCAAATTAATTTACCACATTTAACACATACCTGTTTCACTTATGCGAAATTGTAGAAAAAAGATTTATCAAAATGAAAGATAAACAATACCATTGGTGACAGCCATTTGGTCTAACTTTTCAAAAATTTCAGAGAATTTTCAAGAGAATAACTAAAATAAATATAAATTTCTAAACTTGTCAATTATTTTTAAATGATATTTTCTTATAAAACACCTGCTAAAAATAATGTAGTCATACCTACTTTGTAATATGACCAAAATATCTTATCTTATAAATACATAAATCATGTTTGCCTTGAACGTTAGCAAATTTTGACATCTGTAGTGTCAAGAAAATAAATGGTTTCAGTGCACTGATGACGAACTTAAATAAACAGCAGGAGGTTAAAGTTGGCGGTTTCAGCCGGCACTACCTTCTTCGCTTTCACCTTAAATCATTTACATTGACTTTTAATTAACCTCAGACCTCTCGGGTGCAGTTGGAGCAGCAGCTCCACAGCAGGTATACGTTTAAAGTACAAAATCCACAGCAGATCTTAGTTCAAAATACCAAACTATACCAAAATTTGATCAAATTTCGGACACTTTGTACAAACCTGAATTGTCTAAACACCTGAACGCCTATGTGATTCTTCTCAAGAAATATTTGTAATGTCGAAATATAGTTATGCTTACGACATATTGTCCAGATTTGTAGAAATATATACGGAAAACTTCGGTTGTAAATCTAGGATGCTTTGCACCATGACTCAAGAGTGTCAATATATATATATATATATATATATATATATATATATATATATATATATGCCACATTAATACACACCTGGCCGTTATGTTTTACTTCCCACGAAGTATTATGTGATACATATATCAAGGAAGTATATATGCATAGAGTCTCTACCCTCCTTGCATATATGCATATTAAATTATCACAAATGTAAAATAAACTTGCCTACCGAGAAAAACTGGTTAAACCATGTTTCGTTTCATTGCTTTCTTCGTTCGTATGCAGTAAACATGGGCCCTCTTAAATATTACACAACCATGTTAAGCCTTCGACACCCACCCTCCATATGCATGCGGGCTATATTCTTTGTTGTATTTGAATATTGTAAGTAGAAACCCTTTACTTGGTAAGCTACCTGACTCTTGAAAATGCACCATTGGCACACACAAAAAGTGGCTTTTCACGACATGTGGTCTTATGTTCGAGGTAAGAAGGCATGGTGAGAATAGGGTCCCTTCCGTTTTGAATCTGTGGTATGATTTTAATGTGTCATCATTGATAAAGAAACAAAACACTTTATATACTGTCAACTTTAGCAAAGTAGCGTCGATAGTGTACCACTATTCAATTTTACCCCAGACTGATAAAAAAAACAAAACAAAAAACAAAAAACAAAACAAACTTGAAAAGAAACTTTTGTTCAATCCAGGTCCCGCTTGTGTCATCAAAGATTGCATAAATTAAAATCCTATAATGATGTGCAAATGGGCTACGCCTAGCGAACGTGAGCGTAACCAAACTGAACGGTAGATTCAGGCGGCAGATTAACTACATAATACGGAGCTTACCGTAAAAAGGTCCCGATCTTGCAATCTGCTTTGGAGTTTCACCGACTCCTCCCCAATTGTAGGTATAACAATTTCCATATAAATAGTTGTGAACATGTTTGAAATCACTGAAAGAAAAAGAGCATGCATCAAGCTTTTCTGTATCTGCATTTATAAAGTTAAAAACGAAAGAGACCAAATGTGGAGTTGCAAATGGGTAGTTTTTAAAAGATTGGCAAACACTGGCAAAAAAAAAAAAAAAAAAAAGGAAATAAAATCTTTCAAGCTTTTCTGTACTTGTATGTATTATGCTCGAACATTGGGAGGCATACAACGTATAGGACAATATATTTTCGGTTGCATTTCACATATGACAACAAATTAGCCCACTTGCATAGATATATACACACGGGTGCCACACTGTCTTGACAAGTCACAGTTTTGCCCATGGCATTGTGGCTATAACTATTGACTCTAACCAATATGTCTGTGATGTAAAAAAAATTGATATGTGCACTGTCACAAGGAAATGTCTGCTGCAGCAAGACATAATCTTAGTACTGTCTAATTGTCTGTGGTTACTTGGATGTTACAAAATGGCACTTCAATCTGAGAATTTCAGTGACAGTTGCTTGTAAACTTGAGTTAAGTATATTTTATATCCAGTGTGTGGAAACAATACCTTTGGAAAAACTGTAGGGAACGGATATAGAAGCGGGAAATGGGTGTTAACGGTCAACAACTCCATACAAGATGACTGCATGTGCTAAGAGGACATCTTTGCAGCATCAAATACTTTTGCCAATTCAAAGTTGCCTTTGCTGCAGAGGGCATGCATTGGTAAAATGGTACAAAATGCACATTTTTTAGGGGGGGGGGGGTAAAACTGGGGCATCGTTTATTTCAATGGTAGGGAGAAATCCGTTTGAGAAGCCTAAGTACTAACGTGCAAGTTTTTAAATCAAGGCTAGCGCTGATGCAATACATTCCGACCCTAGCTATGCACTGATTCGTATAAAGTAGCTCGTGCACAACACACAAAGAACGTCAGATACATATCCATTGCATATGTATAAAGTTTATAAACTTCCACTGGTGGTGTACTTCATCCACATTGTATTTCCCTATCAAACTCTTAAATACTTTCCAAATATGAATTCGAAACTAATTTTGAGGAGAATGAGAATTACATGGGAAATGCATAGTTTCATCTTTGCATCCAACATCTAAAGGATGTTTCTCTGCCTAAGATGTGTTTTTCGTCTATCTTCGGACCTAAATGCAAACCAATACTCTTCCCAGGACAGGAAAGATCCAAATTCAAACTTAGCTTTGACGACAATAAAAGTGGGGAGAGCACGTGTAGCTTTATCCTGGCATCGACCCGATATTATTGAATCAGTCAGCTGGGTCTCTCCTAATGTATTTCGTGCGTCACTGCCAATCGTTCATACTTAGCAATTTTATACTTTGACAATTCTCAAAAACTGCTGGCTGGGTCCCAAAAAAATGAAAAAATGTGACTACTGTAGGTCTCTATGAAGTTGATACGAAAGGTCATGCTTCAATAGTTTTCTTCTTTACTTTTTTTTTGGTATTAATTTCAAGAACAAAAATTCCGAATATTCTTCTATGAAACCACTTTGCCAACTGTTTCGATAATTTATGGGAAAACTTCCGACACCCCGAGACCGTATATGTTCAGCAAGTAGTTAAGTAGTTTTGCCAGTTTAATTATTTTAATGGATGTGCAGGCGATATTTGTGTTGGACATCTTTCAAAACAAAAAAAAAAACAAAAAGAAAAACAAAAAAACAAAAAAAAAAAAAAAAAACGATGGGCTATCTTTGAACTTGGTAGAAAAACAGCTTGAACTCATCTCTAGCAAAGCATTTAATCATGTAGGAGGACTATCCTTTGATGATGTTTTAACAATATTTTGAAACTACGTTACAACTCGTGAGAGTACATTCACCTGAAAAAAATCAGAGCAACACCTCCATAGCAAGAATAGCCGAAATTCGTTAACGAAGTTGTATTCTGTTTATTTTCGTTTGTCGCCCAATTATATTTTATTTTATTTTATTTTCATATTTGCCAAATACGTCCAACAGGTAATTTATGAAAAAGAAAAATATGTCTGAAAGATGATAACGAGTCTTAAAGTAACTACCAGGGCACGTTCAAGATCTTCGAATAGCTTAACGTCTAATGAAGGCAACCCTCATAAAAATTAAAAGCATATACCAACGTGAAGAAGTAATAAACTATGCTGCAGAAATATATATATAAATATACATATATATATATATATATATATATATATATATATATATATATATATATATATATATATATATATATATATATATATATATATATATATGGGGGTCAGGCATTTCATGGTAAAATGCAAGACAAGTGCATAGGAAGGCTGATATATGTATATTCAGAATGATGTAGAAAATAAGTATCAAGTTTAACATTATTTACTGTGCAAGCCCTTACTCTCAAACCGTAAGTTGAATTCTTTGCGAACCTGGTGGGAATATAGCTGCACCAAATTGTTTAAGAAGTGAGAGTACTAAAAGCACTTATTTTCGGGTCAATGCTCCATATCAGCCGAGTATGAGCTATTCACATTATCCTGTTGTTCTTGTTCATCACACTTTTTAGAATATGCACTCTCATAAAAAACATACTCTGCTGAACTAATGTTTTTAGTACAATTCTGCCAGACCCAGTTAAACGCGAAATTTTAAAATGGGTCTTTTCTCTATCTTTAGCTGTTAATGCTGAAACGGCTGTGACAAAATAGAAGTGGTTTATTATGGAGTAACCATTTCATTGTGCCTATCACAAATACTATTGCCAAAGACATTTCTTACCTACAGAATAGACCATATTACAGTATTTTTACAAGTTCGCTTCTACCCTAACGACTCCTGGTGCTCATCGCTATTTTACCTTGCATGACATTTGTATTTGCCCATTGTACAAGACATCAGTAACACGGAAATATTGTGACCATATGCCATTCGTTGGTGCTTCCTCATCTTTGTATAGAGCGTATTAAATTTTTCCCTGTCAGCAAAAGTCCGTGACAGGATAGGTCTGGTATGGGTTGGTGGGCGAGTACCAAGCATCTTCTTTTCCCCGATCGATGGGTCTGCAATAGGGTTTACAGTTTCCATGCTGCTTTTTGTTCCTGCACCTCCCTTTTTGAAATGTAAAAATAACGTTCCGATCAGTGGTTTAATATGTTGCGTTTCAAGGTAACCGATCAAGATACTTTCTTTTTATTTCAAATTACATCCCAGAAACAAAATACATGATAGTGTAATGTGGGATATGGAACTAATGACATGACGCCCCGAAATAGTCTTTAAGATGATCATTTTGGGGGTACTACAGTGAGCACGTGTTTAGATGGGTTACAGCTAAGGCAGTCAGTTGTTACATATTTTGGTCCGTGCCCCCAGGGGGTATAACAGCGTGATCTAATCTAATCTACAAACACTACAAACATCGTAGCTGTCTCCATATCTGCTGGTCACCTTTTGCAGAACAGCTATTGTACTCTTAGCCTTTAAAATAGAACTTTCTTGGTCATAGAATTTATTCAATTCAAAAGTGGACTGCAAAACTACAATCTGTCTGTATGTGTGTCGGCTCTGCGGGTGGTTTGTACTGTGGTTAGCTGATGGTATTTATCCAGATTAGCCCTGAGCAAAATTCTCTGACCTGCCACCCTCGTAGGGAAACCGGTGCTGCCATCTGTCTCCGACAGTATATTCAGTCAGTCCGACTCAGCAGCATGCCGCCCTGGGAGGCTGTGGACACACGTTGCACATCTGGCAGCATTAGGTAAGGTCAAAATCAGCAGGTTCATTTGGGTTCTCAGTAGACGGCTCTGTAGGCAGGTGGGCTAGGTTTGTGTATTCACATTAGTTTCCGTTGTAATTTGTGCATTATGTAACTGTAGAACGACTCTACATTGCAACTCCAAAATACTTGTGGTAAATGTTTGTATATAGTTTTAATACATCCGTAAATTTGGTAACTTTTGCTGCTGTATATTCAGATATATCAGATATATCTTTATGCTATGTTTGAGGGTGAATTATCATTTTGTAGAATGAAATTCAAAAATAGTAATTCACTGTAGATCACATGATCTCAACGTTGTTGCAACTAAATTGTGACGTGCCTCCATCAGTGACGCAGTGCATTAATACTCAGACATAATGAAATGTGCGCGGAGGATGTTTACTTATACGTCAGACCTGACGTGGAATAGATACGTCGAACTTAAACTATCACGGCGCAGCAGGTCGGCATTGGAAGTAGGCCTATGGCATATTTTTGCGATGGATACCCAATTAAACACTGACGAAACAAAATATTACATGGTTGCAGAACGAGTTAATATTTTTCTCTTAAAAAATCGGGATTGTTGTTGATGTGGAAAATCATTCGTGACCTGCAGTCACTACTGTTTGCTCCACCAACAACGATCCCTCATGAGAGAAAAATAGTAACTCACTTTCAGCCATGTAAGATCTTCTATGTACTGTAGTTCCACATTAATCATAAAGTAAAAACTGTCTGTAAAGATCTTGACTGGGATGACCAAACTATGGTCTCTAAAGGCAGGTGGTCTTTCATAGTATTGAGGTAAGAATAAGATGAAAAGTACAAAATAAAAGTATCTTGAACATATAGTCCAGACAAGTAGTGACCTTGGAGTGATCTGACGAGGCAGGAACGACTACAATGGTCCCTCTCTTATATGACCATCCCACATGTAGCTGAAAAGTGGCCTTTTAAGACGGCTGGCCTCAGTAGAGGTGGACAATATAATAGGCATATCACACTTCTTGCAGTGGAATAGTGGTCTTTTAGGAGAGATGGCATCTGATTAGAGGGGCCTTGCAAAAGTAAGACCTGCAACGAGTCCGATTTTTTTCTTTATTAATTTTATGCGTTATTTTTTAATTGTAAACAAAATATGTTTACATCTTTGAGTGTCTCATTTGACTTCACAAGACAAACTAAACTGCCTTCAGCAGGCAGATGTGTTGTTCTGCAGTCCACCGATGAATTAAGTAAATTGTATGACCAAACGTTGTCTATACAAGCGGGAAACCACTGCATTGCAACAGTTGCCCACATGGAAGATTAATCAGTGTAATCCACGGGCATTCACGTCACGTGGGGGAACTTTAATGTTGAATGGGACAAGAGGTGAGATTGGGAGTGTGAAGTAAGAAATATGTACAGTGCATCCTTATCTGTTTTTTTGTTTTCTACACAGGCAAGCTTCCCTGATAGGTTTTCAGGCACAAACATCTGTCTTGTACAGGGTATTCCTGTAATAAGTAGGCCACAGGAAATTTGCCAAAGGTAATTAGGATGACTTATCTGAACTTGCTATTTGAGAGGCATAGTTATAAGGGGCTGCAGTAAGGATCATGAATAAGTTATAGCAGCCAGAAATGGACAAGGTTCACAGGTCGAGTATATTCACCAGGGCAGTAATCGCTTGCTGCAGTAGATCTGAAAGGGGGAGCAAAATATATGGGGATTCCTTAACTGGACAGTGCATGGTAAAACGGCACTAAGCTTTTCCGGTGAAGTAAACTTAGACTCCCAAGGCAATAAAAAAAATTGTTAACAAAACGTTTAGAAACACATAAAAAACTGACTTGAAAAAATATAATAAAGAATGATAATTTTTTTATCCCGACCTGTGGCAGGTGTACCTTTTAAAGAGACTCTACTTTTTCACTGTTTCTGATTTTACATTAAACTCGGCTGCATTCCTTACATTCTCTGGTTTTACAGGTGCAAATACATTCGCATCATCTCCCTGTGGTACCACTGATTGTCACCTTATTATATCAGTGATCTGGTCACAAAAGAATATCAGGCCACATATTGCTAATGCATATGAGCCTTAGTTGCCCATGAAGTCAATGACTAATGATTGATTGACCCCAACCCCCAACCAATGACACAACTTTGATTATGTAATAGGTGCTATCAACACTTTTTTCAAGGCTGCAGCAGTAAACAGTGTCGATTACGAACACCTTATTGCGTATTTGGTGTCTTTGATGACAAGGAAAAGGCAGAGTCAGCCGGCAGGGGCAGTTTTATGACAAATTGCGACAAAAACTCTGTTTGCAAGGACATGGCAAGCATTTTACTGTAGAAAGCACAAGGCTGAGGAACAACTGGCCTGCTTTGCAGACAACTGCAGCCATCAGTATAACTTTGCATAAAGAATCCATAATATTGTGAAAGATGGCATAAACTCAGTTTTGGTGGTCCTTTCAAGACAATAGCAGCTTTAATGGTGTATGACAAAACACTCAGTCAAACAATAGACTGTACGATTGCTGTTATTTCAAGATATTACTCTGCTACCTAGTGTTAGGATAAAGTGAGTATGTACTGTGACGTATTAAACGAAAACAGTGTTTGCACGAACATTAATGATTTGCTCATTATCTTGAACATAGATTATAAACAGATATTTCAAAAATAATTTCTGTTTGAGGAGACCAGCCCGTTTGTAATCTTCCTAAGATGCCTGCCACACACACACACACACACACACACACACACATACACACACAAGCACATATTATAGTAGAACGTAGCTTCTGTGTGTAACGATAAAGTTTATAAAACATCTGAGGAGAACATGTTTTGCCGACGTTACTTCGGCAAAATGTTTTTTTTTTCCGTTGGATGTCTGATACACCTTATCATTCTACGCAGAGGCTACGTTCTACTTTTATACCGATATACGCCTTAATTTGTTGTGGAAAGTCGCCAAAACACCAAAAAGGCGTACCTTCACAACTCAACTCGGTCAAATGCGTGGCACACGCAGGAGGGTGTATGAATAATTAATCCGACTTGTCAGTTATTCGGTCCTAAACAACGAGGTAAACGAACTATTAAACTTAACGTTGCTTCTAGTGGCAGCAATATTCTAATGATTTCATACACATTCATATTAATCTTAAAGAAAATAGTGAGATATAAATTACATATTGTTATGTCATGATGCCTAACAAAGAATGAAAAAAAAACTATCCCGCTGAGTATGGACCGAAGATGAGACATAATGAGCAGTAAAGTAGTACCTACACAGGTCTAAAAATTTAAAAAGAAAATCACTGGACCTAGACACGAGAAGTACGTAAACACACGAGCACAAGATAACTATAGTTAAAGTTATATATATATATATATATATATATATATATATATATATATATATATATATATATATATATATATATATATATATAACAAAATCAGTATTAATAAATACACTTACCACTCGGCTGCCATTTGCCTCGACCTCTGTGTCTGAGTCAAACGCCCATGAAATGAGTTGAGTTTTGACTCGCTTGATCTGAAAACCTGATCGTCCCGTGGCGCTATTTCTCGGTTCTTGTGGAACTAATGGTGACTCCGAGTGCACATGCTCCTCATCTAATCCTTCCTCTTTGGGAGATTGTTCAGCTGACATCAGCTGCAGGAAGAAGCAGGGTTCGTCGGGTAGGCTTCTCTGGTGGTTGAGAAGTGTACTTACTAATACTGATATTGCTCCATATATCTCGTGTTAGTTACTTAACGTTACCTATCGACCAGCATTTGCCGATATGCAATCATACAGGTAGTGGTTGTAACGTCACTGGTACATTGACTTCAAATGCCTGCCAGGAGTGGCAGCTTGTGGGTACCCATTGGGCCATGTGAAGAGGCAATGTTGAGGCCAATGACAGCATAATCCAGGCGAAACTTATCAACCAGCATGGGACAGCACTGAACCCCCCCCCCCCCCCCCATGCTTGATGACCTGTCCTCTCATGGGTAGACATTTTGGTTTCAGCTTCATTGGGCCTGGGAATCTTTACAGGTCCTAGTCATGAAACTAAAGGGTGCTGAGGGGCGATATATGGTTCCATCAGCAGTGGGTTCCTGTGTCCAACCGGCAACAGGCCAACATGACAGGACAAACTGCCTGATACTGTTCGAGATTAGGTCTACAAGGTCCATTAAGAAATGTGCCAACCTATAGGCTTGCATCAGATGTAAACCACAAGAGTGCTAAAAATGGAACACTATGGCAGCTCTGATGAGATCAAGAAGGCCTAACCAACAAGCATCAGAACCTAAGCAAAGGAGCGTGTTATGCCTGCGAAGGCATACATGACATCCTCTAGCACTATCATGTCACTCAAGTAGTGCTCAGCAAACCTCGTAGGCCATCACTAGGAGTATGCCTGCAGAATATTGACAACAGGAGGTATTGAAGGAATGTACCTTGAGGGCTCTGTCTGAGACAAGCTGCAAGGCTCAAGGCCTTTCCAGCAAGATCTCATAGGCCTAAGGGATCGTTTGCTTAATCCACAATGAAATCATGTTGCTGCAAACTTGCTCCTTTCTTGAGTCCCTCAGTGGCAGAAGGAGGGTGGATTTCCATCCTTTGAGCCTATCCGTGTAGAAAAGGTTCCAGCAAAGAGCTCTCACTGGGCACAGGGCTCCCTCCTCGAGAAGAAGAGCAGCATTCATGACACAGAGGACAAAAACCCTTAAAGGCTGCAGCCAAATCTTCAGCCACTTGGTTCTTTGCTTGGAAGCCCGAGTGAGGTCTGAGGGTCACCTGGTAGTGGTCAGGTGACCATTGGAGTCGATCACAAGTGGTCGCTCCTGAAGCTCGAGTTCTGCTCAAGAGAGTCAGACAGGGTACCTGGCTGAAATGTGGGAACAAGCAGGATTGCCAACTGCGCGCTCCGCGGCAAAGCCACCTGAGGTGCAGAAGAACTGCTGCTACTGTTGTTGGGGAAACAGAAGGTTCAGCAGCCTTGACCGTAGGTGCCCACACCACTAAGGCCAAAAACCCACTGAAAGTAGAAGGAACCCCCACTGGACTGGATATCTTTCTCCTACTTTCCCTATGCCTATGCCTATGCATACAATCAGTGCTCTTGGACCCAGAAGCTCGGGAAGTATGCAAAAGCATCGGTTCTTTAGTCCGTACTCTGGACTTACAGTCCAAACACTCAGAATGGCCAGGTTGCAGTCTTCCCTTACTTGTAGGACTTATTGTCTGAGCTATCAGACTGGCCCAGGTTCTGTAATACCAGGGCATGAACCCACAGGTTTCCACTCTGGCACACTGGTTTGGGTGACTGCTCCTTGTCAAGGCATTAAGTCCTAGAGGACCGAGATTTTGGCAGCTGCAATCTACACTTGGACGACTTCTTTTGCACTGAGTCTGAGGAACAAACGGCCTGCTGAGAGAGGGCAAGCAATGCAGGTAACATCACTGCCTACATCATCATGTTCTGTGACAAAGATTCCAAAGCATTGGCAACCTTTGGATCAAGTCAAGAGAAGTTGTGGCAGTCATTTGGGACACTCTTTTTGCAACATCTCCATGTGGTGACCCTTTGCTACTTGACGTAAAACTCTAACATCTCTTCACCTTCTCCAAGACAAGACACAGAGGTCTAGTTAAATGGACGTCAAGACACAACTTAACGTAACTTATATGTACATATATGTATATATATATATATATATATATGTATATATATATGTATATATATATATATATATATATATATATATATATATATATATATATATATATATATATAAAGTTCCATTGTCTGGTCATTCAGAAAAACCATGGTTTCAAGTACAAGTACAAGGCCCAGGGATTCGTGATAAAAAATCCAAAGTTTTGTCTGCCAATACATGGGTTTTGCCCCCAAATCTGGTGTTTGTTTTACAAGGCCCAGGACTTTGATATAAACCCTTGATTTTGCTTTGTTATTAGTCTCTTAACACAATCCGAGAAATCATACCATAATGGAAACAAAAAGAAAGGATGTTGCACTTGCAATGTTCGAGTTTTAACAAAACCATGTTTTGTTAATTATTTCATCATAAATTTCATCATGCTTCTGCTACTTCATTTATCAACAAAACCCAGGTTATTTTGCTTGAAAATTTCAATCGTTTTTAATGCTTATGGTTTTTTGACGAAACCCGCCATCTAGAGTTAGTTGGAGCATTCTCGCAACCTTGTAGGCATGGTGATATGGTTTGCCTGCTGTGATTGAGCAATTACGAAGCCCAGGGTTTTGTACTTTAATCCTCCAATCTAGGGGTTTCTATCCAAAGCCCTGAGTTTCATTGGAAAACCCAAAGTTTTGTAATATGAAATACGGTGTTGTCCACAAAACCATAGGTTTGCTACAAAACTAAGTGAGTGGCCAGAATCTGCCCTGGAAATGAAAAACTATCTTACCAAGTTGCTGAATATTAACAGTGTGTATAGTGACATTTTCGAAATTGTGGGCTTCATGACACCTCAAAGCCCAGGGTTTTGTGAAGATACAAAATCCATGGCATTTTAAATTGTTGAACATTGCAGCACAAGACCCAAACTTCCATTTATAAAGCCCAGTATTTTGTTACAATTCACTTTAAAAATACGAGATAACAGGGCAAAGCACAATATATTTTATGAAACTGGGTTTTTTTCACAAAACCTGGGTTTTGTAAATTTTTTGACAATGCAACGTCAACACACACACACATACACTTATAATAAATATATATATACATATATATATATATATATATATATATATATATATATATATATATATATATATATATATATATATATCTGTGTGTGTGTGTGTGTGTGTTTGTGTGTGCGCATACATATTATTAATGTAATGTTAATGAAAATACCATTCTACGTTTATTTGACTTCTGCTTGCTACAGCTGATTTGTCCAGTACACGGGGCACCAGTGACTATGTTATCATGAACATTCTTCCTGGTGGATTGAGTAGCACTTGGAGGTCGGCCAGCACCAGGGTTTCCAGGACTATCAGGACTAGGCCCAGTTATCCTCGTTTTGCCCATCGACGGATTTGCAGCAATGGTTGCGGTTCCTATGCTGCTTGTCACCCTTGCTGTATTGTCCTATTTGATGAATGAAAATAGTGGTTCATTATGCAATATTTAAAGGTAATATTTTTTTTTCATTTCTATTTATACCCCCCAAACCAAGTACACCAAGGACGTCACACCCCAAAATAACCCTAACATAAGCAGTGTGAAGGTGCTATGGTGAGAATGAGTTTGGAGGGGTTAGGTAGAGGTAAGTGACTGCAGTGAGTTCTGGCATGTAAAGGCAGGTCGGTGTCCACCAGTAGGTTTCGTCATCCAACACTCTCAAGTCATATTTAATTTCTTTAAAAAAAGATCAATGCTTAATGGATGACTCAGCCGCTAACCTATGTCGGTGCTTTGCTTATGTAATATGTGCTATCAACACGTTTGTACCAGGGCAGCTGTTAAAAAAATGGCGCCATTTAATAACACTTTTCTTTTGTGTACCTGCTATTCATAATGACGCGGAGGGAGAATGGGTCAGCCTGCAGGTGACAATTTTGTGATTGTAAAAAACTCTGTGTGCGGACAGGTGGCAGGCTTTGGCTTGGGAAAGCAATAGGATGGGGAACAGAAGCCCTACTTCACAGGTGGTCCTTAATATTGTCCGAAACAATCCATGTATAAAACACAATCATAGATTGCTGGATCCATGCCCCCCCCCCCCCCACACACACACACACAGCATGCACCTCATTGATAACCTTGGTAATCACACGTCAAATTGGGAATAACTCTAGTCCCAAACCGTAAAAAAGATTGAAAGTAAAATCATGCAGTGTTTTGTGCTGTAACACTCTGTGACTTTGTAAAAAAAGGTCAAGGTCCTGGGTCACTAAACTTATCTTATGCTTATTGGAGTACATAAGCATATGTAGGCTCGAAGTCTTAATTCAAAAAGCTTTCCACTTATCACCCAGAACATGGCTGAACAGACAGATGGATGGATGGATAGACATACAGACAGACAGACAGACAGACAGACAGACAAAACCTGTGCAATATGAAATCTTTTAATCTTTGGCTAGCCCTTATAGGGGACTATACTTCTGTAGAATATGAAAGCCCTATCTTGAAAACTCGTCAGGTTACCATGTGGGAATCAAATTAACTAATATGACTGTTATTTTGGGAATTGAATCAAGGTCACCTATCTTTAAACTTCACCTAGCCCTTATTCAAAACTGTTATTCAGTGATGTGACGGCCCTAGTTTGCAAAATTATCAAGTTATCATGCAGAAACCAAATTCACAAAGGTGGATGTGTTACCTTGGAATTGGGTCAAGGGCACCCGACTTCAACCTTGACCCAGCCCTTACAGAGTAAGATAATCCTGTGCAATATGAAAGCCCTGGATCAAAAGCTCTGGTTATATTGCCGATGATTGTGGACAGACGGATAGATGGACAGACCAAAGTAAAACATTCAAAATTGACTTTACCCTTTTAGAGGACTATAATGCTGTGCAATGTGAAATCCCTAGCTCAAAAGGTGTCTTACGCTATTCAGAAAAAAAAATCACTAAGTTGGCTCTGTGACCTTGGGAACTAGAGAAGGTCATCTCCGAACTTGACCTGGCCCTTATAGGATGAAGACCCTATTAGCCCATGCAATATGAAAGTACTAGCTCAACAATTTATCATGTCAGCAGGTGGAAACCAAATTCTTTAATGCTGCGGTAAAACCTTGCGAATAGGGTCACGTCACCCATCTTCAAATTTGACATAGACTTAATGTATGTATGTATGTATGTATGTATGTATGTATGTATGTATGTATGTATGTATATATCTTTATTATACTGACTTGTACTATACATAGTCACAATCATTTGTGTATTATTATAAAGAATATTTTAAAGTACCCAGCCCTTTGGGCTTATAAGTCAGTTTTAAAGAATATAAATAATAAATATGTGCAACACAATATCAAAACAGGGATAATATTGTATACAAAAATGTATACACATCAATTTGGTTTATAAAGAGTTTCTGACCTTCGACTCCAACAATTTTCAATAAATTTACCGAATAAGAAGATATTATTTTCCATTACGTATTTAAGTTTCTGCACATCGGGAAGCTGAGAGAAATCCGGAGAGCGTAATATAATGCTTCGTACAAAATTATCTCTCAAGTCATTATATAGAGGGCACGAAAACACAAAATGTAACTCATCCTCAATATTATGAGTACATAAATCACATATGCGGTCCTCTATTGCCAGCCTTCTGTACCGACCAGTTTCAATTTTAAGTTGTAGTATCCCTAAAGGTAATTGAGCAATTAAGGATCGTGGCCTCCTACTAATTGGGACTTGAACATACTTTTCTGTAGTAAATGTCTCTTTAAATAAAATATAGGTCCGTAATTTTGGTTTTGACGCTATTGACAATTTCCAGTTATTTTCTTCTAAAATGTTTATTTTTTGATCTAATACTTTCAGATCACAGATGCTCTTATCATTGAATATATCATCATATCCCACCTGATCTAATATAGACTGAACTTCAGCAGACCAGTTTCGATTACACAAATTATAGTCCCAATTAAACACCTTTTTAGTGAGACGGTCATCTTCCATATTTAAAAGTCTGTTCCACAGCTTCATAATACAAACAAAATTTCTATACTTTATACTTCTCCATCCCATATCTCCACGTAGTCCAGGTATTGGGGCTTTACTGTGTGTTCCTAAGAAATATCTTATTGCCCGATTTTGAACCCGATCTAATTCTTCAAAATCTTTCCCACCCCAAACTCCTGAACAATACTGTAAAATAGGTAAAACTCCAGATTCATATAAACATGTGAATGTCTGAAAACTAATATTTTTAACAGTTTTAAATTTATTAATAACAGCACCTAAAGCTCGTCCACCTGAACTTGCCAAAACATCGGCATTTTCTTTATACTCTAAATATTCATCAAAGATGACCCCTAAATATTTGTACTTTGCGACTAGGTCAACTGTTTTACCATACATATTGAAATTGTAAGTAGTTTTTCTGGCCCTTTTCCGTCTAAAATGCATTACATTTGATTTTGAAAGATTAACCTTCAATAACCATTTATCACACCAATTCTGCATGAATGTTAACATCTGTTGTAAATGATCCTCATTTTCTGAGAATAAAACTAAGTCATCTGCATAGAGCAACGAGCATATATGCAAGTCCTCTATATGTATTCCCAGCTGTTGCTGATTGAGCTGTACTACAAGGTCATTAATAAAAGAATTAAATAAACAGGGAGATAGAACGTCTCCTTGACGAACTCCATGTTTTGTATTAAACCATGGCGTTTGATAAAGGGATAACTGAATAGACGCTGAAGTATTAGAATATAAGGATTTGATGGCAAAATACAATTTGCCGCTTATATTATATTGCAGAAGTTTATAAAAGAGCAAATCACGGAAAATACGGTCAAATGCCTTTTCTAAATCGATAAAGGCAACAAATGTAGGATTATTATTAGTAAGTCGATTTCGAATTATAGAATTTAAAACAAATACATGATCTTCACAGGATCTCCCTTTACGAAAACCGTTTTGTTCATCTACGAACACATCGACATTTTCAAAGTAATCAGTTATTCGGTTATTTAGAACTCCAGAATAAATTTTACTGGTGCATGATAATAAGCTTATCCCTCTATAATTCATTGGTAAATACGGGTCTTTTGAAGCACCTTTGGGTATCGGATTTATGATGGCTTTTAACCATACTGAGGGCGTAAGGCCATAAAGAAAACATTTATTAAATAATACAGTTAATGCTAACATCACAGAATCGTCTTTCAACATCTCATTTGGTATAATATCTGGTCCTACAGCCTTTTTAGACTTTAATTTGTTAGTTACCCTTCTTACCTCATCAAATGTAATTTCTCTGTTTAAGATATCTTCCTCATCATCCGGGAAACGAGCTGTTTCTTCATACTCGATTAAAGTATCTTTTATTTGTTGCAAAAATTGTAGCGAGTGATCCTCTAAATCCCCCACATTATTATATAACCTTGAAAATTCTTCAACCCATTTACCACTAACTATATCTGGATCTGATGTAAGTGCACCTGTTAAATCATAAACTTGATAAATATTAACTTTCTTTTTACGAAGTCCTAACTTTTTTATATGTTCCCAAAACTGTTTTGGGTCCCTATCAGAAAAGCTCTCTATTTCATCAACAATATTTTTATTATATAATTTTTCAGCTTTACGAAGACTTTTATCAAATTTGTGACGTGCATCTTTAAACCTTGCATGTAACAAATTCTTGACATTTCGGTTTCTTCCATTATATTTGTGAAATTCAACCTCTGCAGCATGCATGTCTTTCCAAAGAGAAGTCAATCCATCTGTCCAGTATGGTTTATACACTTTAAATTTCCTTTTTACACCCTTAGAGGCGCATTTATAGGGTACATTAGTATTCATTTCTTTTATTAGTACATCGCAAAAAATATTATATGACTCGTCAATATCTCTTCGGTTGTTCTGTAACCGTTGAAACCTCTCTATAATACTCAAAATAGCTTGTCTCCAAATAAGATTATTTCTGAACTGGACCGATGACTTATCAAAATAATACCACTTCGGTTTATTGATAATTACATTGTCATCTGTCGTCCTTGGGCAATGTTCATCA
This sequence comes from Hermodice carunculata, assembly GCA_964020975.1. Lineage (NCBI taxonomy): Eukaryota > Metazoa > Annelida > Polychaeta > Eunicida > Amphinomidae > Hermodice > Hermodice carunculata. The sequence goes on along the minus strand of OZ026614.1, from coordinate 84,812,214 downwards.
TTTTCTTTAGGAATATAAGAACAGTAAACATCACAAGAAAGTAAGGAATGATCAGGGGGTTTACAGTTATTAGAAATGAGTGGAAATAGGCGATGTTCATCAATTATATTGTTTACTGTACTAACAACAAAATTTGAACACTTCTTCAAACAGTCATGGGGCACGACCATGTAGTCAACCACAGAACGCCCCCTGGTATTTATACACGTAAAATCGTCTTTTACATTGTCAAAACGACCATTTAACACGCATAACTTACTGTCTTTAACAAACTCCAGAAAAGTATCCCCATTTTTATTTTTAACCATGTCAATGTAATTTCTTTGAGGCACATCATCTATTTCAGAATTTACGTCTTGTAGATTTCCCATTCGTGCGTTGAAATCCCCGCACAACATAAACAAATCAGCATAGTCATATAAATATAGCGAACTCAAAAGATGCCCATAGAACTCCGCACTGTCTGCATATGGCGAGTCATCTGGAGGAAAATAGCATGCAAAAATAACACAAGTGAAATCGGTATATCTGTTTCGAAGTTCAATACCAATAACACCTTCTATAGACTTGTCAATAACACGAATAATATAGTGAGAAAACAACGAATTTTTTACCAATATCCCAACACCACCCGATCCCCTAATAGCGTTTGTGTGTATAGTGCTTCTATTATGACCATACCATGTATAATCTTCCACTGATACATTTCCCTCTCGTAAGTGTGTTTCATTTAAACAAATAATGTCAGAGTTTATTTTTTCTAAAATTTTCTTCCGTAAAATACTGTTTTCTTCAGTCCATCCGTTTACATTCCAGGTTGCAATTCTCGATACAGAATCATTGTTCACAGACGGCTGGCCGTCCCCCTATGTGGTTTCTTCTCGTCCACGCGGTCCATCTCTATGCTCACGATTGAAAAACCTGTTTTGCGCCCGATTGTCTGTGTCCCCCGAATCGTCAGTATTGTCCCCAGTTTTCTTAACCAAACGTCCATTTGCAGTGACGCGATACTGCTTTCCATTTGGCAGCTCATTCAGAATTGTTTTGACACACAGCTATACTCATGTGCAACACGACCGTAGGTTTTCTCAGTGATCTCTGGTTTCCTCCTACATTAAGTTTGGGATAAATGGGCTAAAATCTCACCTACTCAACCCTGTGGAAGAACAGCCATAGGGTGAACAGCCTATCCAGTATAAAGATGTTCAACAACAACAACAACAACAACAACAACAACAACAACAACAACAATAATAATAATAATTATTATTATTATTATTATTATTATTATTATTTTTATTATTATTATTATTATTATTATTATTATTATTATTATTATTATTATTATTATTATGGAAGCCCTAGCTCAAAATGTTTTCACGTTGTCACATGGAATGCAAGTTCCTTAATATGGGTCTGTGACTTTGGGAATTGAGACAAGGTCATTCATCTTCAAATTGACCTTAGTCCATGTAGCGGACTATAATCTTTTGCAATATGAAAGCCCCAATTCAATACATGCTGATGTTATGGTACACAAACATTATGTACGAATGCTCGGGCAGACAAAGTGACATGCCTCTGCATTTTATGAAAGGAGACGGCATTATAAATCTCGAAATACAGTATACAACATCAACCAATTTAGGATACTACCTCCAAAACAGTACAAACTTTCATGACAAGCGACAAACTGATTTAACTGATAATGTGGTTGCTGAAATTTCAAAGTAGGGACTCTCCCTAATATTATCCCAGCATTAGGATGAAGCAAATGTTGACTGCAGAGTATAAAAGGTCAATACGTGTTGAAAAATAAAACTGTATTGCAGTTTACCCTGGAACAAAGATTTTAAAACAATATTGCAAACATAAAGATTGTTTTATGAGAAACCAACTATACAGGCAGACACACACACATATATATGTATATATAATTATATATAATTATGTCTTGGATGGTTTATGGGCAGGGTATCCTCAGACTGTCTTGTGGGCATTTGTTCGGTTTATCGGCAGTTGAAAAATGCCCATAAACAATGTTTGTCTCAAATTCAATGCGCTACCTAGGGGGTTTCAGAAAAGTACAAATTAACAAATCTGCCCAGATATCATGGGAAGCTCTAAATGCCCAGAAATTGTGGTAAGCTATACTTTGTATAAAATGCCCATGGTCCAGTATGAGGATTATAATTGACCCTAGACAATGGGCATGACCCACAAACCGGCTGTACGACCTATTCCATTGTATATTTTTTGTGGGCAGTGTATAAATGCCCGTAAAACCACCCAAGACATGTTTATATATATATATATATATATATATATATATATATATATATATATATATATATATATATATGTGTGTGTGTGTGTGTGTGTGTGTATATATATATATGTATATATATATGTATATATGTATATATGTATATATATATATATATATATGTATATATACATATGCACCTTTTTATCACTCTCATTAAGTAAATGTGTTACAGATCTGATTCTAGTGAAACTGACGTTCTCCTGTCAGGTTGGAAAAATATATCATCCTTTCTTTGCAAGAGCATTGTATCCAAGGATGCAGCTGACGTCCCTCTGCTGTTTTTATATGTGACTTTTTATTTGCTGTGTGAGGGCAACATTTCACGGTCTCTGTTCTTCTACATTTGTGGGCACAACATCCTCAGAAACCTGTACCTCTGATTCTGTTTTCATATCAGCCTTCACTTGTTTGAGAATATGGGTGTGAAACCTATCCCATGGTCTTTTTTGCTCTTGATTTACGTCAAGTGTGTAATGACTTATTGTAGATCTAGGGATTTTTTGTTTGTTAATGTCATTAAAAAGTGACCTATTTTTGACGTCCTTTTTGTTTCTGTTGACCTGGGACATCATCTTGTATCGGTCAACAGCTCATTGTATTTATAATATAACTGGTGTAAACACGTTATCCATGGTTCAGAGTGATCCGATTTAAACAATATGCACAGTGGTATGTTGAAAATGTTAAAGTATCTTGAAATGCTTTTTTCAATGTCTGATGCATTCAACATAATTCATGATGACCCCCTGCATGTATTCTTAATTGCAACGAAGCGTAAATAGCCCCAAAATGTCTGCCCCGATTGTCTGCAATGGAAGGGGTGATTCGTGTGTTTGTGTAACCTTTAGATGCAACTTGCTTGGTTTAATCACATTTACCGTGCTTGACTTTTTAATACCATGGAATTTCTTAGGTGAAGGAAATAATGAAAAAGCCACAAGTTTTTTGTCAGCCTATTTTGAGATTCGAACGCTCAACCTTTGGTTTCATTGCCGAGCCAACTTCTCAGCCTTTGTGACAAACAGGTTCTTTATGGCAACATTTTCTAGTCTAATATATTTACTCAAAATAGTAGAATAACATATTTGGCACTGGTAAAAGACTGGATACAGCAGCATAACACTGTGCAGCGTCAATACTTTAGCAGGAAATTAACCAACACCTCTGAAAATTTGAGCTGGCAAACACATCAATAGCTTGCATACCTAGCTTAGTTTTATATTTTAACTGATTTGGTAACTTTGGTTTGTTGCGTGTCATGTCCATTACTTACTGCAAGTCCATTTGTTTTTCATTCCATAGATGAGACACTGTTTTTTGTGTTCAGGATTTTGTAATTGTCTAACCCATACAGTGCTCTTTGTGCTTTATCATAGTCAGAAAGTAAATCTTCCTTTGCTTGCTCTGCCTTACAGCCTTCCAGCCAATCTGCTTTACAGGACCTCACTGTAAATGATATTTCGTGCTCAATAACAAGTTGTACAAACACTGGCCCAGATTGGACTCCTCACTTATACGAGAAGGTAAAAGTGTGTCACATTGATTTCTGGCCACATCACCCGCTTTCCTTTGACCCCCAACAGATCACTGTAACAAAAGTCTATGGCCAGCTTTCTCTTTCCTTTTCCCCACATCCTAATGTGGTGGAGACGAAGCTGTTACACATTTATAGATCCCAGCCATTCCGTGGTCACAAAACCTATGCATTATCGACAAAGGCAACATATATTACTCATTTAAGTGCATACCTAGCACTCATTCAAGTGGATACTTGCGTTTCTGTATAAATTTCAAATGCAAGGCTTTTCCCGTAGATAAGTTGTACCTCGCAAGCTATGTGGCCTTCGAAGCTTGACCTTTGTAATGCTCTAGCGTTTCCCAATATTTGAACATTATTGAAGTTCTACATCTGAAGGCCGGCTTTCCCCAACGCACTACAGGACAACTTGCTCTTAAACACAGTTCTAATCGGGGTCAAAAAAAGACAAAGAGTAGAGAGTACAACAAAATGTCCCATTACCACAGACATTATGTACAAATTTCACACTAACTTAAAGTTGACAGTGCCTTTTGTCATCTGTATATGGACAGTGCCCTTGATGGCCTTTTTCTTTTTTTTTTTTTTTTTTTTCAGAAAATCGAACCTCCTCCTTAGGTCTCAGAGTAATTTTGACAGGAAGAAAAGCTGTCCATCAGGGATGTTAATGTTTTCCTCGGGGAGCGTTTCTACACGTGGGAGGTAGTAAGACTGTACAATTTGGAGAGAGAGAGACAGAGAGAGAGACACACACACACAGAGAGCGAGAGAGAGAGAGAGAGAGAGAGAGAGAGAGAGAGAGAGAGAGAGAGAGAGAGAGAGAGAGAGAGAGAGAGAGAGAGAGAGAGAGAGAGAGATCCCATGCACTGTTTTATACTAAGCCATGGGTTTTGTTAGCAACAACCTCGGGTTTTGCGACAAGCTCTGGCTTTTGTGTACAAAACCGTGGGTTTCATGAACAACACTCAGGGTTAAGGTGCAGAACTCTGGGTTTTGAGCGAGAAACCTACAGTTTTAGAGCAAAACTCTGAGTTTTGATCACAAAACTCTCTATTTTGGTATTTTTTAACAAAACCGACAGTTTTGTTCATAAGACCCCGGTTTTGCGAGGAAACCTTGGGTTTTGTAATATGTTGACATAAGACAACAAAAGCCTGGGTTTTGTGAGACTTAAAAAATCTGGGTTTTGTGACGTCACAAATCCCAAATTTTAAAAATGTGCAATACCCAGGGTTTTATAGCAAACCAATAATGACAGCTGTTACTTGGTAGGCCTTGTTAGGGTATTGAACTTACAAATAGTGACAACGTACTACTGGTTCAGTCTGTGTGATCATCAACATCATTATTGGTTACCACACGCGTAATCTACCTGTATGAGACTATATATTGTGTATCAGTTAAGGAACGAGAGTGTGTGCATTCAGTGTTCAAAATAATAAACCAGCCCCAATAATTATTGCACAAGGAATGCACACCCTGTCTGAATGCACAACCTCGAATTCTTTATTTTGCTTAAAACATTCGCTGCGTTGCAAATTATGAATTGATCGCACGAAAGACGATGGAGCCCTGCAACTTTTGATGATCTAAACGGCATTTTCGGTCCGATTTGTCAACAATTATTATCTAAATATTCAATAATTATTGGTTGCAGTCATATTGTCCTTGACTGGCGTGACATAGATATGAAAGAGTAAACATGGCCGCGTGGTCTGACCACTATCAAATATAAGACAGAAAGGAAATGTATTTTTAATTGAGTAGTAGGATATTGTGGGGAGAGATGCACCATTGTCCGAGACGGACCAAGCTAAGGTTATGTCGGGTAGAAACTATGCCAGACGGAACATTCTCGAAATATTCTTAAAAATACTTGTTGGTCCATGTGTTGTTTGGCGTGAGAAGCCAGAAGTACGAGGCAGACGGCAAATGTCCTGGAGAAACAAACGATTTGAGGAGAAGTCAAACATGTCATGGCTCCATTTTGTGCTGATCTAATATGAAGCACTTAGAAAAGGTGTAATATGGCACATTTGATGTGCAGTAACAAAGTGATTGTCATACAGAGGGGTTCAACTTTGTAGTAGCATGACACCATGTTGGAAAGTACCGTCATTACTGAGGGATCATTCATTTATCACAAGAGGAATATAACACATGGGGAGGTCGCATCAAGACAAAAGAGGCAAGACGGACCATTGGTCCGTCTTTCCCCACATTGGTATTTTGTATTGTGAAGGGTAGCTGCTGTATTTATAATAGCATTAACTCTAGTCTGGGAGTTCTGATACGTGGCTCTTCGTAGAGTTATAACCAATCAATAACACTATTAAACTTACCATGCTTACCTGCATTTTTCTGCATTTACTTCCAGTTGTGCCTTGCGGATATTTGAAATGATAAGCTCTGTTTAAGCCTAGTGGGCCAATTTGTGTTTTATTTCTTTACATTGATAATATAACCTTACTTTTTATATAAATACATGTGAAAAAGCTGTGCTTTGGTTTAATAAATAGTATTGATACATTACTTACACTCACTTGAGAAACACAGCTGCTTCCAAGTTCATATATTCAATGGAATCAACAAAATCCTTTTAGTTTAAGCTGTGATATCAAATTTGCAGTGTGCACTGGCATATTATGAACCTGATTTTTTTCTTACAGGGTACCAAATATATGATGAATGGACAGTCTACCTGAAGACCTCATCATTTTTATTTTAAAGTGCCTTCAACTTCGCACGCTGATTCAGTCCCTTAACCGGGTATGCAAGAAATTGTACGAAATAATTAACCAAAACCCCACTTTATGGAGGATTTTCAAATTTGACGATTGTTTGGAATTGAGCTATGCTCAGCTGTCATATATTATAGATCGTTGTTCATCTTCTCTTCCATGCTTTGCAATTTCATGAAGAAGCTACAATGTATGAGGTAGAAGAAATTATTCCTTGTACTGGAAATTCCTGGCCATAGTAAATTGTTTGCTCAGTAAAGTGGAAACATTTTGATTTGCTTCAATTTATCTTTTCGGTGAAATGTAACATTGAATTAAGTTAAGACGTTAAAGTTGTGTTAAAATTTTTGTGTTGGGGAACTTTTTTTGTTTAATACGAATTTGCCTCATTCGGCCTTGGTGGTAAAGAAACAGTCAGAATGCATTGCAACAAAATGCAAATATTGGGTCCATGGGGATTGTGTTAATGTTGTAAATGCGAATGTCTGCATTATGTGACAATTGTGCAGATTGTTGTTGAGGGGAGTCTTCATTATTTGTATAAATAATGGACATTCCCCTAAACTGCAATCTGCATACCTGCCACACAAGCCATGCAGACATTCACATTAAAAAATATGTTCAAGAATAAAGAAACAAAGGCATTTATCTGAACAAGTTTACTAATCCATCTTTCCCCAAAGTGCTGGTTTATCTTGGACAAATATTTATCCAAGATGGACCACAAAACACTTTTATTAAAGCAGCTCGTAACGCATCCACATCTAGCTTTTTGCAAAGAAATATTGTTCAAACTTCTAGGCAAAAAACAAAAAAAAAAACAAATTTGATATATAAAAGGTGTATGTTCTTCCTTGTTACCTCTAAAGGGGTAAAATTGAAGGAAATGCCCTTAAGGGGTCCATCCTCCCCGACAATGCCTTAAGTTTGGACTTGAAAAAAATTCTCAATGTTGCCGTTGTCCGTTCTATTATTTTTCTAAAAACAAGTGCCTCCGGCCGTGCCCAGGCAACAAATTAAACTAACGTCAAAAGAGGTAATGTGTAAAATGGGAAAGAACATACATTTTAAACATGTTTCAACAAATGTCCAACTCTAAAACTACTAAAAAAGGCTAACCCTACAATTAATGTAACAAAAAAAAAGTACGTTTAAGCCGCCTTCCCTAATAAATACTGGTCGACCCAGGCCAGTGCCACAAACTCATTCAGAGACCCAAGTGGCCCAAAAAGTCCGTAATTTTTGTCAGAACCCCAAATGTGACCTACACGGCCCAAAGGGTCTGGGGGCATGCTGGGGGGGGGGGGGGGTCTGGGGCCATGTGCCCATACAAAAAATGAATTTGAGCATGCAAAATGGTTTATCTAGGGAGTTTCGAGTATCTGACCTTCACTTGGTTGACGAAGTCACAACATTTAACAACAAACTCTGATGCATGGAGTACCCAGGGAATCTTGCCTTAGCATATTTCCATGGTGGACTACAACATGAAAATAACAAAAATGCAAGTATGAAATCAGAAAAAAAAAACAAACAAACAAACAAACAAATATTAAGTTGCTTTGGACAGGTTTGTAGCTGAAATGCTTTAATTATTTATGAATTAAAACATTGACCTAAATTTTCAATAAATTAATATATAAATAAATATAAGCACCAAAGGCGTAATTTTTATAACTCCAGGGACCTGCTACATATATAAATTGCAGGTCCCTGATAACACTAAGATACTGAAACTATAGATATATAAAGGGGTCCCTCTCCAGAACTGTTATGTCATGCATCAAGAATGATATCACCTTATTTTTTGAAAGTGTATTTGCATTCATTCTCTTTGATACACCCTGGCAGTTTCTGCATGGGAATAGGTATAAATATAATCATGGTAAAGTAGTACCTGCAATTACCGACCCCAGTCCCCACTCGGTCAAAACGACCGGATTTCCTCGGCACGGTGCTGTGCAATTGCAGCAGCAAATTTACATTCCCTGGATCATTTTCTCAATAAACTTCTTCACATGAGAAACACTTACTTTGGCTAAATTCTGTAGCATTTTTAAGAACTGTGATGCAAAATTTGCTACAAAGCTCCAGTTCAACAACCTAGGACCAGCTGCAACACGCGACCGACGAGGAAAATCACCCCACAGACAATCATCCATAAAAAACGGTTGTTCAAATCAAACTTAATCAACTTGTAAGACAAAGTTAAAAGAAAAGCAGGCCAACGTGTGCCGTTATTTTGCAGTAAAGTCAACTCAAACACAGCATTTTATTTCAATTTGTCTGGACGGTCAACTTGGGCCTGGGAAAAAGCATAGCTGCTGCATATATAGCCACGATGGGTGCGGTATCGGTATGTAGTATCACTAGGTTTCAGGTGTTTGTTCTTCGAGTTACCAGAGCAAACAGTCGTCAACGTATTTTTAAAAGATCACTTACAATCTGCCCGCTCGATTGTGTCTGAAACAGTTATGATCTTTAGTTATAAATCCAAATGCAACACAAAGGCATGCTTGTTTGACATTGAAACATGGCGTAATGCATTGTGGGAAAGGAAAATCACAGTGAATCGTGCCTACGTGTTTTCAGCACGGTTCCAGGTGTCCGTTCTCCGAGTTACCAAGGCAAACCGTCATTAAAGTACTTTTAAAACATAAAGCAGTTATCATCGTTATTTGCAAATCCAAATACACACGGCACGCTCGAGCGCCATTTTGAACATAGCATTTAATTCATGCATTGATTGCAGGACAGTGTCGCAAAAGTACATTTGATTTGGATATCACAGTGAATCGCGGGCACAGCATATATATCATTATTGATGCTCAGAAATATTTGCAAAATATATATTTTTGGCTTCATATATTATAACCCTCTTCCCACCCCCACTCGGCAAGATCGTCCCAATGCTCATTCACAAACCACTGGCATTGGGTGCAGAACTTACTATTTTCACAATGACAGCCAAGTCGATTGAATATTCTGAAGAGGTAGCATCCAAAATATGTGTGTGATTAGTGTTAAGGGAAGGTTAATTTGTCAAATGAATATAATGTACAATATATAGTGGTACTTTCCCAGAATGAGCATTACCTGAAAATGTGAATACGACAAACAGTGACCAGTTGTGGGCCCCAGAAACAGTATTTTGTATCAGACGTAGAAGTGGCCCTGCGGCAATGAAATAAGGGTCAGCAATAGGCTGAGTGCCAAGCGCTCCACTGCGTCAAAGACAAAGCTTAATGGAGAAGGTTGCCCCGATAGTGGATACAGGTCAGAAAGTACTGGCGAGTTTTTATAAAAGTGGTAACAATACTGTGACATCAGATAATATTTTAGTTGCTTTTAGTTGTGTTGTGTTTGTTTATCAACCGGTGGCCGAGCGGGTTCACTGAACGAAGCCCAGAGCATGATTCGACAGTTATTGGGGGTCTCCCTTCTTGAAAAGGTGCCAGGCAATCTTGCGTGATTTGCAGTGCCCGTCAACAAAAAAAAAATGTGACTTACAACTCGGCTGTCAGCATTACAAAACAATATAGTTTGTAGGTGGAGGGGGGGGCGGCTGGCACAGGACAATGCCGTCGCAGACAGAATGTTCATCATTGCAGTTGAAGAGCTCTGGGGGAAGAGGTTAAGAAGGATCTTTCACCAGAGAGCAGCCACAGAAAGGGATGAAGGTGGAGTTAAAGAATACCATGTGAAAATATCAGACTGAGTCGTGTTGAAAAAAACTATCACCACAATGTGATGTGGCAGTCGTTTTGTAATTAACAGCTACGTCACTGTAGGCAGCTGCACAACCTATGGTAGGTTCTAACTATGCGGGAGATCAGTGGCCTCATACTGCTAAAACTCCAAGCCCGCTGCTGATAATGAGTCTTAATCCAATAAATTTCTTTGAAAGCCAAATGCAGTATGCATCTTACCTGTTTGCTCTTGTTGTACCTAAAAATGAGCGCATGTAGTGCATAGAGTGATAACAAACATAACGTTTTAGGCGCGAATCGATCGAAGTTTCCGAAAAAATCTACCATCTGGGCATAATGCTTGTTTACAGCACGTTCAGCAAGCAAGCGGTATTGTGAGTGGTTGGTGTATCCATATGACCAATTTTGCAGTAAAATACAAAACCGTTGGTTTTGTGACGTCCCGAATTCCACGTGTTTCGAATTATTTAAAACCGTGAGATTTCTGATGTCACAAAACCCTCGGTTTTGCAACTTTTCGAACAAAACAGCTGCAACACCAAGGGTTGTCATGACAAAACTCAGGGTTTTGAAAAAAAAACATGAGTTTGTGAAAACATTGGATACCAAAGCAAAACCCTGGCCAGAGTTTTTTTGAACAAATCCCTGGGTTTTGATACAAACTGTGGGCTTTACCAACAAAACCCTGGATATTATAATAAAACCCAGGATTCTGTGTATATTTTTGAACAAAATTAAAAAATAATAATATTTGTTTTGTTATCCTAGATAGCTTGCAAACCCCTGGGATTCGCAAGGAAACGCAGGGTATCATTGCAAAACTCACAGTTTTACATACAATACCCTGGGTTTTGTTACAAAACTCTGGGTTTTTGTCAGCAAAACCCAGAGTTTTGTGAATTATTGAACAGTACAACTTCCAAATAGGCTCACATCCCTTAATAACAATATGGAAGATCAGCAATGGTGTGTATGTTACGTGCCTGCTGACAAACCGTGGTTGGGGGCGGGGGGGGGGGGATTAAATTGTACTCTTAATGGGTCTATCAAATAATAAAGTAGCACAATATTGTTCTACCCCTAACTAAATAAATGCCTCCGCTATATTTGTGCTGTGTTATTTATTTACTTGTGCAGGGAAATTTGACCTTAAAGGAGCATGTGTACCCAACAGTTGGCCACGGGTCACTTTGACTATCATCTGTTCATTGGACCTTCGACAGCTTACACGTATGAGAATGCGCAGTATAATGGTAGACTGGAAGTAATGTATCGTACTAGATATGAAGTATACGTTTATAGCGGGTTTTGAACACAAAGGGCAACAATCAAGAAAAAATAGCATGACGAAGTACTTTCACTATCTTGTAGCATAGTCTTGGATGAAAATTAACTTTCCATTGGTTGCATACTTACATCCATAATGACCAGCCTCTGCATCTCCGGTTCCAAGTTGGATACAGAGGAATTTTTTATAGGATTAATGTTGCAGATTGTCACAGCCGGGAATGTCAGATTGGAGGTATACTTGAGGTCAACTGTTGTGGCTGTTGGACGCTTGTAATACTTCCTGATAGCCCCTGACACTTGCCAGAACAGCATACCTGTACATCAGAAGGATACACACTTTGCAAACAGTACCTCTTCAGGAGGGAAAACCACTATAAAATTAACAGGTCTCTGGCTTCCGAGATAAGTTATATATCAATACAAATTGTATGGTTGACATAATTTTCATAACCAGCGGCTTTGTTTGAACGAACGTAATAAAGACTACTTCTTTAAATCAACCGTTTGGTTCGTTCTGGCTTTTACTTTTTGACATAGGGTCTGTGGAAAATTACAATATGTCATACTGCATTCTGTCTATCCAAATTTATTACTATTTACAATCAAAAATGATTTATGTTAATAGAAATATAGGGATTCGCTAGAGCGGCTGTAGAAAAATGCTAATTGATTTCAAAGTGTCATAATGCATTTCATTCTTAAGAAAAAAACTGATAGCTTAAGATAGCATTCTCTTTCCATTTTTCAACCTTTCTGCGACCTGAGTAACATGCTTTTTTAAACAGTTTACAGCAAAGGTTGTCTAAGCAATGGATATAAAGACCCCCTCCCTTAAGAAATGAAAATGTTGTAGAGATTCTAACTACCTGTTTGAAATTGGATTCAGAGTGGCAAGGAGCATCGTCATCGATCTTGATAGCAAGCAAGCGTCATTGCCTAAACCTGTACCTTTATATTCAGGGATAGTGTTGACCAAAATTAAGGCTCTATATATGCCACTCAGTTACTTGCAGAAACCTGAATATGAATCTTAAATGTAGGCCTATAATCAGAAAATGCCAGTATATTGTGCCTCAATATTGGCATTTCCAAGTGGGAGTATGTTCTCGGTCTGTCTGCCTGAATGAATCTCCTCCTGCCACATGCACTAAAAACCTAAGACACGCAATGTGCGCATCTTTCACTATGAGAAAGCATAAAGATGCTACTGATGATACTATATATTTGGTAACTGGTACCTTTACGGGTCGACAGAGAGAAAAGCATTGTGGCTAACATTTTAAAAGTAGATATTTTTGTTAAAGACATTATCTAAGAATTTCAAATCTGGCTAGAATATTAACTTTCTGAACTTCATGTTGTGCTACAAAGATTTTTTGACAAGGACATGTAAAATGCTACACACCTATGCGAGAAATTGACTCTAATTTTCACAGGTTTAATCAATTTCTTTTTTTTTCATAGCCAGTTAAAAATGTAAACTTACCCCAGCCAAAAAGGATTGCTAAGGTCCACACCACCCGCCTAAATCGACTCCGGGCCTTTCGTAGATGACCAACACCATGCATGGAAGTACTGTCAGAGAGAGAACTCACGAGATCTCTTAATCCTCTGTTGTTGGTTTCACCACTTTTTATAATTGCCATATCACAATTTAATGTTGCCATGGTCGGGTCCTGCAGTGATTTTATTCTTTCCATCAAGGCTAAGTTGATACTTAGCGATGAAACATTGCCATCCACAAGGTGCATTTACTTTTTAATCAAAGGGAAGCAAAATATTTCATCACTAGATTTTGAGCCCCAAGCATGTATCCGTAATGAAATGCTCTGTATTCTCCTGATCCGAAATTGCATCTCTGGCTGTTACATTTACGAAAGAGTCTGCTTCATTGGTAAAGTAATGCCACATAATTGTGTTCAGAGTGTTCTTGTAGGAGGTGTGCTTTCCAAAGGCAGTCCCTGCCTGTCACGAAGAATGGAAAGAAACAAAATATATTTAAATACTTGCGCGGTTATTCACATAATCAAACCTGACTGTATGTATGGCGCTTTAAAAATGTGACTAACATACTTATGACAGTCCTGTGCTCAGCTCATGGCCAAGTTTGAAGACAATCCAGCATGTGGCCTAAGTGAAGTCAACAATTAATGAAATACACAAGTATTCATTAAGAGAAATAAAGACAAAAGGCAACACCATCTGCACCTAGGCGCCCAGTGGCCAAAAAGGAACTATGTGACCAGCGAGCAATTTCGAAGAAACTGGCCATGTAGTTCTTAAGAAGATTTTTTCCCCAAAAAACTAAACCAGGAGACCGATGATGATATTGCTGTCAGCTGAGTTCATATTCAGTTCGAAGACAATCCAGCACGTCGCTTGCAATACGAGATAGAAAATTACAAAACCACACAAACATTCATTATAAATGGAATAAAATTGCAGCACCGCCTGCGCCTGTTTGTCAGGATGTGGACCTAGGTGACCCCGTATGCAACACCAAAGTAATTAGCCAAATATATTTCTTTAAAAGAAGAATGCATGATGTAAATAAATCCAGAACTTCATCACAAACAGAAAAAGGCCGTTGGCTCACCATCCCTTTTGCAAATTTGGTGGAGGGCTGTGTAGGAACAAATCACTTTACAAATTTTTCATATTTGCAGTGCATCCCTGCATAAACGTGCATCGTATTTAGTCAATCGGATTATATTCTGATACAATTTTAAACAATTCTGCACATCCTTTCTGAGAAAGCAAAATAGCTTAAAAAAAAGAAAAAAGGTAGAAAGGTTAATCGGAGAGCCACTTGGTGGCAAAAATGAAAACTATGGACCACAGGTGCCTCTGATGTACAATATCAAAGCAATTGGCCATTAGGATCTTCAGAAAACTTTCTATATTAGTTTTAAAAAAATTAAAAATCTCCAAAAATATAAAATATGAATCATCTATATGCAAAATCAAAGCTTCGCAAGTGACTGTCTTTGAACAACAATGGAAAATGCGAATCGTGGAAGGAAAAATGGACGACTGATGGACTAACTATACCTCAGCTGTCTCAAAAGTCAGCTGAGCTAAAAAGCCGAATAAGGTGGATTGCCATTAAGCACATTTACTGGAGCAGATATATTATTTGGATGTTGTCGTCAAGAAAACAAAAGTTAATGGTGGTGAGAGGCACCATCAATCGCAAATGGTAAACTCAAATTTAAGTAAACAAACCATAGCATATATATTCCTTCTGAGTAATTGCCCTCATGTTTGATTGCAGATATAGCCGTTTTACACATGTGTTTTATGTTACCTCAGCACGATTCCTAATGTTTCAAAAAGCACTTCAATGACTATAATTTGTGCAAGTTCCTGCATCGGGTGTACTGTTCAAACACCACATATATTACTGTTCCTCATGAGACATACACGCATTAGATGCTTTTCAAACACCCCATTAAGAACACAATGAGTGTAGACCAATATTAACGTACCAAGTTTGACTTCATGTTGTGTGGGGAATTCTTTGCTCCTTCCTGAGAACTCTTATTGTAAAAGTGCCTCGGGCTGTGCCCAGGTAAGAAAGTAAGCTGACGTCAAAAGAGGTAATGTGTAAATGGGGAAAGAACATTTATTTTAAACATGCAAGTTACCTAAGGTCTAAAAAATATGTGTTTGGTTCCGGTAACCTTACAGCTCCTACTAAAAAGGCCCAACCATAAAATTGATGGAACCAGAAAAGTGCTTTCAAGCCGCCCTTCCCTAATTAAAATTGATCGACCCAGGCTAAAAGATTTTATCCAGAAAGTGGCCATCGTGTAGGGCTGGGCGATACACTCTGTTCAAGATACTACACGTATCTCGATAATCTCTTCACGATATACTTCATATCACAATACGTACCTAAATTCTAATCAAACTGATTAAGTTTGATGACTGACTTGCAAGAGTTCAGACTCTCACATCTCTATAGGTCCACTATCATGAATGATATGATGACTTGTTGCAGAATGTTGAATGCTGACCTTTCTGCCAACGTGACATTCATTTGAAGGTGAAAATCCCAATAAAACAGCCAATAGATTTTTGAATTAAATCAAGAATGGAATTATGAATCAATAATAATAGAAACTTGAGAAGAAAGATGATTACTGATTTAAAACATAAAAGAATACGAAAGAAATCTGGTACTGCCTTTTGTTATCATTTTTGTTAATATTTTTGAAGCAGACAAGATGTAAATCTTAACGCAAAATTCAACATTAATTTCTCAATCGTCTAGAAACGTAAACTAATAATAACCATTCACCAATTCAGCTATCTTAGGGATCATCTACAAAAAGAATAACAAAAACACAACCACCACACACACCGAACAAGAAAAACCTCCCAACAAATATTTTTTGAAAAATCCAAAATTCAAAAAACCGTTTAATTTGTCATTGATCCTCTCCCCCCTGCCCACCCCAAAACTCACAATTTCTTGGAATTTTGTTTGTTCGTCAAAATTAATCAGGAGTCCTCTCTTTGGCATTGAGAAAGCTACTAAAGGGTAAAGAAGCACTCTGAAAAAAACAGCATATTTCTTGGTATTCCATTGCTGAGAAAAACAAAACCCGAGAAATTGATGGACTGCAAGACTTGTATAAAACATTTCCTAGAAACTGTTGGCAGTGATGATTATTTGCTTATTGATAGAAGTGAAACTAACAGGTACAAACTTCCGTATCATCAAAGGCAGGGAATCTACCTTTAAAAAACCCCGCATATATGCATGAAAATTTACTTGTCCCATATTTTTGCAGCGTAGACTCTCTAAATGCCAATGTATCAATTTGTGAATGCAGACTTAACAGTTCTCTTTGTTTCTAATATGTCTATTATTTTTTCATGTTTTTTTATTTGATTTTCTTTCATTGTATTTTTCTGAGCTCACGCGTATTTTGTGAAAAAAATCAACGATAAACAGCCTGACAGTTGACATGTTGCATGAGATAAGACCCACAGAACATCTTTTGGTTACATTCCATACAAATTTGAACAGTGTTTATGTTTAAAATGTTTGATTTTAAAATCAATTTATCTTGTGAAGTTCTGGTTTTTGTGATCATGCTTATGGCAGCCATTTTTTTTCACCGATATGTCAAAGATAATCTGACACCTGTCTTTCATTCAAATAGCTCAATCAACTGAAAAAAAAAAGTATAGACCCATATCTTTTACATGGATTGCAAAGCGGGCAAAGCCTATATTAATCGCTCTCCATGGCACGGATCGTGGCGTATACTTCCTACCTACATGCTTGGTGGAGGAAACCGAAGGACTCGGAGAAAACCACCGTGCACAGTCAGAGTGGTAGGAACTCTTTCCACATGCTTCCCCGGCCGTGAATCGAACCCGGGCCGCAGAGGTGAAAGGAGAGCGTGTTGCAGCTCGGCCAACCGTGCACCCAATCAACTTTCTTGATACCCCGCTGCCCAAGCTACTAAATTCCTCCAAAAGTATTTTTTCTTTGTTATTTTACTTTATTATTTTGTAATATTTAACATAGCATAAATGTATGGTGCTTTTCAAGACTTACTGATTACTTACTCACTGTGCCATCTAGTGTCACTTTGAGGAATTACTGCAGCTATGTGCTCAAATTGTGAATGTGAGAAGATGGAGCCACACTGTTTGAGCTTCAGGATTGTACATAAGAAAAGATGTATTGAAAATAAGTTCAATGAACATACGACACGGAGAACTGTATAAGTAAAGCAAATATTTGAACCTCTAGGTTAGCATATGAAACAATGTTACGTAAAAATCCCTATTATCATCCATCTTTTCTTTGCGAGTTTTGATAATAAAATCATACTGTTTATTTTACCTAGTGAAATTTCTTTGGCGTTGTTTGAGGTTGCAAGCTACCTTTTCTATATTTCCCTCAGCACATTTCTTAACTTTGAAAACTGCGAGTGGGACCGGGACCACGAGATGTTTTGCCGTACTGATAACTTGATCTATAAATGTAGACCAACGTAATTTTTACAAAGATTAAAAAATCCCATATGTATTGATAATATCGCTACTTGTTTGTCCGTTCTCCGAGTTACCAGGACAAACAGTCGTTAAAGTACTTGTAAAACATGACTTACCATTTTAACCTTAAAGGTCCTATTGATTGAATGGGTACTACAAATTAGAAAGTTCATGTTCAGAGTTGTTAGAAATGATGTATGAAAACCAAAATGTTAAATTTCATTTTTGAACAGTGCTTTTTCGCTCCAAAAGTGCATCACATTTGCGACTGGAAAGCGCGCAAATTTTCTCGGATCATGGACCGATGTGGGAAAGTATTACTGACGTCTCAACGCAACCCGCTGGCCATGGTGAATGTGTTCTAAGCAAGAGTAGTTCAGTTTACCAAGAGTTGTGGCAGACACAACAGACCATAGTGATTCCGTAGAGTATGAAAATGGGTTGTTTTTTATGTACGTGGTCTGACGACGATGGAGAAGAATAATAAGAAAAGCTGGAGCAGCAAAGGTAAAGATCATTAAGCCTTATAGTTCAGGCGTGACGGGACGCCCAGAACCCTACCATCATCAGTACTGCAAGGAGTACAGCCGTGGTGCAGCTAAACGATCCCAATTTTCCGTCTGGGCAATGATAACTCGTTGCAAAAGAGATATTTCCTATCAAAACTGATAAAATTCCATTTAACAAGAACAAGCATGAATGCGATAAATTGGAATTTGCATCAGGATGAGCCAGGTCTTGTAGTATTTCAAATTCTAGCATTCGCGGAAATAGCTACGGCATACGCCTACGGTATATAAAAGTCTAAACAAACAGTTAATTTTCCCTTCCCATATGTGTGGCCTATGGACGATCAAACATAAGTTTGCATTTATGAATATAGCTTTCAGTATCAGTATAACTCCTACCCGGCAGTAACCTCACGACCCTTGGAGGGCAGTAATTTACGTTTCCATATACATTGTCATCCGTGCACGCGTTCATGATATTCTTTATTTCAGGTCGTATCCATTATGTAACAATGATAAATATTTTCCAGTGACTAACTTATTTTCTGGTTCCATATGAGCGACAGAGGTACAATGAGATGAAATTTTGTACACCCGATTATTGGGAGCTGGCCGTGGACTGTCACAAACACTGGCAGCGACAGTCCATGGCCAGCTAGAAAAAATCGGGTGTACAGACAAAAGATGAAAGGCCACTGGTCTTGGCAGCTGTGTGGATGAGGCGTGAATGTGGTAGCTATTCAAACAAATATTATCTAGTTATGGGATTAAACACCTCGCAATATACAGTAATAATAGGACATACACATAACGGTGGCCAGCTAACTCAACCTGTTATAGACTGTTCAATCCTAGAACTGGGTATGGAACAAGATCGGTCCTTCTTTGTCCATGTTTTCCGCCCATTTTTTCCATCACTTGATTCAAAATGGTTAAACACACGGAAGTTTTGTTACAATGTTTCTTTGTAACAACATGCCAGACCACCGTTGTCACTGTGACATGATGATCGATAATTATGTGATACACTGTAACAGTAGTAGAATTACTAGAGCTGTACTTTGCTGTTCTGTAAGCTTTGACATACGAATCATACTGAATATTAATTTGTAAATACCTAAAAAATGAATCACTGGTCCTGGTTTTACGAGTAATGCCTAATTTGGCCAGTTCCATGAATCCTTGCATTAGCCAGTGATGGGACCGTATTTGGCAACAGCAGCAGCTTTTTCTTGCCAAACTTATCCTAAACATCGTCATATTTGACAAATCAAAGTCACTTTCCACAAAGTGTTCGCCGCATAGGTTAGAGTGGTTCTCAGATTCCCAGGGCCTTGCCACTTGTTCCTGTAAATTTTAACTGTGAGGGTTCACGCTGTCCGTAATTTCGGGTCTTTTGGGGAATGTAAACAAGCTATAGAACTTGTATTGCTACAATTGACAGCAACACACCACCCCATCCTAGGGGAACAGGGACGAAAATGAGTATTTCTACATTCATTTTTAATCCTTTTGTTTAAAACATATCTTATTCCAAAAAAAACAATTGGGAGAAGGGCAAGGCCCTATATTGACTCCTCTGGTCATCAGAAAACAATCCTGTAGATAAGGGTGAATAAAATATGTTTAAACCAAGTGACACTTGACGGTGATGGCTCGCTAGCATGGTGGAAGTCTTCCCTCTCAGCCAGCGGTGTTATGTTTGTGACGTCCAAAGCCTTTCGCGCCTTGTGGGTGTCGGAAATGAACGGAAAGCGACTATTGAAGGTAAAATGAGTTTTACAATTAAAATGTGAAAAAAGTAATATTTTCACATCCATTTTTTTTAAATCGCACTGAACGGGTGAGAAAAAAACCATGAGTCACCCATGTGTCAAATTTGAAAATGGTCAATCAAGAGAACCTTTAATCTGCCAGCTTGGTTGTGTCTCAAGCAGTTATCATCATTAGTTACAAACCCAAATACGTCATGATACCTTGAGCCGCCATGTGGTGAGCGCCATTTCGAGCATTGCGTAATGCATTGCTTGCGGGACAGTCACACAAAAATACATTTGATTTGGATATCAAAGTGAATCGCGACCAGAGCATATATCATCATTATTGATGCTCTGAAACATTTGCAAAATATACACTTTTGGTTTCATACAATATAACCCCCCTCCCCAAAGATCGTCCCTATATTTATTTACAAACCATTGGGTGCAGAATCCACAATTTTCAAAATGGCAGCCAAGTCGATTGGATAATTTGAAAAGGTAGTATTCAAAATAAACGTGTAATTAGTGTTCAGGGAAGAATAATTTGTCGGATGAATGTAACGAACAATATATCATGGGACTTTTCCATCTTGAGCATGACCTGAAAATGTGAATACAACGCCATACAGTTATTTACCAGTTGTAGACCCAGGGATAGGGTTTTGTATAAGACACTTAAGTGGCCCCAGGCTATCAATTAAGTAGCAGCGCAGGGTACACGAGGCAAGACCATCTGGTGAGTCAAAGATAGAGTTTAGTAAAGAAGGTTGCCCCAATAGTGGATGCAGGTCAAAAAGTACCAGCGGGTTTTTAAGGGTCGATCCCATAGGAGGGATATTTTCTGCTTTCAGGTTTTCTGTCCATCCGTCCCTATCGATGTCCCTCTGGATGTCTGTCCGGATGTCCGTCAGCCAATATGTATGCATTCTCATTTCCGGCAATATCTACAGAATGCCTCCACGTATTTTGCTGAAATTTGGCAGTATGCTCCCCTTACCTGGTAAGATGTACTGATGAGATTTGTTGTCCCCATGGCCTAATTTGAGCAAATGGCAGCCTAAGTACATGCCCTTTGGGCTGTTACCGCAATATCTTTAAAAAACTCCAATGTATTTTGCTCAAATTTAGCAGTATGTTTATTTAGCATGCCAAGATAAAATAGTTAAATTTTGTTGTCACCATGACCTAGTTTGAGCTAATGGCAGCCCAATTACATGCTCGTTAGGGCTCATTACCGCAATATCTCCAGAATGATCCAATGTATTTTGCTCCAATTTGGCAGCAGGCTTAACTAGCATGCCAAAATGAACTGATTATGTTCTGCTGTCACCACGACCTAGTTTGAGCAAATGTCAGCCTAATTACATGCCCTTTAGGGCTCGTTACCACAATATCTCCAGAATTCTCCAAAGTGTTTTGCTCAAATTTGGCAGTGTGTTTATCTAGCATACCAGGATTGGTGTCACCATGATCCAATATGAGCAAATGGTGGAGCCTTCAGTCAACGCTTGCGTTGTAGGTATGTCTAGCTATGAAAGTGGCAATAAAGTCACAGTTGAAGGTAACCCTAACAAAACCATTTGATGATTTTTTTTTCACTCTTTGAATTTCGTACGTGCAAAATCTCAAAAACAGTAAAGCCCAATAAAATGTCCTTGCATCACACATGAAAACTTTGGCTACATCTTATATATAATGTATGGTCACATGCTTCAATATCAGTTAAATTTAAGACTTTTGACTTTTCTTAAAGGTCATCAGGTCACGCAAAGTCCAAGTTCGGTCATACTGGTGATATCCCTGTAAAACTTGTAACAAGAACCGTGTATTTTATATGCAATCTTTTATTCCCTGTGGGATCCACATACCACTGGTAAGCAATAAACTTAGTGAAGCAGAGAGTGACCAGAATGTGAGTAAAAATGCTTGAACAGTAAACTTTGTGCGCCAGTTTTTGCCGTTGATATGATCTATGTGGCTTTAAATATTTGCGAAATATGCGTGAGTGATTCAACCAATGTTTGATGTTTGGTTACTCCTAAAATATTTCCACCACTCCTGAATTGCCTCTCAGTCTGCCGCTGTCTTTTAACAGTCAACAGAACCTTTCTCCATGGCCGACTTACGTTACAAAATCAAGCTTTGCTATTTCTCACACATTTTCATCCTTTCCCGCAAATGAAGATTCCTTTTCATTAGTTTTTCTGTTCACGGCGCTCTGTAAGTAAATATCCATCGGAACTGAACACATTTGCTCCTATTGATTAAATCCTGTTGTGTACGACATCTCATATATATAAACTATTATAGAAGTGGGTTTTTTTTAATCACAGGAGGCACTTAGCCTTTGATATTGGGCTGTCACTGAAACAGCATAAAAATACATACATCAATGCAGGAACAAAGCGGTGAAATGACAAATTCTCGAAGCTAAATCACATTTCCTGAGTAATGTTCAGTATAGCGAGCAATTAAGAGAACGTTTACCATAGACACAGACATACGACGGATAAAGGGTACATATCATGTTTGATTTAAATTAAAGAAGAGTAGCTATTACTTTATGTTACCTGGAATATAATTCCAAAGTTTAATAGTGCAGGGGAGGAAAGAGCAAAAATAACTTTAAGCTATGAATTAAAGTTGTCCCTTACTGCAGTGGTTCGAGCTTAAACTGGAGCAAATAATCTGGTAATTGCAGAACAGGTCACGCAGAACACCATCAGGTGGTTAGGTGGTCTTAAATTGTGCTATCCGTTTTAAGGTATAGGCTGTTATGTGATTAAGTCCTTTTTTAAACTCTTATAAATGTGTTCTCTCAAAAACTATTAAGTTAATGGTTTTGAAATTGCACAGGGACGTTTCTAGCAGTAGCGAGACCATTAAATGGAAATATCGTAGACGAAAATCACCCAATTTCTGAAACCGTCCGAATCTTGATCAGTCATGAACATCATCAGATATGACAACACTAGCTATCATGCAATACATTATTCATTGAACATCTAATGAATCTAAGGTGTGATATTGACAAACTAGAAATAATGACTGTCATGAAAAATAGAACAGTTTTCAACAATGTTACAGAAGCTACACCGAACATCCACATAAACAAGAGCCATCCAAGATCAAAAACCTTCAGTCATCAAACAGGCCATAATAATCAAGACGTTTAAGGTAGCTATACCAAAAACTTTATGCTATTTCTTTACATCAGTCAACCAATGAAAAATGCAGTATGAAGGAAAACATCTGTCTGTTGACTTGATACAAGTACCAACAAAAGTTAGTTATTACTTTATATCGATTTGATGCATGCAACTCTCACTTTAAGTAATATATTCTTCATGCACGCATTGTGTAAAATGTCAGTTACAATTGTTAGGTTTACAAATTCATTACACCATTTATATAACATGTCAAATCCACAAGATATCTATATAATAAATTTTCGTTTTTACCCACAAACGCCAGAAACTAACATTTTAATTTAATTTTTGTATATCCTTGTTTTACAGGCTTTTGAAAAAGCTGTACATGACGGAGTCAAAGTTGTCAAAATCAGTGCATACTTTAGCAAAGGCAATTAACCTTGACACATAAATACCATACGCTGGCCCAAGTGGAATAACACTATTCATATGAGGGTAATTCACTATATTCAATTCAAAATCATCACGTTTGTCATATTGTTTACACTTCAATTCACTATTATCATTATTCATCATTATGTCTAAAAATGAACATTCCATGACCATGTCATTTTCTGTAGTTTCCTTTAATTCCAAACTATCTGGGTATCTTTTTAAAATATATTCTCAAAAAGATTACTATTGATGCATATGTTATTAATATTTCTAAATTTTAACTTGAACATTTATCACGAAATTTCTTTCCTTTGATTGCTTTTCAAGAAACATACTCATAAGAAAATGAATATAAATTGGGCACCAGAGGTGCACACTTGGCACCCATTAGAATACCAACTGTCTGTCTACAGATAGAACCTTCAAAATTGACATACATGTTATCACTCAAAAGTTCAACTAAACACACTCATCGTATTCAAATGGAGACTGGCCATCCTACATGTCGTTACCAAAATATTCACCTTAATAAGATATTAAAACTCTTTGAAAGTTATTTTTTCGTATGTTTTATATATGAGAGCCTTGATAAATTATTTCAAATCCGAATGAGAAATAGTTGTATATAAAGTGAAGTCCCGAGAAAAAATGGCCTCAAAGGTAAATAATTATCAGTACCATTCAACTGCTCCAACAGGATCTTTGAATTAGATAAAATTCAAAACCTGTTGCGACCGGAAATTGCTTCTATATGACCAAAGTAATTAAACCAACAGTCCTGTACTTTCTTCGAGCCCATAGACAACAAAACAAACAATTCTTTAGTAGATCAAAACTTGGAACCTGCTAAGAACAGAAACTTATCAGAATTTGTATGCAGTGTTGAGTGTAAGAAAATGTTAGGCAAAAGGGCGGTGTACTTGTATTTAGTAACAACTCCCCCCCCCCCAAAAAAAAACATGTGAACTGTTTTTTTTGTAATTCTTTAACTTTTTCTAAAAACTAAGAAAAGATATTTTCTCCAAAATTAGTGGGAATGTAACTTGAAATAATCAGTACCGATGTTTAAAACTTGCTGGCACTTACTCTATTTCCTAATTTGAAACAATGATTTACTTAATACCATTTAAAATAAAAGTGCATGTTGGGAAGGTTAATACAGGGTCATTAATATAAACGAATATACAGAATTCCAAATATTGAACAAATACAAGGAGACTGCAAATGGATTTCTATAATAGTAGGCCTAGGAGGAATCTGGAGATTTACCTTTTTGTCTCAGAGGTCAGTGTTGGACTTTATATTTGGCTAACCAGTGGTGCCCAAAGGTGGTTACCGAAAAAAAATATATATAAGACTTTTTTTAATGTTTGTTACTGTGAAGAATAACTTTTATAGTAACCCCGGTTTTTCTTGTATTATGTTTATACAGTTCAAACTCGAAATGAAGATATCTTTGTTTCCGGTTATTTATATTTTTTATTTAATATTGAATTATAAGTTTTTCAACTTTTCTACGGTATTATATTCGGGATCATTTTGAGCAGTAGTTTTCATTTTTTTTAAACTTGATCTACCAGGGTAACTGTTCTTTATTCCGCATATCTGATATTTATCTTTAACAAGTCCGAATTAAAATATCTTACAAGGATTATTTTGGATGATTAACGTGATAAAGTTTTTCTTATTGGGATAAGTGACAATATAAACAGTGAGTTAAGCATAAATCTGAAAATTATCAAACAGCAGAACTGCACATAAGCTGAAAATAAACATATAGAAGGTCAAAAGCAAACAAATGTTGGCGACCAAACTAGGCGTAGAACAAAAAAAAAAGAGTCCCTAAAGGAGAGTTCACCTCTATTCGTGGGTGTTACTGATTATGTTATCAGTGTCTTTGGCAGCTTTATAACCTGGTTGGCAGAAATTGAGCCCATTGCTAAGCTTGTTCCAAAATCAAGTTCGAGTAGGTCTCGGCCTGTTTCGCTATGGGTATCTTGAGGGTAGTAAGGGCTTCACCCTGGGTGTCCAATTTTAAATACGGGCTCGTTTTCTGGTACCTCATTTTTGCCCTTCTTCTTCAGATCAGGAGATAAGTTTTGCCTTTAATCCAGCATATCCTATTTAGGCTTTCGGTGGAGAGGCAGATATCTTGTCTTGATGGTTCTGTAGGTGCTTGAGCCCCACCAGCCATTCATTTCGTTTGTCCAGGTCAACAAAGCTGATAATTATGCCAGATTTTTTCTACTGACTAATTCAATGACATGCTTTGAACTGACAGGAGGTAGCATCATGAACATGTAGTTGTGTTTTAGCAAATTCATAGAGCTTTTTCTTGCCGCTGGTTCAGTTTCTCCAGCTTGACCTTTAACAATATTCATGATCAGTGACCAGTTCCTCTTGTGGGTGTGGTTGTCCAGTATTTGCATGCAGAGGGCAGTGAAAAGCTCTTGCATTTTGGAGGAGAGTTTGGGAAGTAAAGAGTTAGTCACTGTTTCAACCTTGGTGCTACAGTCTTGCATGGCCTTTTCTAGTTCCTTGAATTTATCATTTAAAGACTGTAAGTGAGTTACAACAGACTCTGTATCAGTTCTTAGCTGCGCGACATCCTCCCTGACAATAACACATTTTGTGTCTAATATTTTTGTACCTATGTCCAAGGATTTGGCTCTATTTCTCTGTTACATGACATGTTTCCTGTCAGTTGTCAACAAGTGTGAAATCAGTCTATTTTTGGGTGAAAAGATTACAGGGTCAGCATGACCGTTGTCTCCAAATTTGAGCTTATTGTCCAGGTTCATGTCTCCTTGCACTTGGTAATAGTTGTAAGTTACCCTGGTATGGTTTTCAATCAGATCAATAGTTTAGACAAGAACATTCATTTTGAAGTGGCTCATAATTATATTTTCTTACATGTCTTCTCGGGAAATTTAGTCCATCATTGTCTTTACATATTCGTGAGTGTACTTGGCAATTTCCATGTTCTGATGTGCCAGGTGAATAAGTGATTTTCTCTGCTAAAAAGAACCAAGATCTGCAAGGAGTGCTGATTTGCAACAGCTTGACCTCGTGGCTGTTGCGACCAAATATCACGAAGTCTGTTTCTCATCATATACCTGCAAGTGATTTTACTGAGCCATAGATTGCTAAATCAAACATTAAAATCATGTCTTCTTGCCCCGACTATGCATCATGCGTGTAGCATTCTCCATTACAGTATACACTGTAAAGAAGGCAGTTGAAGACCCATGTATCAATGGACAGTAACAGTGACTGGTAAGTGGGGGAACAGATGAATGGGCAATTGCATTGAAATCACCCTAGCTTGGAAGTGTCTGCCCATCCGCAAGCACAGGCAATAGTTTCAACTCAAATAGCAGGGTGGGACACAGTTTTACAAGTGTCCAAGCAAGGTCCATCTGGCGGGAAGAGGAGTGCAAGCAACGATTAAGAAAAAAACCTTCAGGATTCATCATTCAACCTAACCTACATTTTTGGTCATCTGCCATGTGCACTGAACTTTAACATGGCTTGACATTGTGTCATAGACTTTAAAGTTCGATTGCTACTAGTGTTGTCAGCATGCAGCATAATATTGATGTTTTAGTAATCATTGAATCTCAGCTTTTTGCTGTATTTTATTTTTGTGTGATTATTGGGTTGGAATTTATGAATGTGGGTAATATTCTTCTGAGCTATAAGCATGGTGAAGAGTTGTTTGATCCCATGAGGTGCCAGGTTGATATTTCTAGAATCACATGCTTTGGCATTTTAAGAATGGGATGCACAATATACAACATCTTGTGCCAAAATAATGCTTACCTTTTTTGCATCTGCTGAATCTCATGTCTTTTGCTGTGTTTGATTTTGGTTTATTTGAATAAATGAATGAGGGCGATGTTTTTGTGCACCTTTCCAGCAGCCACATTGCTGCATGTTAGGGAGCTAAGTTCGTCATGACCATTCTTATCAGGATTTCCAATTATCCAACATAACAAGCAGTATGAGCTCTCTAGTATACGACACTTGCATAGTGCCAAGATAAATCATCCATGTGCTGAGGCTGTTTCCCTGTGCCTTTGTACTCTGCTTCTGCTTCCCTAAGTCTTGTAGTTCTGTGAAGCAATGGTATTCTCTCAATAGATGCATTTGGGGAGGAACTAATTCATCTTGGCCTGAAGAGGTAAACACCAGTTATAATGTCCTACAAAGATACAGAGCTGCAGAAAACAAGTTCAGACTGTTGCGAGCATAAATCTGATTAAAAAAATACCATCTTGAAAGTACCTTTTCAGGCATAGTTTCAGCTTTATAGCACTATAAGTCTCTAACCTGCACCTTGTCCCTTCAAAAGAGCTCTGTATGCTGTCAACAGGGCAGACATGTAAATGCCTGCCAGCTTCGAATTCATTTCTCATTTTTTTTTGTGAATTTATGAAAAGCTGCACTATGTGCAGTTTCCTTTTCTCCTTCTTTTACCCCATTGTATTTCAGAATAAACTTGCTGGTGTATGATGTGAAACAGACTTTGTGATATTTGGTCACAACAGCCACACGGCCATTGTTGACTCCTGGAGTTCCATTAAAATGTGAGTGTAACACTTTATGTCTTATGCCAGCAAAATAGTCTTGCATGCTTGCATGAACTATGTATATCCCCTTGGAGTGAGTTTATTTATTACACAGACATTTTTACCAATCAGTAGAAAAAGATTGCAACCCCAACACTGGCATCATGTTTTCAGAGGTACTGGTACATGAATTGAAGTGCTCCTTGAACTAGCCTCAGAACATGTTAATGCAGGCCCACAACTTTTCAACTGAACAGAGCACATGTTTTCTTTGCTGGTATATATTGATTAGCACTTTGAGTACCAGCATACAGACAGTTCTTTCATTTGAGCCAAATCTGGTTTCTGCCACTCATAAACATTATCATCGCATATTTCTAGCAAAGAAATAATTTTTTTCGGAGATGTCTCTCTTGGTTTGTGAGAGTTTTATAAGTGTCTACCTGACAGAAAATACAATTTTAAAAGGAAGTTCCATTTTTTCTCTTGGGTGGCAGAAGCACAAGGTATTGTTATCTAGTGTATCGGCTATACTTTTTAGGTTTTTTGTATGACATTCTGAGTTGCAGAAGGAGAACCAATGCTTAATAAATAACGGAAATAAGAAAAAGACATCGAGGAAAGAGGTCAGCAGTGTTAGTACATGAGCATACCAACCATTTTGAAAGAAACCACAGAATCAAAAGCAACAATCCTAAACATTGGAATTCAGGCCAAGCAAGGGGACAAAATAGTCAACAAACAGAAGAACACATTCAATATTTCAGCCACGTGCATTGGTTCAGCACACACTGAAAGAGTGGGGCATCAGATCACTGGACAGAAACAACCCGCAACAAAACAAGAACCCATCAGACTGCGATAAACAGGAACAAATAATGCACGAAACAACAACAATCACATTTACCAAAGCACTTGATAACCAAATTTCGCTAGCAAGGAAGGGAATAGCATCGTGGTTCATCCAAATAAAGTGGTGCCAAACCTACTAGGTCTAATCTGTTTATTTCGAATCGAAAACATTTCAGGAGAGAAAATATCTTGATATAAGGATGCATGAATTTAATATCATTTATGACAATTCACCTCAATAGCACAAATACCTGCATATATATATTGAGGCAGAATCAAACAGATTTTTATATTAAGAATAGTAGTGCAGAGTCTGTGAACAGTATGTTACGTCAAAAAGTGGAACATTTGTAAAAAATATATTACATTAGTATAATTCAAATGCGACCATGATACCACATAAAATCCTGTTTAAAACATGTTTTAACAGTTTCAGCAAAGTGTGTTTAAGGTTGTGAACATTTGTGTTTTATATTCGGTCCCTAAAATTGTCTAAGAAAATACTCAAAGGTATCTGCATTTTTTCTACTCATGTTAGACCAGTGTCTCTATAGAAATACTCAAAGGTATTTGCGTTTTTCTACTCATATTACAGCAGTGTCCCTATGTGATTACTAAACGTTTTGCAATGTTATATTTGTATCACAAATTCAATTGTATTCAAACACAAATTATCATTTCTTACATGTCCTATAAAATCTAGTGTATGGTGTACCATGAGCACATTTTATGTTTATGCTTTCTGTTATTAGAGTGGCCCACTAGCGACCCATTTAAAATCTTAAAGTGAGTCTCTCTAACCATGTACCTTGTATTCAATATTATATGTCCATATTGCATTATTTCATAATTTACTTTTCCAGACCATGTCAAAGTTTGGTAGTTACTGTTATTTAAAAAGTCATCATTATTGACAGAAACCTACACGATACACACTAAACCAAGAATCCGCCACTCAACCTTTATGAACCCGGGCTCAGAAGTGCAGAGAAGACTCCACGCCTTAGGTGGCAGTGCCAATCCTGTAGAATTGTTTCTTAGCAGCGGCTGTAGGGTAGCCGATTAATCCTTAGTAGGGGACGTGAATGATATTAGGTTCTGCATGATTGCACACCCTTGCGTCTTTAGCGTGAAACTTTGGATGTTAAAGGTCCTCTTGATTGACCATGTTCAAATTTGATACATGGGTGACTCATGGGTTGTTCTCACCATACAGTGCGATTTTTAAAAAAATGGATGTGAAAATAATACTTTTATCCATATTTTTATTTTAAAAACTCACTGCGCCTTCAATCGTCGCTTTCCGTTTATTGCCGACACCCACAAGGCACGAAAGGCTTGTGACGTCACAAACGAAACACCGCCGGCTGACAGGGAATACTCCGACCATGCTAGCAAGCCATGGCTGTCAAGTGTCACTTGGTATAAACATATTTTATCCACCCTTTATCCACATGATTAAAAATGCATTTAGAAGGATTTATTTTAGTCCCTGCTCACGCCCAGGATGGGTCAGTGTGTTGCTGTTATTTGTAGCAATAAAAGTTCTGCAGCTTGTTTTCATTCCCCAAAGAATTGAAATTACGGAGAGCGTGGACCCGTGCAGTCAAGATTTACAGGGACAAGTGGCAAGGCCCTGGGAACCGATGTAATCTATGCAGCGAACACTTTGTGAAAAGTAACTTTGATTTGTCAAATATGACGATGTTTAGGATAGGTTCTGCAAGAAAAAGCTACTATTGCTGCCAAATGCCGTCGCTGTCCCATGCTGGGCAATGAAAGGATTCATGGAACTGGCCAAATTAGGCAAAACTCATAAAACCAGGAAGAGTGATTTTTTTTTTAACATCATTTACAAATTAATCTTCAATATGATTCTGATTTCAAAGCTTGCACAACAGCAAAATGTAATTCTACGACTGTTACAATGTATCACATAACTATTAATCGAATGTCACACCGACAACACTGGTCTGGGATGCTGTTACAAAGTAACATTGTAACAAAACTTCAGTGTGTTTAACCATTTTGATTCAATTGGTGGGGGAAAATGGATAGAAACCATGGACAAAGAAGGACCGATATTGTTCCATACCCAGGTCTAGGGTTGAACAGTCTATAACAGGTTGAGTTAGCTGGCCACCGTTATGTGTATGTCCGATTACTACTGTATATTGCGAGGTGTTTTATCACATGACCAGATAACATTTGTTTGGATAGCAATCACATTCACGCCTCAACTACACAGCTGCCAAGACCAGTGGCCGGCTGGCCTTCCATCTACCTCAGTCATGTGCCAGTATTTGTGATAGTCCACGGCCAGTTCCCAATAATCGGGTGTACAAAATTCCATCTCAATGTACATTTGTCGTTTATGTGGAACCAGAAAATCAGTTAGTCACAGGAAAATATTTTCCATTGTTACATAATGGATACGACCTGAAATACAGGACATAATAAAAACGTGCACTGATGACAAAGTATACGGAAACGTAAATTACTGTCCCCCAAGGATCGTGAGGTTACTGCCGGGTAGGAGTTATACTGATATTGAAAGCTATCTTTATAAATGCAAACTTATGTTTAATCACCCACAAACCACACATGTGGCAAGTGAAAATTAACTGTTTGTTTAGACTTTAATATACCGTAGGCGTAGGCCGTAGCTGTTACCGTGAATGCTAGACTTTAAAACACTACAAGACCTGGCCCATCCTGACGCAAATTCCAATTTATTGCATTCACGCTTGTTTTTGTTAAATGGAATTTTATCAGTTTTGATAGAAAATATCTCTTTTGCAACGAATTATCATTGCCCAGATGAAAAGCTGGGATCGTCTGGTTGTGCCACGGCTGCGCTCCCTGCAGTACTGGTGACGGTAGGGTTCTGGGCGTTCGCTCATGTGTGTGAGGCTGAATGATCTTTTCCTCTGCTGGTTCAGCTTTTCTTATTAATTCTTTCTCATCGTTATCAAACAACGTACATAAAAAACCCAATTCATACTCTCCGGAATCACTTTGCTCTGTCGTATCTGCCATAACTCTTATCAAACTGAAGGTACTCTGGCTTAGAACACATTTACCATGGCCAGCGTGTTGCGTTTTGACGTCAGAAACACTTTCTCACATCGGTCCATGATTGGAGAAAATTCGCGCACTTTCCTGTGCCAAATGTGATGCACTTTTGGAGCTTTAAAAGCACTATTCAAAAATAAAATTGAACATTTTGGTTTTCAGATATCATTTCTAACGACCATAAACATCAACTTTCTAATTTGTGGTATTCATTCACTCACTAGGACCTTTAACGTCGAAGACGAAAATAAACTGAATCTAATACTGACAACGTTGCATTTGGACTCTGTGTTTCAAATCAGGGCGGTGATGCTCATGATTATATGCACTTTATAAATAAAATGTGACCTTACTTGACTCTTTTCCTGTCGTTGACTGAAACCATGCGCCGTTGTGAACCAAATGACCGGATTCATGTGTTTAAAAAAAATCGGTAGTTCCATGCCATTCAGCCTCGTTCTGTATGCCACACATGTGTGTGTTAAAAGCAAGTGGCTTTATTGTCGCTTCAGATGCAGCTTTACGGACCAAAATGATCCACAACTTTTGGTACAAAAGACGCTTTTGCTAAGTGGTGGGTTAAAAAAAGGAAAACCGAATCGTTTAATGGCCAGGTGATGCCAAGGACTTTGGACATGGACACTCATAAATGGTGAAATGCAAAGCAAATGTTATATAGGTGCATTATGGCTTCAAATACCGTTTTGTTGTAGAATCCGTTTAAATAATTGGTTGATCATGAGTTCAGGAGCCACAATAGTGTATATGGCGTGTATGAAAAGCACACAATACTACTTAACTGATTTTGGTCTGTCCTGTCGTTTTGTCTGTCACCAAAGAGAACAAGAAGCCATGCCGACCGAATAATGAAAGTTACCCATTAGAATTATCTGTGTGTCCTTAAAGCCTCTATGATACTTATTCTGCTGCATCACTATTTTAGCTACAACACTGCCAGCAAACAGCGAAAAATGCATATCATAATAGTCCACTGTGCAAAACTTCGCTGATCGAGTGTATTCTCTTGGTACAAATTTAGATCATAAAACATGTCTGATAAAAGCATGAATGCGAGATTCCAGACGGTTTTTGTGTGTAAACAGTCCCACAACTGGTATTTACTTTGAATTGTGCTAATCGGAGCTACTGCTAGTTACAGTAACTATACAACCAGCCTGAGAAACAAACACACAGTTTTTCTCCTGAGGCTAGTGAGAGTTTTTTGTTGGATGTTTTGTCAACCTTTGTCTGAGCACACTGAAAAATGTTTCACAGAGAAAATTGAATATAAATGATTTCTCACATAATCTGCTGTCTCTCAGGCGCTTTTTGAATTGCCGCTTTGATTATGATAAAGTTAATTACCATTCGTGGACCACTCGCTTATTCTTTTGACCTATATTTCGCACACATTATATGAAAAAAAAAACACATTTACACAGGATCAGCTCTATCTGTACAGGTTAATACCTTCTCGCTCAAATCGCCGAAAAGTGTCCGGATGTAAAATGCCGTCTGCTTCAGCTTACATTTGTCGTTCATAGAAACCATTATGAATGGGAATTGTAAATAATTTTTGGCATTATTTGCCGTGTTTGATTAACGTTCCCCTTACTCTGTAAAACATCAATGATATGGGCAACATTTAACGATGTATATAATACTTGACTTTTAAAGTATATTTGTTGTGGAATGCGTGCGGACCTCTGATTATGAAGAATCGAATGCAATTATGTACGTGTGTTTGTGTGTGTGTGTGTGTGTGTGTGTGTGTGTTTATTCATGGCATCAGTGTATAATTTTGTTGACACCTATCGTCGTTTCAGGAGTCTACCTGATAGTTTTTACCTCAAGATTTCAAGTTGAATAAATACATGCCAAAACAACTTAGATGTATGTATTTTTACAGAACTTACATAGACCATTATACACTCTGTGCATATGGATGTGTTTGGATTTCCCAGCTTTCCGTTTTCCCTCTCTGGTTTGTGGTCTTATATCTCAATCGAACGGTAGCTATATTGTTTTCATAACGCTGTCAAACTTCAGCTGCCAAGCTTTATATACAATTATAACCAAGTGTTGCAAAGCCACGCTACATGTACAGATTCCAGGTGTATAGAGCTGATCTGGAGTCATTCACCGTCATCAATATGTCATGTGTTGCTGTGTAACGTGGTATACTTTTTGAAAAATACACATTTGCTTGCTTTTGAAATTCTAATTATTAAAGATGAAACAACATTGAGCATGTTATCCAAATTATGTCCCGGGAATCAGCATCTTCACCAGCCTATACCTAGG
Source organism: Hermodice carunculata (assembly GCA_964020975.1). Lineage (NCBI taxonomy): Eukaryota > Metazoa > Annelida > Polychaeta > Eunicida > Amphinomidae > Hermodice > Hermodice carunculata. The sequence goes on along the minus strand of OZ026614.1, from coordinate 84,777,931 downwards.
CTGACTACTGATACACCTTGGCCTGTTTATACCGAAGTTCGGATAAAATTGACTCAAATTATGTGATCAGAAATAAACGACATCAATGGATTGCAAATGGGCTTTTTCTAGGTTCGCAATGTTTTACAATTTCATTGAAGGCCTGTTTGTTGCTATAGTATGACGGAAAGGTCACGTTTTGTGACCTTACTTCTTTTGATGGGTTTTTAACACGTAGTGAATATGCGTGTCAACACATAGTGTATATTGGTACTTGATGCCACTTCACGTGCTATGCTGCAGCTGGAACAGTTGTAAACCAGTTGAAACACACTATTCGTGTTCACCTTCAAGCATGAAAAATCGAAGCAGTAATTCCATTCCTCATATGATAAAACTTTGTTGTTGCAAATTATTCCTCGCTATGTTGTTTTCTCGTTTATAAATCCCATAAATACATTGGTATTTTCTTTGGCAGTGTGAACTTTTTGCTTTTTCTTCTGGCAACATTTGGCAAAAATCAGACGGATCAAATCAACAAAAAACTCCATGAACTCAAAGGCAGCAATCATGGAGACACCCAACCAAAGTGCCATCTGACCGCCCAGGTCCGACAGAAAATCCGTTACCTGCAACGAGTATAAATAATGATTCGACTGAAAAAAATCCGGTCCCACTTGACCCTTCCTTTTTGCCCCATAATTGTACAGAAATGAAAGGATTAAGTGGACCCGTAAATAGAATTTCGGTGTTGCACCCAGCCTGTGGGTTAACATTTCGTGGAGCTTTATAACCTGGGAATGTAAACGTTGCGTCTCGGAAAATGGGCCTACGTTATGATGAAAGAATAGATAGAACATCTTTACATTCATTAATATTTGTAGCAAGACATGATGATGGAGCCATCAGTGTGTACGTGCGTAAATGATACTCTTAGTACTTTAGGTTGTTTCCAATTAAATATACGTATTATAGATATATACAAGTATACTCCAAGTACTATAGGTTGTTTCCAATTCAATATACGCATTACACATTTAAAAATAAAACAACTGAATTAATATGGACTGACTTTATCTACCAGAAAATGGTGCCCGTCGGGAGTCTTGGAAACATGATGACAGCTCTTCTAACTGATATTTTATGCGTCACGTCCGCTTCAAAAATAAACGTTGCCATAAGAGCAGTCCCGGTAAACAGAACCATTTCAACTTTATGATTTAAACCTCCTTCCCTGGAATGGACCACGCTAGGAAATTTCTTAACCCCCCCCCTCCCCCAATGTCTCTACATGACCTATGCTGTCAAGTTACATATATATATATATATATATATATATATATATATATATATATATATATATATATATATATATATATATATATATATATATATATATATATATATATATATATATATTGGCCTATTTTCTGGCCGTTCCGCACGAACGCGACAGGGACAATAGACTTCACATACTGTATAAGATGGTGCCGTCACAATAGTGCCATAATGTAGCTCTTGGTAGTAGATCTGGAGTTTCAGTACGTTATTCCTGAAACAAAAGATGTCTGTTCAATGATTGACCCTTTGCAGACTCCGTAAACAGGTTTCTTTATTATACACTGGGCATAATGCACCAAGTGGTCGCCAACGGAAGCAGTTGACTTAGTCCATATAGTGATCTTCATGCCTGAAGCGGAAAAATTGTTAATCAAAGGGGTTCCGGCACTGGATATTTGTGTTAAATCTGTCCAGGCAGCAGGCAGCCAGCATTCTCTTGTAACATGTCAGCGGTTGCTGATCTAACTACAATTTGCAAACCGGAAAACATAACAAATATATGAGGTTACAGAACATTCCAACCAAGTTGGCAAGGTCATGATTGCTGATGTAGTTACAACCTCATGTGCAAAGCAAAAGGACCTGAAGTAATGTATGACCTTGACAACTCGCTGTGACATTTCCACAGACCACAAAATCACGTGTTCGTGCAAATGTTTTCTAGTATTCTGTTCATGAAAAAAACACCCTGAACACAAGTTGTATCAAATAGACATGAAACGTACTAAAAAAAATATTATCTAGACATTAATGTGTTATCCTATTTTCTGCTGTTCAGGAGCGGAGTGTATTCTAAAATTGTTGTAAAAATATAGCACATTTTGGAGGTTCAAACAATCATTGGGGTTCTTTTTATTAACTTTGATAAGGTCCCTGAATGCACGTATGCAGTCCCTTATATGTCACGCGTGTGGTGACTTCACTCTGTTGCTGAGATGTGTAAGAACTATACCGACATAGAATTACAGAAAAAGGGCGCATAATCATCATCTTCTATGCTAAATCACGATGATATGACAAACAATTTATTGCCGAGTATACAGAGCAGAATGGATTGAATTTGAACAATTTGTGTTTAAGCATGACATAGGGACGACATTTCATCTTGGCAAGATCCCACCAGCAGTAACTGTGAAATAGCAAAGCACATCTCATTGGCCTGGGTACACAATAATCAATCGCCTTGCCAACTTTGTTGGGACAGACTGTAGCTTCCATGGAACTATGTCAACTCTAAATTTAACAGACATATACAGCTAGCATTCAAACCTCATCAACACGGCAAGTCTTCGCAGATGTCTCTGAAATTTTTAGCTCCACACAGAGGACGCCACAACGTTGGCTGATGTTAAGACTTTGCATGCATGAAGTGTCCTGTTCCCTCGCACATGGATAAGAATTGGCGATCCATGAAAACAGTGAGCTGAGGGTAACTTGCATGAACTGACCCTGCCGAAAGTCGATCCGCTCACAGAGCCAAGTTGGTACCCCAGAGCAGCCAGCCACGATAGGGTCACAGGTCATTGCGGGCAGGAAATGACGTTTCTCAATTTTTTACTAAAGTTTGCAAGGTAACCAGTGTTATTATTTACCTTTTCTGATAAACCAGTGGATCATTTCATGAAATTATATAATTCAACAGAATCTCCAAGACACTAGCTAATGAATGCCAGATTCGGACGAACTTCTCCTAAGGTAACATCTTTGACAAAACAAGTTTCTTCATGGTTTTGGTAACTATTACTTTCTGTGGTAAGTTACCCTCAATGACCTGTCACCTTGTTTGGTGTAACGTGCAAAAATATCTTTATATGGTGCTTATGAACTCAAGTTGCTCTGCACTTTTTTAAATTAACACCACCACCACCACCACCCCCCACGTGCTACATCATTCTAACGTAAACTTGGATAGAAACACGAAAATGATAAATACAAGTACGAAATGCACAATATACATGTCGCATGGGAACGACGTTGTGCGGGAAGTGGTCACCAAGACGAAGTCGACTCAGTTCTTGCGTTTTCCTTGACGGTACTACTACTACGGTCTTTGCTACTTAAATTTTCATCTCCAGTAACGCAATCTGGGCCAAAAAAACATGGGCTTCCATTTAGATACATGTATATGCCTCACCAATGCTGAACCACGCCCAGTCCGATCACAGGTACTCGTAGCGTCTGTTGGGGGCGTCACGCCTTGCACGGCCATAAGACTTAATCCCCAATACAGAAAGGTATGAAGCACGGGCTCACAGGTTCTGCTCAACAGTGTTTTTGCAGTTGCTTTGCTATCTCCGATTTCAAAACTTGGCGATATTTTGTACCTTACCGGCTTTGCAAGTGTCCCAAGTGCACCTCTTAGTCAACGGCGGACAAAAAGGCACCACAGCCGATGCCAATGACAACTCCAATTCCGATGCGAGTAATTAAGGGCTTCTTCCACACAAAGTCCTAATTTACGCACTATAAATAGTATCTATATGTTCCTCCAAAGATTCTGATGACCGTAACATGTCATTTGCAAAGAGTCAGGCTGAGAAATAATCACCGGACATATGGTATGAAAGTGGTCAATGTCCTCCGTGACCCAAGGTAACAACAGTTTCCCACAAATCCTAATGATCGCTATCACTGGCTGGAAGTTTGCCAAAAAAAAAAAAAATATCTTTCCATTGAAAATTGCTATACAATAATAATTGCAATGCACCATTACTATATTATACTAAATTTATAAGTTTACATAATTTTTCTAACAATTTACACATAATTTTTACGACTGAGTTCTGGTCAGCTGAAGAGTTCAGTCCCTTGAGCCCTGGAGGCACCTGTGTTTTGGAGGGAAATTTATAATCGAACAAACTTAGAAGGAACCCACCGAGGGTACATTACCACCTAGTTTGAAGTCAATGTGACTCACAGTTTCTTTGGAGAATTCCAAAATGTGAATTAGCATTTGAGTACCAATTGACATACACAGTTTCTAATAGGAAAGGTGTATTTACGGATAATTATCCGAATTGAAAAAAAAGTAGTGTAGTGCCAACTAGTGAACAAATATGTTTGATACTTCGACAAGGAACATATCCATTAAGTTTCAGCTTAATCTGAGAGACGGTCCTAGAGAAGATGGAAATAGAAAAAACATCCAAAAATATTATTAAAAAATAGGACAATATTGCAATGCCACCTAGTGAACTAATTAAGAACTAGGAGTCCTTAGGACTGTTCCTGTATGACGTCAAAGCAATTGGACAGGAAGTCGAAAATGTGAATTGTGGATGGAAGGAGGCAGGGGTGAAGGACCATCCTAAAAGCTTAGCTGACTGACATGTCAGCTGAGCTAAAAAAACACTAGCTTTGACCGCATGAGGTGAACACATCAGATAAACGTTACAGTTTTACCATTTTGCAGACCCCTATTTTTTCTGGAAACAGGACCATATCCTCATGTGTCCATTATTCAGTTGGGTAGTTCTAGGAGTGAACATGAGATGACACCAAAATGGAAACCCAACATCATGCCTTCCTTTTGCATATTGCTGTGGCAACTAGTATGCTTAGAGGGTGTTCAACATAAATAAATATTGAAATTTTCAAACCACTGATGACATTCTTCTTCCCACCCCTTCGAATTTAATATCTATGTGTATGTCATTGAAAAATAAGCTTATCTCATAATACACTTTCTTCTTTTTTTAAAAATTGTACAGGGCATGCATATATGCAATGAGGAGCTTTATTGTTGTGTTTGTTAATATATATATTCATATATACAGGGCTACTACTTACCAGTAAAAAAGTGTCTTTGATGGTTATTTTAATCTGTGCTTCTCCAAAAACGAAAAAAAAAAAAAAAACTCCATTGCAGCCTCCATGCATCGAATGATACTACCCCGAGTTCCATTTACCAGCCTGTCACTCATCTCTGGTACAGGTTACAGGTCAGCATAATCTTCCAATGTTTCTTGAGCTTCAGCACAGATGCCACTAAATTTCCATTCAATGTACTTCTTCTTCCACTGTCTTGAGCCTTATAGATGTACATTGCACCCTCTATTTCTTGAATAATTTCAAAGTTATGCTCTCTGGCTACGAAGTTATTAGCAAACAAACTTGTTACTTCATACTTAGATACTCCTTCAAAAGGTCTAGCAAACGATTGTACAAATATCATGGTATCTTCATCAAGAGGCCCACCATGAGCACGTGTTTGGATGACATCAATTACGTTGGGCTCTTGAGTTCTGACAACAGTGCTAAGTGTCATTTTTTGTGAAAATACCTCTTCCCATGATGGTGGAGGCATACTTCCCTTTCATCCCCGTATCTTTGATTGGGTACTGGGGGCAGCTGCAAAAAGTTCCCGACTGCCACCACTTGCAGACGTCCAAAATATTCATTGTTTCACCTTGATAGACGACACACAGTTTCAATTTGCTCAAATGTTCCAGCAGACACCATAGAAATTTCATCGATTATCAGCAGGTCACATTTGCATACTTTTTAGCCCGGTAAAGCCAAACAGTTCACTGTCTGGCATTATGTCGTGTAATTTAGCCAAACTATACCGTTCGTCCAGTATCCCTGTCCACCTATGCAGTGTCTGTACTTTCATGGTAGTGGGAAAAGCGGTGCAAGCTATCGCAGTTGTGGCCACAACGGTCACATTTCTCTATTTGCCATGATGCTTGTATAACTCCTGCACCAAGTGTGACTTTTCCGTGCCTGCCTGGCCACAAATCAACAAATGCGCACATCTGCAACAAATGTCATCGCTTCATTCTTTTCATTTGTCAGCATGATGCCTCTTGGAGCAATACTACCTCCATGAAATGCAGAGTCACCAAACAGCTGATGGTACAAAGTATTGGACAGGCAGATTTATCACAGTAGACAACATGTCAACGCGTGTGAATGTGATTATTGGATTTGTACATAGCAATCTATCAGCCAATGACAGCTATCATCAGGATTTAGTGCAGAACTGTTGTTACAAATGGCTGACTTTTGGTCATGGAGGACATTGACCACTTACATACGGTAAGTCCTGTGTTGAATATCTCAGCCTGACTGTTTGCAAATGACATTTTATGGTCATCGAGAGGCGGCGCTTATGGATACCATTTACAGTGCAAATTTGCACTTTGTGTGGAAGAAAACAACAATTACTCACATCTTAATTGGAGTTGTCATTCGCGCCAATTATGATGCTTTTTTTTGTCCACGGTTGACTAAGAAGCGCATTTGGGACACTTGCAAAGCCCTTAAGGTGGCGCTGTGAAGCTAGCGCGAAGTGAGACTGGCAACTTTGGATCGCAATTACCCATTTAATTTTTTCACAAGTACATTAAACCTATATGTTTTCTGATTACTACATTTCCATAGATTTGTATCCATAGAGTTTTTTTGCATGATTGGATTTTTTTGTGATTTTATAGCATTCTTTCTGACTTGGTAGGATTTTCACACTTTTCTCGCAGAAGTCACACAAAATTGATTTTTTCCAGTTGAAATCAGAAAAAACAATATATATATATATATCCGTGTCCAAGATCGAATTCAATGGTTAGCACTGAAATAGCATTAATAAAAACTTGCAAAAATTTTTAATTTATGACTGTGTTTTAGTTTTTGTGTGAAATAAACTTGTAGCTTTACCTCTGTAATGTTGTCATTAAACAAAAGTATATTTTATGGCTTAAATCTCGACTTTTTTAACTTGGGATCACCACACTTGGTTTGTTTGCGTGTGGGTTCACATATGGCTTTCCATATTTTGGGACCAGTTAGTGGATTGTGCTAATTTGTTTTTACATCAATAGATACTTTTAAAGTAATCAGAACAATAGTAGTGATTTGTCTGAACTAGCCAATCCTTCTCTCCACGGCTAATGGTTTCCTGTGAGTGACCCTTGTCAATAGCTCAATTGGTTTCCAGGGGTCATGGACTTATGACTGTGCAAACAATGACATGGTTCATTATCACACCCATGCAAACAAGCCCATGTACCTGGCACTGCTTAAACTTTTCAGTGTAAATAAAAGTCTTGAGATCAGTTATCTCATATTTATTTTATGTTCCCACATATGAGTTTTTGGGAGCATGTAGTTTAAGTATCAGACTATCCAAATTTGAAAAAGTGATTACAGGCTATCCAAAAGTTGCCGGCTTCAAATCCCCCACCTTAAGGTACCACATATGGCCAAGTTTGAAATCGGTGATAGCAAAGCAACCACAAAAACACTATTGAACAGGATTTCGGAGTTTTATTTGCTGGAGTTGCATACGATTGGAGTAATAAAGGATAGTTGACAACCAGGTCAGTGAGCCCGTGTTTCATACCTTTCTGAATTTGGGGTGAAGTCTTATGGCCCTACAAGGCGTGACGCGCCCAGCAGACGCTTCGAGTACCTGCGAGTCCGATATACTACAAGTACATGCAGCATGGATTATAGTGCATCAGGGAATATGACCAATCTGGGCCAGGTGGAAGGACTAAACCATGAATCTGCTCTTTGCAAGATTCAAATATGACATCGTAAATGGCAATCGTTGTAATATATGTACCTAGGTATTGGTATTAACTTTCCAGACATCCTGCGTCGGCTGTTCTTCCATATCGGTGAACCTGTGACACCCATAACGTACCTGTAACCAGTCCGTCGCACAACATGTAACATTTCCTTTCAGGGCCACGTTCACGTCAGTTGTCTGCCCTGCTCTCTTTTCTCCGCCGAACCCCATCCCCGCCCTCTCTGGTGAGTAGCAAGCGCAACCACGATGTGACCGGAATAGGTTATTTTAGAACAATGGTGCAAATGATCTTCCAATCGCAGTTTCCAGAGTAAGAGAAGTGAGACCTCACCGGAATCAGTTTGTCTGATGGAGCCGGGAACGAAGCCAATGATCTTGCTGTCATTACAAGGCTCCATGGACTGTCCACTGGATGTCAACCCTTCCATTGTGTTTGTTTTTGCAATGTATCTCTGAATCAGTTGCAACTTATAGCACCAGACAGTGCAGCCGTGTGACCCTTCACCAGACATGTGGGTGCCACAAAGAAAGGCTTGCTCTGAATATCGGCTAAATAAAGTTCGCGTTGTTGTATCCATCAATATATAAAGCAATATATTTCCATCTATACTTGCTTAAAAACGTCGCCACTTTAAAAATTCTTCCAATGCCAAGTTGTGAATGAACAGCTTTCCTGCATCCAAAGCATGCCAATGAAAGCTGTTGACCTCGACCTTATGGTCTCTGCAACTGTTGGCATGCTGAAGAGTGGTACTTAATGGAAAGTCTGTTTACAAAGATTATGGATCTTGTTTCCTATATCAATTCAAAGCTTGTCGACTTTTGGCAGTTTCAGTGAGGTAGACCCAAGCACTCCTGTTCAATAACTTGTTGCCCTCCATGAACCTTGCTCATCAGGACACCACTAAAACAACCCATGTTGGATATTCATAACAATAAGTTGTTTCTGTAGCTTTATGACCTGTGTGGCCTGCCACAGCTTTGTTTCATTTTTTGAGATCATGATACCGAAGACCAATATCACTATACTTACTGAATAAAACCAAGCTTTGCGTCGTGCTTCATCACCCGCATTCGGTCCCGCAGTCTTGTGTCCCGCTGCATAATAGTCTGCATCAAGCGTTTCTGAATAATAATAATAATAATAATAATAATAATAATAATAATAATAATAATAATAATAATAATAATAATAATAATAATAATAAAAATAATGATAATAAAAATAATAATGATGATGATGATGATGATAATAATAATAGTAACAATAATAATAATAACAGCAATAATCGTAATAAAATCTACAACAGCAATAATAATAATAATAATAACAACCACAACAACAACAAGCGAAGCTCGCTCTTACGGTCACGTGTGTAAGCCAGCGAGTTGTCGGGTATTGGTTTGAATTAGCTAGTTTGAATCTTCTTTGCAACTCTCTGTTGTGGATCAGCTGGGCGAGCTCCGATGTGTTATTTATTGTCATTGGTCGCCTTTGCCTTTTACGCAAAGTGACCAATGAGGGCAAAACAACTCATCATGACTTGCTCTTGGTTTCTAGCATTTAGCATCATAAACAAAACACCGCACAAACGGCCCAGTTCAAATGAATAAATTAAATGGGTCGAATTAAATTCTTCAAACTGAACGATTAAAACCGGTAAAAATTCAATCTTGAACTGCGATTTGTGTTTCAGGTAATGTGCATGCCCTGCAAAAACTTTTTTTTTTTCTGAAGGCACAACCGAAACCTATTTATTTCATTCCGGTCATGTCACTGTTAACTCTGAACTTGATCTGACCTGAATAGCTTTCAGTCACGTTGTATGAGGCAATGCCAATATGAATGGTTCCACCCGGACTGAGTCCTGTCTAGTGTTTACCCCCCACCCGACAAAGGCTTCGCTCGCTTATTGCGCTACACCAATTGCATAATAACAATAATAATGATAATGATAGTGACACTCCCACTACTACTACTACTACTACTACTACTAATGATAATAATAATAATAATAATAATGATAATAACAGCAACTCTTACCATAAACACGAGAATATAGGACATAACAGAACGGTAAATTATCTAATCAGAACACTACTAAGTATCTACTCAACGAAGTCGATTTTTTTCGTCACCTTCTACAGTGCATGCGCGCATGGACACAACCATTGCCTTTTATATGCATCCCAGGTAGTTTTCGCTGTTTTATTAACACTAAAGTCTCAAACTTATCAGCCTTTATGGAAATTATGCCAATAACTCATACCTATTCAGAAAATGTTTTGGATAAAGTGTAATAAATAATAACGATTCAGCAACTCGCATTGTCAACATCTCGATGGAACGTTGGCATGGCAAACACGCTTTCCGCGGAATCCAAAAACGTAACAGGTATGAACGCAACCTCAACAAACATCGCAAAGTATGTAGCATTTGTTTCGCATGTCGCAGTCACCATGAACCAGGTCGCTCCTGAAAGCCTTCCAGATTGCAACTCACGCTCTGTCCCTCTGAGGCCCCCAATTACCATGCTTCGAATGAATGCTCAGATTTGGTATTGTCGCGCGAGTTTCCAACAATCACACTTCGTACACACTACGTCTCTGAACCAAGTTACAACACTATTTCATTGGAGATATAGATATCTTGGGCACAGTTCTGAAATTTTGTGGAACAGTGTCTAACAAAAAGAAAGGCTATACGACAGGTGGGTTCGTTCAGCCGCTCAAGGCACTACGGCCTCGCTCCTCTGTACTGGTTTAGTAAATGGCCGCTAGAAAGACCCAGCGACCAGTTGCTACTGCCTGATCCACCAAGCATTGATAAAACTGAATACTAATTAAGTATTATCAATACTTTGTAATGCTGACACCTGCATCTTAAGCTATGCATACAACATGATGATGATGATGATGATAATAATAAGGGGAAGCGAGTTCTTAAGTACGTATATGAATTACATTACCACCATGGGGAGTGCACAGTAATGATTAGTTTTAGTTAAAACATATTTATTTCAACTGGATCGCCCTATAGTACATCGATATGTCACTAATCGGGGGGGGGGGTTCCTCAGAACATGGAGTGACACACAAAAAGTATATTACAAAACACACAGGACAAAACATGAACAAAGTTACCCAATTAACAAAGAAGCTGTACACATGTTTCAGATTTGTACCCCGCATGCAGGAATCAAAATAAAGACGTCACCAATATGCAAAACAAAGAAAGATAGTTCACTACGGGTAGAATGCACACACATATATGTATACACTGTTCACAATAATACAGACCAGCGGTAAAAAAAAATGAAAGGACTCATAAGAAGTAAATTTGTGTAAGTCAGCGACTAACTCAATTGACAGCTAAAATATGAAGCGTCTTGTGTCTACGATGTATCTGTGGAAAGCAACCCAAATTTGTCTGTTGAGGGGAATGGACAATTCGTCGCTACCAAAGAGAAGGATATGAGCTAGCCTGTCACTTGCTGTGTGTAAAATCAGATTCGGGTGGACGCCGGGAGCAATAATGGGGATGACAGAGTTGAGAAGTTTAGTTCTGTGAGTTGAATACTTTGGACAAAAGAACAGAAAATGTTGCAAGTCTTCAGTGGGGTAGGAACAGGAACATGTAGGTTGTGGGATGATGTTGACTTTAAAGAGATCAAAGTTAAGTCTCGAGAATCCAAGACGAAGCTGGGCATGACAAATGTTGGCAAATCTGTGCCCTTGGGTATAGTGAACAGGAACATGGTCCACTGCTGGTAGAGTTGCTTTCAGTTTTGATTTAAATATTTGGAGGGAAATTGAGTCTCTTATGTCAGAAGGAAGATTCTTCCACAGCTTAATATGAAGGAAGGATTTGTCTAAGCGATTAGTTCTGCAATTAATGGGACGTATGGAGCTAACGTGGCGAAGGTTTCGAGCGTTGATAGTTGGGGGAATTAGTTGAGAGAGATAGGAGGGTGTTAAGTTGTGATACATTTTGTAAAGAAGAAGTAACTTAAAGTACTTCCTTCTGCTGGCGAGTGTTGTCCAACCAAGTTCACGTAGGAGATTGTCATTGATGTGTGTCTTAATACACCTGTGCATATTTTAGCAGCTTCAAACTGTATGGATTCAATAAGATCAGAAAGGCCGCGACCACAATTGTCAAAGAGCACACAACCATATTCAAGTATTGGTCGGATCATAGTTAAATATAGTTTGATCAGAGCTTTGCGGGAAAGTTTATATTTAAATCTACGCAGAAGGGCAATTCGCTGGCTAGCTTTGGTGGTAATGCGAGTAATGTGAGCATGCCCGGATAAATTGCTACTGAGAGTAATACCAAGATGCGTGTGTGAGTTTGCCTCAGGTATTTCAGAGTCTCCTAGACGAACGGGTGGATGGTGTGGTTTAACAAGTTTAGTTGAAAATATCACAGAAAGAGACTTCAAAGCGTTAAAGATAACGCGCCACATCTTTCCCCAATTATGTATAATTGAGAGATTAATGTTCAGGTGATTAGAAGCTTCGATGGGGTTATTAGCAACTTCCACTAGACTGGTGTCATCAGCAAAAAGTCTGACATCACATGTAATATTATCAACTAAGTCATTAATATAGACCAGAAAGAGAAGTGGGCCCAAAATGGAACCCTGGGGCACACCAGCTTCGATACGTAGCCATGATGAACATTGGCCATGAATAATTACTCGTTGGAATCGGTTTGAGAGATAACTATCAATTCAGGCTACAAGATTATCAGAAATACCAAGTTGACGAAGTTTAAAAAGGAGGCCAGGGTGCCAAACCTTATCAAATGCCTTGGACACATCTAGAAACACCATTCTGGCTTCTTTGGACTGTTCTAGACCGTTGTAGATATTGTGAAGGATGTGCACAAGCTGATTGACAGTGGAGTCATTGACCTTAAAGCCAGAATTTTTGGAAGTGAGTAGGTTATTTTGTGTCAAGTATTCAAAAAGTGCATTAAAGACCAGTCGTTCAAACACCTTTGAAACATTACAGAGAAATGAAATAGGACGATAATTGTTTTTAATCTGTCTGTTGGCCTTTTTGAAGACAGGACATATGTTGGATCTCTTCCAAACATCCGGAAAAAGAGAAAGACTAAGAGAAAGTTGAAAGATTTTTGTAAGTGGTTTACAGATCGAATCAGCTGTGTTCTGAAGTAGGATATTCCCTATATTATCTGGGTCTGATGCAGAGGATAGTCTCAGGGAAGATAGAACTTTCTTAACACTGTTTTCATTGATTGTAATATTGTGTAAGCGTGCTTCAGCACGGAACGTGAAATCAGGCAGGGGTTGGGGCATCAACATCAGGAAGTATTTTACACTGGCCGGCAAAGTATGAGTTAAAAAATTCACATTTTTCCGTGATACATGAAACGATCTTGTTATCGTCAATGATCGGGGTTATATCTTGGTGAATTATTGATGATTATAAATCACGCATTCGACTTGTCGTACCACAGATTTTCGCTGTGGGGAGCGCCATTTCGTATTACGAAATAACGATCTCACTTTGCCGATAATGTACAGTAATTTATTCTCAGTCATGAAATTGATTTACACATGCATTTACACTTGGTGTTGTATGTTGTAAGTTCTACACTGTTCAATTTCCAGGTTTGAATGACAATGTATCAGTGTGCAGATTACGCGGGCGTACAGTGAACTTCGGAATTCCCAAAGCAAAGCGGTTGCCCCATTTTGACTTGCTGTCAGCTGGTGCACAATGGAAAAAAGATACACAAGACCATAAGGATTAAAGTTGGGCTCGCTTTTTACAGTGCTAGCCGTTTAAATCATCATCATCATCGTCATCATCATCATCATCATCATCATCATCATCATCATCATCATCATCATCATCATCATCATACTGCTATTCACCTTGTTTCACTCAGCCGAAATATTATGACGAAAGGCCTTTTATTCTAATATTGTGCCAGCATGCCTGGAGTCCGCAGGGAAAAAAGCCCTCTGGTCCCACAGCATGCCTCGATGCTTTTGGCGGCGCATGCGCGCTGAGCAAAGTTGTCGACACGGTGAAGTCAATGGCTGCAAACTCTGCCATGACATTCTGAGTGTGTTTATAGGCACTTATTGCTTTAAAGCAACTGGCAAAAGGATGTGGTTGAATAATCTATGTATTCGTTAACTCGATTTTATTTCACTCTGTATTATTTATTTTCTTCTCTCTCTCTCTCATTCTCCATCCCTCCCTCCTTCTCTCTAGGTGATCCTTAATGCTTCAGAAATTTCCCGTTATAACTTAAACCAGGGCTACTAGTGATAACGATTTTAATTGGTTCGTGTACAATTTTCATTTGGAACACGGACACATATGAAGTGACGGACAGACGGAAAGATAGACTGGCAACTTATAGACGGATGGATGGTATGATCTATCGATGGATAAATAGATGGGTGGACAGACGGACGTGCAGACAGACAGATAGTTTTGATCTATTATGGTGTAGAGCCACATTATAAAAAGACTTTTGGTTGAAGGGCTTTTAATGATGTAGATATTAGGCAGGCAATCTGTAAGTGTCGAACGGAAAGCGCCAGCGAAGTCTGATACCAAAGAACACCCAAAACTAGACAGGAGCTTGTCAACTGCATGAAACCAGTATGCATCATCCGTCGTGCCAATCACTGCCCGCATCTTGACCCCCCCCCCCCCCCCATGACCGCAAAAATAGGTTAAGGTTGTTAAATGTGTAAAAATCAAAATGATTGTTCAATACTATCCAGATCTAGGTTCATGTTTCTACCTCCATCGTCACCAAGATATAAGCTATTATATCCGTTTTATCGTTAGAGTGACATTTGAAAGTCAATCTACGTCGAATTGAACAACACCAAAATATACCCCCATAGGTTTTTATTCCCGTCAGTGTTTGATGGTAACTATCGGACTCGGATCCATTCTTATCAAGATATGAGACAATATGTCAGATTGACTTGAAGTTTAAGCTTTCAAAGTCACAGAAGTTCAAAATTAACACCAAAAGAATTCCATGTTTGAAGGTGTTTTCCTGCCGATATAGATGTTCCCATGAACCTAGGATCCGTCACCAAGATGTAAGCCAATATGCGACTTTTGTTGAGTCGACTAAGATAAAAAGAACGGTTGAAATGTCAATGAAAATCTGGAAATATCAATAGTGGAAAACAATACTTATATCAGTGGCATTCCCCAGACCTCTCAAAAATGTGTCCCAAAATGGGGGGAAAAACAGTTGAAATGTCATTAAAAATGTCGAAATATCATTAGTGGAAAACAATACGTATATCAGCGGCATTCCCCAGAAGCGTTACGACAGGAGCCAGCTTATCGATAGAGCTGAACATCATGAAAGAAATGATTTATACTTAGGTCATAGCCGGCGGAAAGTAAGCCAATTCACATAAATCTTTATGAGTTGTGGCACACGTAGGCTGTTCTAATGTAATGACATCCTGGAAAAGTGAGCTATATCTGATATTCTGCGACGATACAATTTGCTTGGACAAAAACCGCGATGATGATTGAACACATCTAGACTTTATGTCGTTTTTAGGCACATTGTAAAAAAAATGCCTAATGAGCAAGGTTATCCTCAGAGTTCAACTCTGCCAACTTAATGAATAACATGTCAAGTGACCGACAAAACGTATTGTTGATAAGTAGGTCAAGGTCATTTTTAACATACAGGTCCACATATTCAGTGCACTTGGTTCTCACAAGTGCAAGGGCATCTTCGCCGGGTCTTACGTTATATGAAACTATCCATGCCATTTTTATAAACTAAAAATTACTTTTAAACAAATGATAATGACCATACGCCCTTGATTTCAAACAAAATAGATAAACACACAAGTACTTAATATGTTTCTAGACTCAAGGTTCACACAGTAGATGGTCTGTTTTTCTGGACATGTCCTAAACTGTTCGATTTATTAAGTAAGAACTCAAATTTTGGTAATATGCCATATTTCATATAAAAAAGGCTAATGTCACCAAGAAATAAGTCCAAAGTTTTTGGAATGTATTACCACTCATGAAATAGAAATTAAGTTTGAAAGACAAAAAAAAAGGAAGGCAGATGAGAACTGGAAGGACTCAAGAAGTGGAAGGAGAAAAAGGAAAGAAAAAATTGGCTTTGTAGTGCTGGTGTTTCTCCAAGCGTGAAAAAAAAATCAAAGCGGGGGCAACTAATCGGAGAAAGAAATCCTAAGTATTAAATAACTCCCTCATCCCATGGGATGGGGGCTTATCATACAGCATAGTGCTGCTTCTCTCTAGACTGCTTGTAGGGGAATATGTTACCAACCTGATAAGAATCAGACGGGAAACCGGCGCTCGATATGCTATTGGAAAAGTATACTTCGCTGAAAATGTAGATAATATAGATTTAGCAGGTATTAATGCATAAAATACGAAACATATATTTGCGTGTGTTTTATCATATACTTGAATCCCTTATACTTTAACACATAAATAAAAATCTTAAATATACCATTAAATTTTCAATGTCACCACCTTTGTTAGCATATCGTGTACATTTATATGATCAAATCACTTTCAATTGAATCACGCGATGAACAGTATCTAGGTTACAATTGCATGTTCAAAATTTGATTAACTATGTATTTGATATGATCAAAATTCAAGGGATATGTATATATATATATATATATATATATATATATATATATATATATATATATATATATATATATATATATATATATATATATGTATGTATATATATATATATATATTTTGTGTTTGCGTGTGTGGTATGTCTGTCTGTATGTATGTATGTATGTATGTATGTATGTATGTATGTATGCATAAGTTTTTTTCAAATGGTCGAGCTTTAATATTTTTTTTTATCTGTTTGTTAATGTATTTTTATTGCTCAGTTTTGGTCAAATCTTCAAAAACTACTTTTCCGAAAGCGTTTGGCCAGTTGCTGTTATGTTCGCCAATAAATACGTCTGGGTACCCCTAAGCCTTATTTTGTTGAACGAGTGGCGCTGCGAGGTTTTCTTTTTGTTGCAAACTTTGTTGCGTTTCAAATTTTTACTTTTTATTCAACAAGCTACTCATATTACGCTGAAAATCGGTTGTTGTACATTGTCAAGGCGTAAAAGTTGTTAACTGGGTGGAGTTGCGCTGGATCTCTAATTTGTAATGAATTTCAAATCTCTGATTTTTAACCATTTTTTTTTTCAGTGCGGGTACTTCTCAATCCATGCACACGTTCCTATTGATTACAATGCCAAGTACAAGTCAATCGGAATTGCAACGGTAATTCACATTTTAGACTTGACCTCCAAAAGCGTCAGCCATATTCTCTTCAAACCTGACGGGGATGTACTGTGGATGGGTCTTGACTGAATATGTTCAGATGTTCACCCTTTTAATGACTTCTCCATTCTTTTTTTCAAATTTTCAAAAAACAAACTCTGAAATCACTTGGCCAACCGCTTTGAAATTCTACATAGGAGCACATCTGTGTGCCACCAGGACAGGAGGAGATTCATTGTGGGTTAAGTGTCAAGGTCAGCTGAGGACAAGCTGTTCATACAGCCTTTTTAGATAGGGAATACATTTGGAAGATACCTTTATCAGTGTGAATCAACATTTGGTAACGTCACTACAATGTTAGGAAATAAATTTACAAATTGTTACGGTGAGGTGGTCAAGTTATGATTATAAACACGCCTGCATGCGCACAAAACGGAATTGCAAGAATTTGTAAAACTTTGATGTGTCTATGGCATTAATTGACAAAAGGCACATCAATGAAATTACCTACGTTCCTTAGTAAGCATCATTCATTATGACGGTTCAGGCGACTTGCATTATTTTTATGAAACGCAGGGTTTATATACGGTACAGGCCCTCTCACCGTTGTCTGAACACTGAAAGAGCGTAACTAAACACAAAAGGGGATAAGTGTTGCAGGCTGCGACACGAACCATATGCGCGACATTGCCCGTATGCTTCGTAAAGAATTTACGATCGCCCCAAAATTGTTCAAATGGCTAGGCATTTTCAGGTAGTTCCCGGTAACAAATGCAATTGTCACACAAAAGGCACCCAGGCCATTCCATGTATGCTTCGGTACAGAGCGTAACACCCTGCATTTTATATTTTACACGCACACCCCCCCCCACACATATATATATGTATATATATATATATATATATATATATATATATATATATATATATATATATATATATATATATATATATATATATATATATATATATATACATATATATGTGTGTGTGTGTGCGTTTGTGTTAAGACATTTCAGACAGTTCTGGTGTTGGTGTAGTGCATTTTGTCATTTCTAGAAAAGGGATCTGTTTTTTATTGCATCATGAAACCGTGCACCATGTCTATTTTTATCTCATATACAATATTATACTCACAAACATGGCGGCGGACACGTTGTGTGGCACTCCAGATAGCCTTTGCTGAAATTTGACTTGATTGTTGCCATACACAACTCTGCAACAGAACACAAAAGTACAATGGAATCTCCCTTTTGAGATCCCCTAAAGACTTGGAAACATGATTTGAATATGGCTATAATTTAAGGATTAACAAAAACGGAGGAACTGTAAATTGGTGCTATAAGTATAGAAATAGTGTCTTTACGGATCCAGTCTTCACTGCAGATTCTTCTAAAATAACAATCTATGCCTCTGAACAAAGAGAGACTTTTATTGACAATCACCTTCACGGTTTTAGAAGGGTAAGGCTACTGGGGAATCACAGACACGTCACATATTTTGCCCTGTAAAATAAAATGTCTAGATCTTCAAGTATGTCAGTGCAAAGTACATATTCCACAGATTTTTAATTTGGCAAAATTGTGACACTTTGTTACTGTTGCGTAAAATAAATAGCCAGTTCTCGGATAAGAAATTGAATTTTAACATGTGGATACAAACATTGAAAAACTCAATCTCGAATGGAACCATATTTAACAGACGTTTAAAGAGTATTAATGGCCAGACTTGGGGAAAAAAGAATGTCTAGCATGTGTACATTACCATAATGTATTCTAACTGGAAAGAAATGAGAACGAAGTAACTGTATACGCAATAAGGTCAAAAAGCCCCCCCCCCCCAAAAAAAAGAAAAAAGTAAGTTCCGATTTTAACCACAATGGTACACAATTCCGTAGGGAAAAAAATATTGTTTGAGATGTACCATTTGGAATGGTACATGATGGTATTCATTTTAAAGTCCTTTACAGGAGTCACTTAAATCTTTGGCTCGCTGGACCTTTGCTGTGCGTTGATCCCTGGGGTCCATTAACATTTTCTCGAATTGATGTTGTCGACATCGAAAAGATAGTAATCATAAGTCAAACAATTTAGTTTCATATGACTAGCTCTCTGCCAACATGGCCAATGATTGCAAATCAGATTGAATATTTTCAATCCAATTAAATACTCTCCTATCACAGAACATTTACAAATAAGGCTGAATGTTATTAAAGCAAGAGTATATTCCCCTATGATAATATCCACTGAACGAATATATTGAATAACTCGTATGAATAGACAGTTTTGAACACAAACGGTACATGAGACCTATGAGAAGTAAAAACGCCAATAAGAGTTTTTAACTCAGTCTTACATTGTAACTATTTATTGACGGGTAAGGTTTAATGACATAAAGGTCAATTTGATCTGAAAATCAGCCTTCCTCGAAATTGAATTTTTATAAGTTTTTATTCAAGGTACTGGTCATCTCCAATCATATTGAGTAGTTTTGTTACGACCATTTTAGTTTTAGAAGCAAATTAAGTCCAAATTCATTGATTTCCGCGAGCACCTTGTACAATGAAGTCGTGTGTCAGTGTCCATTCAGAAATAAAAATCCACCCAACCAGGGGGCTGGGAATGTAACATTATAAATGTTGCATCATTGTGCTCACAATATCTGGTCTCATTAAGTGCTTGTTAATTTAGAAATGTAAGTCACAAATACACTTATGGTCACAAGGACATGTAGCCCAGCACATGTGAATCCAACAAGCCGAAACAACATCATGGCTCAAGCTTGTGTAACATAACATCAACTGATTTGAATTTGGTGTATTCCTATGTTTTCTTTTTACATTGTTACAACACATCACAGGGCGCTTTTTGCATGATGGTAACATTTATAAAAGAACAAAGCGAGACAGTCAGTAGACTTGAGGTAACAGTTTTTTTCCAAATAGTCTCTTTCATCTTTGACCGCAAATCTCTCAAAAATAATTTTATATAAATTCATAAATTTTGAGATAGCCTTGCCAAAAAACCCTTAATTAATTCGTACAAACTATGCCAGAATGTGAAGCTAACATTTTCACTTTGGAAGTCTTTTTCCGCTTGCTGATGTATTTGTGTCTTTTTGTCCAGAACCACTTCCTGATAGTCATTACCATATTTCGCAGTCCGAACTCTTTACTTTCCATAAGCTAATCTGTCACTGTCTAACCCATATACATATGGGAGTACTATTGTCCATTTTGCATACGTTCCTTTGTAGAATTTTGACATAGGCTGTATAAGCCCAAATAAATTTTAGGGTCTTCAGCGGGTAACAACTCAAAACACGTTTCGGAGCCTATACCCATACATGTCTCTCTGAGGAGCGGCTCCGTGTCTAAGCTAAATATTCAGCAAAGACAACACGCATAATAATGAATAAATATGATCATGGCAAATGATGAATTAGCTGAATAGTGAAGTTTTGCTAATAAATTCAGAGCTTCATTATGAAAGAAGAGAATATGTGAAACAAAACACATTTACTAAATTTCTATAGTTCAGGTTCAGATAAGAACAATTTGACGTAACCCTGAACCAGTAAGTACCCATTCTAGCTAGATAGTTTATCCTGGTTTAACCACCTGCCAGTGTATAACTGAAGTAAAAACAAACTGGGCATTATATGTAGTCCCAGTGACTGTAAAATAAACAGTTGCAGCTAGACAACCCGTACAAACCAAGGGAAGTCCTGACAAGTACTGGTACAGTAGCAACGGACATCCCGCACCAGAAATGTAAAACAAACTCCATGATGACACCTACTCCTCACTTTGAAAGTCTCCAAACAATTAAGCTCTATTTCACTACCAACGTTGAGTCAACGTTTCAACGTAATGTTTCAGGTTTGTGACATTTGAGAAAATACTGTAAATTTTTAGTAAGTTTTTAAAATTGAGTGAATGTGCATTAGACATGTCAAGAAAGAATAAAAGTCATCAGCATTTATGTTAGAAGCACGTTATCAAAGTAATTTACATCAACACCATTTTAAGTACAATTACGCAAACTTGTAACTGTCGTAGGCCGCTGCTTGCTACCGATAGCCCGAGGGGCGTTTAACCTGACAGAAAACGTGTAAGCCTAAAATGTCTGAAAGTGAATATTAAAACAGAATGGTGCCAAAAGATGAAATTTAGTAGCAAGCCAGGCAAGTCTAAAAACTACAAAATTTTTATAGCCAAACTTTATAATAATCTTTGGATATTAACAGCAAAATTTGTAGGGCAAGTCAGAAAAGAATGAAAGTAATCAGTATTTAAGTCAACAGAATGCACTCAAAATATAATATTTCTTAACCAGATATCAAGTACAATAAGACAAGCTTATAACTGTCGTAGGCTGCTGCTTGCTACCGATAGCCCTTTATATTTCTTTACATGGTTTTTGAAGCGCCAAAAAAAGATGCTGTCAAGATCTTCCTAAAACACTTTGAACAAACACAAAACAAAAACTTTTGAATTTAAGAAAAAACAAGAATTGACTTCTTAGTTATAGTTTAAGGAAAAATTTCTCAATGTTCCTGAATGTTTTTTAATTTGTGGTAATCACGTATTTCGAATAATCTTGTACCAAAATGTAAATGAAAGAAAAGGCTCTCATTTACGGTTTGTGATAAGCACAACTTGCACTTCTGAACAATGACTTTAATACTCTATTTTAGCATAAGATATATCTGCATGTTTGAAGACATCAAAAATATAGTTTTATGGCAGAGTAATAGAGGTGACACATTGAGACACTTAATAATGCATTACCCTACACACTACAAGGTAACTCTGCTAGATTATATATTAATCAGTTCTCACTTTCTTCGTGTTTGTTGTTGTCACATGGATGTATTGTTCCTGATGTAAGATTTTCAAATGGCGGTCCTCGAAATTGATACATGAAGTCTGCACATGCGCATTGCCTGATGACGTGTTGCTGATAACAGGTCTTTTGACAAGCCTGCGTTGCGTACAAAAAAAATAGCTATTAGAAACTTAGATACGCGATGGTTTGAGCACTTATATAAAAAATCAAGATTATTTGTGATCTCTGAACTCAAGCTCTGTCCACTAACAATGAGGGCAGCAAATCAGTAGAATCTGCATTCAGTAATTTGCATATAGGTCGTATTACTAGAGACTGGCATCAATGTACGTCTCTGGTATGACATATGTAAAATTGCCCAATGTCTTTTTGGGACTGTTTAATTGGGCTGTTAGTTGATATCAAAAATGCCATCATAACTAAAATTTGAATGCCAGACAGAATGGTCAACCTCGCGTCCATAGAATCCTCTGACATTATTTTGTGCTCAATTGATTGTGCTAAAAAACCGCATCTTATTCAGTGCTACCGACGAAAATTGAATGGTTTTAAAGATCAAATTGTAAAAAGAAAAAGCAGAAGAAGAAATCACTTCCAAGTTCCAATATCTGAACACTCGACCACAAAATAAACAAGTTACTAAATCCTTGCTTTTTGTCTTCCAGAATCAGACTGGCTGAAAAGAGAAGCCTGGAAAGTTAATGTTACCAAAACGGCTGGATAAAAGTTACTGAACAAAGAGCATCATGTTAGGGTCTCAACTGTAGACAAGTATTAGCGATTTTTTGGTTTCTATAAAGTGAAGAAAATAGATCCTCGTGAAATCAAAGAAAAAACGGAAGTGCCAGATTTAGAGCCCCAATTTTTAGAAAAATGAGCCTTTCAAAAATTGCGGAATATTACGGTTTTTTTAGGAAAACAGGGAACTAAAATTTTATCTGCCGTGGTTCATGAGTTACTTCCTGTTTTAAGAGGTTGATATTTTGCACCATTGTTTGGACCGTTTATTCAACAATCATAAGTAAATATGTTTTTGCCCACTGAACGGCCGGTGTGACATTATTCTGTGGTGCTCGTGTGCTCTTTTGGACATGAAAAAGACATGCATACACGATTTGCCATGCTAGAATCAATACATTTTGAGCTATAGATTGATTGAAGCAAGGTGAATAGATATCCGTCGTTAAAAGTACCTATACCTCACAACCTGATAGCAATATAAATTGCGTTTTCATCAAGATTGAAACTGCAATTGATATTTGATACTGTATTAACTATTTAAAACCCGTGTGGGCTCATGGTTACATGCTTCATTAAAGCAAAATTCATAAAAGATTTAAAATAGCGTGTAAGTATATAGTCCATGAGCTGAGGGCCCAATTGTGACCAATTGGTACCATCTGAGGGCACCAAACTTAACAATGCTTATTTGATTGGTGTTTGTCTCAGAAACTCAAAACAGGATGATGGACTTCTCTGCGGCACAGCTTTCAGTCAGTATACGCAATTTAATATATGTATGCTATTTTTCATAAAAGTTGAAAACATTTCTGCATATTGATCCGTTTGATGAGTTAACATATCACAAGGCAAAAGGTAGCAAGATTTGAATCACAGTTTGTTAATTGAAATGGAAACTTGAGAAAATGGAGATGCTAATCAATTTTAATAAATGTGCAAAGACTGCTAATCATTGCTAATCAATATAGATTTATTATACTGAAAGTGCTAAACAATGTCGAATAAGGTAACTTGAACAGGTCAATATATGCCTCATCCAAACGACTGCAGTCGTTTGGATGAGGCATATATTGACCTGGGAACTTTCATACACTGCTAAACAATGCTAATCAATATTTATTCATGGCAAGGAAAGTGCCAATCAATAAGACAGTCTCCCTGTTTGGAGAAGTTGGAACCCATAGACATGCTAGGGTTACCCATATACCAGAAAATGTATACAGCGACGTACGTATATTGTTTTTTTACTGTCACTATATATTTAATTTACATGTACATAACACATATTAGCACATCACAATAGATATCACCTTTTGCCCAAATTGAATTGTAAATTTGAACATATAAAGTCAATTACATGACGATGCAGGTTGTTGAAATGAATGCAGATTACTCTTGATGGTAAATATTACTAAACCAAAATATTATGTACAATAGCTGTAGGTACATTGTATGCTCATGACATCACAATTAAAGGACAAATAACATTTGTCAATGTTTAACCAAGGTATGGAACCCTTTAGAACAACAGACAAGGAACTTTTGCAATGGAGCTAGGAATGCAAACAGAAGAAACGTAGACGTCCGACATACAAGAGATTTCAATTATTTCATCCTAGACATGACACAGACCCATTGGGCAGACAAAACCAAGGTTAGAGATAAAAAGTCGGCTTAAATGTAGAAAATGAAGAAGCGTTGCCTTTTTTACAGAGAGGACCACGCCAAAATACACAATGGCGCCCTCTGCAAGAGCAAAAAGGCTACAGAAATCAAAGAGGACAAAGACCACAAACAAACCAGACACAATCAAGAGAAGCAAGAGACACCTACCAAAAAGAGCACAGACACAGCAGATGGAGAGAAAGAGCGCAACAATACCCCCAACAGCAGGAGCCCAGAAGATATTAATTTCAAATACATCTATTGTTAAAATTATAAACTTATCAAGCAAACAATTGACACAAGGACAAGTAAAGCTCTGTGAAAAGGGATTGAAATTCACACCGACGCCAAAAAAAAAAACAAACAAACAAACAAACAAACAAAAAAGACACAGAAGAACAAGTGTGTGATATTTTAAAATTTTGTCTTACATTACGTTTGAAAACTTTTCTAAAAAACAGATAAGGAATGGGAGGAATCACTGGTCAAAAGAAAAAGTTCCTTCACCCCTCCTAAAAGTCAAAATGAGACATTAGAAAAATGTATTGACAGACTGAAAGAAATTGCGCACTCTCTCCACAAAGTACCTTCACCCACCAACAAAAATAATTGAACTAGAGAAGAGCTACAAGCTATGAATGAATTAATTGCAAACTGACAATTCTATCATAATTAAGGAAGCAAACAAGGGTGGAGCAGTTGTCACTATGGACACCGATTATTATGCTGAAAAGATAAAATCATTACCTAATGATGGACAATTTTATGAGCGATACGAACCAGACAGAAAATAAAGTGAGTGATAAATTAAGAAAATTTATTGACAAACATTGTAACATCTTTACAATGAAAGACAAAAGTTATCTGGATGGTTTGCAGAAATGAACAAGTAATTTATACGGCTTACCGAAAGTTCAAGAGTCTGATATTATCAAAAAGCTATAAATGAACAAGATGGTATATATGTACATATTATTCGACCTACAGATTTAAAATTCCGACCAATCGTCGCAGGACCTGTATGCAATACGTGTAGACTTAGTGAACTCAAAAACGAAATTTTAAAACCGTACTTATTACATGTCGACAGCTAAGTGCGTGACAATATCGACTTCATCAATAAAATATCACGAGAGCAAGTCAAGGATCGGTATTTAGTCAGTTTTTGATGTGATTAATTTATATAGTAACATGCCTCATCAGTAATGAAAACGTGCGATTGAAAACCGGCTGGACAAATATCCTGACACAAAAGATCAACGTTTCACAAGATAATTTGTTGTGGAAGGTGTTTCACAAATATTAGAAAATAATGTGTTCAGATTCGATGGAGAATACTACATACAGAAAAAAGGATGTGCGATGGGAACTAAATGTGCACCAACTTATGCAACGCTTAGTCTTGGATATCTATAAGTTTTATTATACGAAAAACTTAGAAATACATCTGAATCCTTCGCCATGTTTTTTTAAAAGGAACTGGAAACGTTATCTAGAGGACTGTTTTATAATGTGGACAAAGTCGCGGTCAGATTTACACGATTTTCACCAACTTTTGAATCAGCTTGAACCAAGTATTCAGTATGAAATGAGATATAGTCAATGTGAATTAGAATTTTTAGACTTGTAAGTTCTTCAAAATGATAGAAAGATTTCATAGGATATATATACGACAAGAATACAGATACTCATCAGTATGTGCCATTCAATTCATGTCACCCACGGCACACTAAGACAAATATCCCATATAATGAAGCAAGAAGGATCTGTACAATTGTTGAAAATACAAATAGAAAAGCAACGCGTCTGGATGAACTGGGAAATTTTCTAAAAGCCAGGGACTACCCAGATTCACTCATTTCAATGGGTATTCAGCGAGCCTTAAGTGTAACACAAGAATCATTAAGAAAGGACCGCAAAAATCACAAGGGGGGCGACACAATCTGGTCATGATCACAAGATACAATCCTAACAATCCAACGATAATACCACAAATACGTGAAACCCTTAAAATCTTGGAAATGAATCCCTCACTTGGTGAAATATTTAAAAATCTGAATTTTATTTCAAGCCAAAGACAGCGTCGTAGTTTCAAACAAATTCTTACGAAAGCAAACTTTGAATCGAGGGACAGTCAAGGCGGCAGCAAAAAATGTGGTCTTCCTCATTGTAAGAATTGTATAAACACGATAGTAACTGACACAATTTCGCTGAACACAACAGGAAAGCTACTAAACTTTCAAATTAGAACAGAAATGGACTGTTTGAGTAAACATTTGATTTATGCGATTGTCTGTAGAGGATGCAATGAGGTATACATAGGATCTACAGGCAACGAACTACGCAGGCGCATGACTGTACACAGGCAGTAAATACGGCTGCCTGAGACACGGCAAATCCAGCTCAGTAAACATATTGATAGTTCTTCTAATCTTGTGCCTAAATTCTTTGTTTGTCCCATTTATCAGATGTCAAATGATTCTGACATAGAAAGAGAGCAAAAAGAATTCATATTCCAACGTAAATACAAGCCTAGACTGAATAGGGTAATTTACTAATTATTTATAGTAATCTGGGACAAATTAGGCCTATTTTCATTACAAAACGATCATTATTATTAATTGATATGCCAATGACGTCATGTAATAGGCCTAAATCAGTAACGTAATAAATGAACGCCATAATA
The DNA here is from genome assembly GCA_964020975.1 of Hermodice carunculata. NCBI lineage: Eukaryota > Metazoa > Annelida > Polychaeta > Eunicida > Amphinomidae > Hermodice > Hermodice carunculata. The sequence goes on along the minus strand of OZ026614.1, from coordinate 84,750,813 downwards.
TGCTTTCATGCTAATAGCTTTCA